>VYXH01006077.1:31977-74170 GCA_013397275.1 Burhinus bistriatus
CCGCGGTGATGCGGGGGTGGGGAAGAAGCGACGTTGTTTTGAAGGCACGTATGTCTCCCTCGGAGGGCGGCGGGGCGCGGCGGAAGGTCCGCGGGTGCACACGCCCCCGAGGGACAGGCGCTTTGCTGACAAAGCCGGTCTTCCGCGTCTCTCGACTCCTGTCTCGCGTTGCCGCAGGAGGGCTGAGGGGACGCAGGGCTGAAACCCTTCCCTCAGCGCGCTCCCCTGGCGGCGTCGGGGTACGAAGTTGGGGGGAAACGGGCCTCTTCTGGCTCGTGTGTTGGTGGCGGCACCCCCCGTTACCTGCACCTGCTTCCCACAGAAGGATACTTGGCGCGTTTATTTCCACACCCCCAGTCTGGTGGTGGTGCTCCTCTTGGGAGCTGGAACTTTCTCTTCATTGGAAAAGTCTCTTTGGTTGCCTTTTGCAGAGAGCCTGGTGTAGTTGGGTACGTGGAACCAGGTGGTGTTTGTGGCGGGAAGCGCGGGGAGGGTTGGGTGGTGCACGGTAGGCATGTAAATGGTGGGCAGCTCGTTTCTGGGGTCTGAGTGTTCTGGATGGGTTTTAGGTCAAGGTGACTGTTCTGTGCTTCAAGTCATACTATATTAATTTAAGAACATCTGCTGCGTTTGGGGTTTAATTTTGGGAGAGGGAGAAGGCTACAAGGATCTGATTACTTCCCTGTTCTGCAGAATCTCACAATTTTTTGTTCCAAGAAACACTCAATTCACAGGTAATGCTTCTGAAAAAATACTAAGGCCTTCATTTCTCACCTTTCCACAGAGGCTGTATTGTTTGAATCAGGTGAATTTTAAGTCTATGAATGAGTTGCTCTGCGAGCAGCAGTGCCTCTGTTCCAATAGTCTGGATCTCACAGTGACCAGATAGTTTAGATGATAGTATAAAGCTCTTGCCATATTACAGAATGTATGGTGAAGGATTTCTGAACTTAATCACTTCCCTGTTTTACTGTCCATTACTAAATGAATTTTTTTTAATTTTTTTTTTACACTTACAATCATACTTCTGTTTTCTTCCTGCTCCCCTTTATTTAAAACCTGCATGTTCCTTTCATTTGAGTGCTAGCTGTGTTTGAAAGCTCACAAATGGAATGTGCTCGGAATGTGCTTCTCACCACCCTGTACTCTGTATAGGAAGTTTGATTAAAGGGTTTTGCCTTTTCAGATTGTAGTTAAATAGACAAACTAATATGAGAAAAGTATTCCCTGTTCTGTTGTTTTCAGAAACAGAAAATTTGAGTGTAAAAATTCCACGTGCATTTTGCAGAGTAGTTAATTGCATGTGTTAACTATGACTACAGTACATATAGTTTTTCACTACACATCGGTACGGTTTTCAAGCAAGTCTCAGCACCTGAGTACAGTTACTACCACTACACTTACAACACATAACTTTCGAGAGCAATGGGTAAAAAGTACGGAAAGGGAAAATTCCTTTACTACAAGGCAATCTGTTAGAGGGGTTTGAGGTATTGCAGGTTTATAGTGGCTCACGGAATAGCCAAATGAAGCCTGACCTAACATATATTATTATGGAAAACCTGTGGTTTAGAACCTGAATTATTTCTGGCACTATGCAAATGTCTTTCAAGACAACCCCACTCCAAGGACCTTGCAGTCAAAGGCAGTTGCGGATCCTACAGACACTTGCATGTGCTTTCCTTTATTACCAGGTTGTTCTGTTGAAAGGAGTTTTAAGTTTTTATAGGCTCTGTGCAGCAGGTAAATAACAAAATCAGTGTTTTAATAAGCAGTATGTGATTATTATGTTTCTATAATTGTGTATTATGTAATCCTCAGTTTATACTTGTATAATTTTTAGGGGATCAGAGCACTATTCTCTTTGTAAACCTGGGAATGATGTAAAAACTACTCTGTTATGCATTTGGTATTGCAGAGGGAGATACTACTGAGCAAATCAATGTAAGAAGCTGGTAGCTGTTGACTCATTGTGTTTTGGTTTTTTAGTAATTACTAGAGCTTTTTTCGTATTTGAGAGTAGCCGTGTAGTTCATGACTCATTCATGTCATGGGACTTCTTGTTGATCTATTCTATACTTCCTTGCAATTTGGACCCAATTTCATATCTCATTTTTAAGGCTTATGCTGTTATGTTCTGTATCCATGTGTCTACCCACTCACCATAACTCTTGAACCAATTGTCCACTTCCAGTTTAATTCAGTAGAGGAAGCAGAGGTTTTAAACATATTTAGGTTGTCCATTTTCATTAAACTAGTTAAAGAGGAGAAATTTTGGTTAATGTCTCTGAAGAAGTATGTGTTAGTGTGAGATCAGCACTTAGGTGGTGTGTTTTGCTTTCAGCAGCTAATCAGTGTCTGTGTGCTGACCTGGGAGTTAGAGTCGTAGGGTATCAGTGTTGTATCCTGTCCAGCTAGCAGTCAGAAATCATGGGAAGAAGCTAGCAGTTTGGATAGGCGTGGGGTGCAGGAATGGGAGGGGAACCAGAGGTGTTGGTTGTGAGGTGACTTAAGAACTTAACAGTTGGGGAAGGAGGTGCTGGGTTACTGATTGGGGGAGGAGGGAAGGAACAAAGGTAAAGTCCATAGAAGGAACTAGACTTCTGGCCATCTGTGTGAAAACAATTTTTTCTGAGTAGTGGAATTAATGAATTGTAAACATGAGGGACCAGTTAATATTTTAAAAATTCTGGATTTTGAAGCAAATATTGTCTCTTACATATGAATTAATTAAGAATTTCCATAACTTTAAAAAAATATACTAGGAGCAATTCTTAAATCTCGAGCTTTAAGTGTATGCTTAGTAACCTGGAAATGAGAGAAGAGCTGTGGCTTTGTGGGTCTGTATTGTAAAAACAAAGGTGGTACTTACAAACCAGAATGATTGTAAAGTTTGAAAATGTGGCAGCGTTCTTAGGAGGTTGCTTAACATATGAGTTTGACAGTGTTCAGGGCTCAATAATTTATCCCAATTACTAAAACTGTAATCTGAGAAAGATCAAATATCAGGTAAAAAGATTTTTGTATTAGCTTTTTACTGTGATATAAGTTACAGGAATTCACAGTCTGTCCTAAAACTTCCTGTCACATAAAGAACCATGGCAAAATTGAGCATTACAGTAGTGCAGTCCAGTTTTTAATCTGCCTTGCTCTAGTGTAAATATAGCTGGTGGAAAATTTTGGAATTAAGAGAATACAAAAAAGAGCGTATGATCATTCACTTGTATTTAAAGCAGTTTATACCATAACAACTTCTGAACACCTTCAAAATGCCAAGTTCTGGATTGTTTATTGCTGATTTGATAGAAAATGGTTTCCTGAGTCTTTGATTTAAATTCTTGGTATTACTGACCCAACTGATTTCTCTTAAGAAAATCTGTCAAAATAGCTTTAAATCAAGACTCTCTATTTGTTGATATCGTCCTTATATTGAAGAGGAAATGTGTCCTGAATAGTTTGCAGTCCCTGCTCTAATCAGTAGAATAAACTAACACACACTGACCTATTTTCTTCCTAATACAATATGAAAGAATAGAAGCGTAGAATACTTTAAAGCAAACTGTGAGGCAGGGTACTAGTCTCTGTTTATATAAACTTCACAAAACTTTATGACCAGTGTCTTTTCTCTTATCAGGGTGCTGTTACTTAAAGTACAAGTGTTAAAAGAGGATGAGGCCAGGGAAGAAATCCAAAGAAATCACTCTTCCTGGTAATTCTATGCTCTATAGCAACCAGCAATAAGAGCGTGAGCTAACATACCCATAAACATAGTGCATGGTGTCACAGCGTGACTTTCTAAAGCTTGTTAAGGGTTATCTTTAGATTTTTATGGTATTTCTTGAAACTAACTCAGACAATCTAAGTTGTAGTCGCATCGATTTCTAAAGTTTTGTCATTGCATGACCTTTGCTAAGACTAAAAATTAGGGCTTTGGGGACACTTTTTTAACTACTGCTGTACCCTCTCAATAACCACTCTTAATTTCCTTCCTGCAGCCGAGCAAAAGATGTAACAATGCCAGCAAAACTTCCAGTGAATTTTTTCTCCACAAGATCTCCAGTCATTGATCTTTTTCGGGGACAATTAGACTATGCAGAGCACCTTCGTCAGGATTCAGAAATTGTGCTGTATTTCTTCTATGCGCCATGGTGTGGCCAGTCCATTGCAGCAAGAGAAGAAATAGAATATGTGGCCAGCAGATTGTCAGACCAGGTAACTCCAGGGAAGATACGAATCTTAAATGTGACCTGATAGCTTTTTAATCTCCAAGCTGATGGGATCTGTCATCCCGTGGGAAACAGTAGGACTTGAATGCTTACATTTTAGGGTGACTTACCCAGTTGTCTTAATTTTAATTTAACATACAGTTAGAATAAAAGGAGGAACCCTGTGATTCCTGCTGACTTGTCTGTTTGTCTGCTCCTGAATGGGGAACTCTACAAATTTCTTCTTGTAAAGTCTTCTCAGATTTATTCACCTGCCTTCAGACAGAAATTACAGGGAGTTTGCTTCTGGTTCCAGGATCCTTGGAGACACTGGTAATCATGTAAGATTGCAGCTATAGCACTGCTTTCTAGCAGTTGGTTACCTATGAACACTTCACACGTACAGCTGTGCTAAACCTCTGCTCATTGAGCTCCACTCTGCAGAAAAAGTAATTAATAGACTATGACTAAGTTAGTACATTTGAAGACGTTAGATTAAGAAGCTTAAAAGCTAGAAAGAAAAGTGACAAAAAGGATTGCTGTTGCAAAACTACCAAAAAAAAAAAAAAAGAAGTCATGTGAGAATTAAGAGGAGCTGAAATTGAATACTGAGTTGAAAAGACACTGAAAACAGCAGATGGAATTGCTTGGAAAAAATACCTGTTACATAAAGAAGGTCACAGTAGTGTACTTTGTTAGCTGTGAATTTTTACCTGCTTTGCAGGTGCTGTTTGTGGCTGTAAATTGCTGGTGGAACCAGGGGAAATGCAGGAAGCAGAAGCATTTCTTTTATTTTCCTGTGATACACTTATATCATCGGAGGTAAGATTTCATACTTACAGTCTGGGTCTTTTATTGTTGTTTTGGGAAACAGGTTGTATAAAATGTTGCATTTTGAAAATGTTGTATCCATGGCTCTAGTAAATAGTCACAGAGGAGGAGATTCTGGGTGAAGCTCATCCTGTATGCTACTTAGGTGTCAAGAAGGGCTGTAAATGTCAGTTAAATGACATGCTGTGCAATTTTTCATCCTTAAGGAAATTTTCTTTTGCCCGTGCATCTCCTGGAAGTTCTGCCTCCAATGAAAAGTAAAGAATTAAGTTTTATATACTAATTTCAGTTGTCTGCTTGCTCTGTAGATGGATTATATCAACCGGTCCCAATTTGTGACAGCAATAAAGTATGCATTTAAGGGCTATTGAAGTTAGTGAAATTTAAGAGCATATTTAAATGACACTATGTACTGAAGACTTTCTTCTAAATTTAAACTTTACATTCACTTTTTTTACGCTCCAACTGTTGAGGTATCACTATATAAGATTTTATATAATCTCACTTTAATTTTTTTTGTATTTGTATGTATAGTCCTTTTTTTTTTTTTTCCTCTTTGTGTGGAGCAGAAGGTAAGGAAGCACTTTCTAATGCTAGGTACAATAGAGCTGGATGTTGTGTAGTTTATCACTTGCATTTTACTTGTGTACCCCAATCTTGAGCTGCAGCTCTCTTCCATTACAGAGGCTGATTTTGTTATTCAGGTGGTATTTATGTACTGAGGAGGAACAAACCTGATCTTTGTCAGATGAACTTGGAATAGACACAGATGGCACTGGCATAATTCAAACTATACTATTAAACAGTCCTGCTTGGATGTACATTGACTTAAACTTATTTGATCTCAAACTTACAACACGTTAGTTGTATACACATGGGTATTATCAGTAACCTTAAACAGAGTTGCAGTAAGATGAGACATAAATTCATATTGATACTTCATAAAAACCCCTCATGCCTGAGATATTAAACCTCTAATGTTGCATACTGGGCATGCGACATGTTGAAGCAGTGCATGTTGCTGTTAAGACAAAAGTTTGTAATAAACCAGTGTAGGACATAGAATAACCTAGTGGGCTCTAGAATACCATTTCAAAGTATCTGAATATAGGTATCTCAGTGCATGTTTGATATTTTTCAGAGTGTCTGTATGTATAAATGATGTTAAAAAATGCATCACGTTAAATTCCTCGGTGGGAGTGGACTAATTCCTCATGCTTTTTGTTTGATTTCATTTTGGACTGTGATGCTTTATTGAACCTAATGATAATAAATCAGACGCAGGATTTCAGGGGGATGAGGAGAAACTCTGGAAATCAGAGCCACAAGGCCTGGCCCACCTTCTGTTTTTGCACTACCTAATGTGGTGTGACCTGTTTTATCAGATGGCTGGGGGAGAAACTGTAGACTGTTTCATCAGCAGCGCAACTGGATACGTCTCTGCTTTACTTGTAAAAGTCAATGTAAAAATACTGCATCTTTTCATATTGATACTGTTTGAACTTTCTAAAGTTTTTAAAAAAATCAAGGTAAAATAGTGGCATTTTTCAGATCTTGTATTTTTAAGTCACATGTATTTACTTCAGACAAAGCAGAAAGATAAGTATATGATCATATAATTCATACATGCATTTTACCAACTTCTTTAAAGGGACTTGGAGGTCTCCATCCCTTCATCCCTACCAACACACTGCGCCTACCCATAGACACTGCATTAGAGTCACTGCAATTTCTGCACTGTATTTTGAGTCCAGTAACACAACTCCTCTATCAGTTACAGAAGCCACTGTTAATTAAGACAGAGAGCAATTCCCTAGAGGCTGAGCATGCTGTCAATGTACCTCCTATCTCTGCCACCCCCAGGAGGGACTCTCTCTATTGTTGATTTAAGTCTTAATGTTTTATTATTTTTTTTGGTACTAGTTTTGGACCAATTGAATACAAAGGCCCTATGAGTGCTGTTTATATTGAAAAGTTTGTTCGCCGGGTGATGACACCACTACTCTACATCTCGTCTCGATCAAAATTACTAGATTTCCTCTCAAATTATGAGGTACTTGTCTCTCTTCTCTAGCTTTACCGCTGTGGTTCAGAAAGAGTTTGACTTGTTTCACGATTAAACTTGATCTGCTCCAAAGTACTAGTTTATTTCCAGGATCCTGAAATCAGTGCCCTGTAAATTTGTTAAAATCATAAAAATATGAAATGACAAGTTGGTTCCCTGTGTAGTGACTCTTATGATTTAGTGATGCTCTTAATTTACAGTACTTTAGTATGTAGAGACAACAATCAAAGTTGTTACCTCACCAAAAAGTTGTGTATGAACGAGAAAGAAGGGGAAAATATTTTTGCAAAAATCTTGCCGTTGAAGTTGGGAAAGCATTTGAGAAATACATAATCATTGCTTTAATTTTTAAAGGAATATTAAACCTTTCTAATAAGATAAGTCTGTTAAGTAAAAACAAATGTGAAATCAGTTTAAATAAAGGCTCCTAACCACATTGTGTGCTGTAACTTCATGATTTTTATCCACTGGTATGTTGTGTTTTATTAATTTTCAGTCTGTTGTGTTCAGAGGTGCCAAGATTGGTAGCAATACTAGTGGATTAATAACTTCCAATTAGACAAAATGCACTTAAACCAGAACCATTATTATCCCTTTATAACTGTTAATTTCTGTAGTGCACAATGGAGAAATACCATAATCTCACTAAACCCCAAGCAATTAGAGCAGAATGGAAAACCTGATCAACAAATTGATGCTGTAGTAGTGGCCAAAACATGTGAGGGGCTTTCAGGTGTTTCAGAATGAAGCAGAGTTCCTCTTCTAATGACTGGTTCTGCTGCAGCATGGAGCACGACCTGTGCTGTTAAATGAAAGCTGCCGCAGCATAAAGGGGTGCACACTGGTAGCTGCCATGGGTAGGCACTGTACTGCTCACGCTTCAGTTTATCCCTCAGGAGCTATTAATGGGTTTAGTTTTCCAGTGTTTTAAGTGGGGACTGTGAGTCAGGAGTAGAGTTGTGTGTGTCTGTCTCTGATGCTGATACTTTCTGTGATCACAAGCAATTCTGTTGTCTCTTCGCTGCTTCAGTTTTGCCATTCTAAAACTATTTTTTTGCCTCCTATAGAGATTTGTTCAAATCTTTGTTCCCAGCTTCCTGTACTTCAAATTCTGTGGCTCCAAATGTCCAGTCTCTGTTTATGTTCAGCATTTGTTGCTTCTTTTTTCTCAAATGGACTAAGAATAGAGTCTAATCTCTTATGCTACCCTGCAGTCATTTAAGGCTGAGGTTATTTCCCAGACTCTGGCACTAGGTGCTCAGTGTCTTGCCTCTGTAAAGTTAAGCAAGAGGGGGTGAAGGGACTACAAAAATAACAGCCAACACATGCAGTAAGATCCATTCAGGGAAAAGGGCATTGGCTAATGCAAGTCCAGATGAGTGCAATAAGAAAAGCAAATAATGAGTGATCAGGAGCTGGGATATAGAGAAGACCTAAGAAATAGAGAATTGTATGCGAAGATGGATGGAGAGGGAAACAGTCAGGCAGAAAGGAAAAGTTAGTTTTAAACCAGAAATAAACACATTGTTTCATCATTTTAAACAGTTAGAAATGTGAACATTTTCTAATATTTTCTGTGCAAGTTGAGGTACTCTATACCTTTTGTAGGAGAAGATGCAATCCAGGAGGTGTTTAAGTGTGGAAGTTTGAGGACTAGGTGACAGAAAGTGCATGCATGGCACAAAGTAATTGCTATTTGAGAGCCTTGGGTCGTGTCTTCCTTTGATTTTTGATCTTTTATATATTAAAAATGTTAATTTTTAGCAAAAGGGAAAGGAGATAAGACTGTAAAGGTTAGATCACTGGGCATTTTGATCGCTGTCTGCTGCTTGGTCAGGTTTTTGTGATTTCTTCATTGAAAAGCTAATTAATTTAAAGCTTAGAATATTTTTTGAAAGATTTGTCATTATTGGTATCTAATTTTCAGTCCTGTGTTCTGCTAGGGAATGGGTTCTGCAAACTTATGTTAGGGGTATTTACTTTTGACTTGAAAATTTCAGTTGAAAAGAACCTCTTTGTAGCTGATCCCTAGACTGCGCTTAGACAGTGACCATTCTGTTCCTTGGCTATTTCATTCTACTCTAATATTAAGGTGTCCCATATTAAGGAAGCAGTAGGTTGCAGAGCAGTTGTCTGTCACTCACTTTTGGTCCTGATTGTTTTGTTTCTCTGCCCAAGGGTAGCGCTATGTATAATCTGGAGTATGCAGTAGGCTGGCAAGTTACTAGTAGATGATTGCTTCATTTGCAGTGTTTTCACACTTAAAAGAGCTACTGCACCCTTCTTTTTGTGTTCCAAAGGCATTTTGTTGTCGCCTGTCAATTTGCTGATAGCCAAGACTTCAAGCCCATAGTTGTTCTTTTCCATCTAACCTGTAAAGTTTTTGATGGTTTAGTCTTGTGTTCAAATTCCAGTAGCCAGCTTTTGGCAGAAAAAAGCATCTAGGAAAGAAAGCCAGGAGCTCTACTCACACCAAACTGAATATCGAAATCCATTAAACATGTTAGCATGCCTGAACTAACAAGTACTGTAAAGGTACCAAGATAAACATTCAAAGCATTTTTTAAGTTGAATCACACCAAAAGATACTGAAATCTAGCAGTATTTTATCCTGAATTCAAATGTTAATTAGCGTGTTTTTATTTCTAAGAAATACCGATGAACAGAATCCAGCTAAACGTAAGAGCAAGTGGTGTTAGTTACGTGGTGTTATGTCCATTGTTCAACCAAATCATTAATATTGTGAGATGCTGTATTGCTCTCACAAGAGGGCGCTCAAACCCTGTGAAAAAAATTCTGATTGAAGACTCGAAAGTTAACATTTGCACTTTCTGATATTTTTCTAAGGTTTTTTTGTGGTTGTGGAATGATAGTAGTGCAAAACTAGAACTGGGTAAGAATTAGAATTTAATTTTTGCTATTAAGGGAAGAAATCCCATTTGGAAAGCAGTTAAAATCTTGGAATGTGTAGGAAGGTCTAAGTTACATCAGGATAAAGATACACAGTTCCTACCATAACTCCATGTACCTGTGAGTACCTATAATCAGACTTCTTCTGTTGTTTTAACTGCAGAGATGTAGCAGTTTCATTTTAATCCAAACTGGCATGTCTCATTTCTCATGTGACTAACCTGGCTCATCCTGATGAGGCACAGAGGAAGAAAACATGCAGCTTCTGTAGTTAGACAAAAAGCTTCATTCACTTAAAAAAACCTAAATGTGTCCAAGGAGCTCATCATTTTCTGGTTTCGGGAGAGATGACAGAGGAGTTGGTCTCTCTGGGAGGTAGCTGGCATGTGTCTTAACATGGTGTGAGCTTTCTTCTTTGCTCTATTTGTGTAGAAATGCTTCCTGAGCATTAACCAGCTTTGTAGGATCTGACCCAGAAGTGGATTTGACTTAATAGCTTGCTCTTGTGTGGGGTACTGTGGTACCTATGTTAAATGAAGATGCCAGACTTTGCTTTCAGTTCTGGATACACAATGGTTTTAACACCGTTAGAAAATGAACAGACTTTTACTTGTAAATTTAATTAATATAATATCGATCAACAGTTTCTTCTTTGCATTTCTACAGTATAGAATTAGTGGTATGTAATATTGCTTTTCAGTTCCCCAGAGATAACACATTGCTTTCCTCTTGCTGTTTTCTTTCCTGTGTTCACAGATAAAATAAAGCAGGAATTGCCTGCCTGCACAAGTCTGAGATTCTGAAAAAAGATATCTCCCCTACCTCAGTGCAATATAGCCAAAATATAAAAAATAAGTAAATAAAAACTGGGATAGAAATAACTTAATTGAGTGGTAAAAGTGTTTATCTAATTGTAAAAGCTAATCGGTAGCTGTGGGGGTTTTTTCTGTTCTCTGTTCCCATTACTTCCCATTTATTGGCCTTTTAATTTCAGAGCTCTTTCATCGCGTAGTCATTTAATGCTGTCTTTCTGCAGCTCTTCAGAGTCAGCTGTAGTTTTGATGATTCCCAATAACCTTTGCAAATTTTGTTCCTCACCCTTCTCTCCCTTTTCTAAAGTGTTTATAGAAATGTTGAACTATATGAGCATCAGTACACATTCTGGCTGTCTGTGGAACACCAATGACTTCTACCTGCAGTATTCTGTCTTTTCTACTAATATAGAAAAGGACCTTCTGTGTTATTCCTTATCACCTTAGTTTCTTCCAGTGTGTTTCGTAACTTCTTGCAGGCTTTTGGAGAATTACAGTATGCTGCATTGAGTAGATCAGTCATCTACATGCTTGCTCGTTCTTTCAAAGAACTGTCATAGACTTGAGGCATCATTCAGTAATAAAACCATGCTGGCTGTTCTCTAATAAAAATTACTGACCTGAAGATCTCTGTTAATTCCTAAAGTTTCCGTGAACTTGCTGTTCTGTAATTGTTGAGATTCTTGTCAAGTCTGTTATTCCTTTGATTTAATTGGCATCACACATCACTTTCCATTCCTCTGGTGTAGAGACCAAGCAAGAAATAGGCTACACTACAATTAATAATTTTGTATTTCCATATATGAGTTTCATTAGGAGATGGTATTAGTGACTCTTCACTATTGATGCCCTCAGCTTTGTTCCAAAACCTTTGCTACAGACACTCAATTTGAGACAGGTGCTGAGAATCGTTTCCTGGAAGGAAAAGTTCCAGTAAGCTCCATTCTAGCAATGCCAACACTCAGAATGCAGTGTCTTCAAACTATCCCTCTCTCACATTCTATTATTTTATCCTCCAACTTAATATAGAGCAAGTCATGTCCTGTTCAGCTAGTTATTCCTAACTGCCTGCATGAAGATAATTAACCATAACTCCACACAGGTGGTTGCCTGGAAGCAGCTGATCATCAATTTCAACTTGCATGTAGGTGCCCTCATAAACTGCAGGCAGGTGGCTGTTGTTATATCAGTTATTGATTGTTTTGGAGGTTCTTATGTGAAAGGAAGTGGGAGGAGCTTCTGTCGAGCTCCTCTTAGCATATTTGTATTCTAAACTAGGAACCTCTTATTTACATTGAGACTTGAATCTCACTTTTACGGAGTAAGATTCCTTGTTAGTTGCTAGCATCTGGAAGTGTTCAGTTTTGTTAAAATGAACAGAGTATTTGGTATTAGCAAGTGAATCTCTTCATTCTGACAGAAGAACAGGAATATTTGTGTGGTACTTGAGGAGATACACAGCATTTTAGACACTTTCCTCATATGTTTAATTGCAGTCTGTAACAGGGAGGAAATTTTAACCATTCTAGGGTCATCACTAAAAGGCCCTTAATTAACCAGATTACTGATTAGGCATATAGCATTACTATATTTTGTTCCACTACAATTTTTTCTTATTGAAAAAATACTTTCCAGAAATGTCTCATGGAAACATCTTATTCTTCACAATCTGGAAGTCTTAAGCTGCTATTAGTGTACAACAGAACTGGTAGTCAGAATCAGAACATCACCTTTTTTAATAACTTTATAAATATTTCTAGATCTGACTTTTGGCTTCTTGTCACATTTTACTGTCACTTTTGACTCTTCTTTCATTCACTATTTGGTGCCCTAAGTTTGCTTTGTACAGTAATGGTATTAAAAAATGGTCCTATAAAATGGGAAACTAAAATTTTGATCATTTTGTCTCCTTATTTTGGTTCACTTGAATGCTTTAAACATTTTTAATCAGGGATTGTTTCTTTTTACTGTCTTAATTTGGTACTGGTAGAAAAAGATGGACGCTAATTACTAACCTGTTTATTGTTTAAAAAAGAAGAATGAGTGCTATTATTTTGCTGTATTTTTTCACTTTTATTTTATTTATATTTTTATTTCCTTCTTGACAATTGTTACTGCGGAAATTTCACTAATAGCTTGTATCTTAATTTTATTACTGATCATTTTATTGGGGTACCTCATAAAGAATCTTTATGAACAAAAGTCTTGTCTTTAGCATTCATTCTTGAAAGATAATTCCTGCCTAAAAAGAGCAAGTCATTAGTTGGAATGGGCAATGCTGTTATTGGTGAACATCCTGAGATTGCTAATTCATACTGAATTAGCTCAATTCATGTGGCTGGTATGAATAACTGAATTCATATCACTAATGACAATAACAGGCAAAATATATGTTCATGTTTTTAAAAGAAATTAAAAATTTTGTATGTAAAACTCTAAAAATACTTATGTGGGAATATATTTGCCACACAAATGGGTGATCGGTGAGTCTGGAATCTTCTGTTCCACAGCAATCCCTAGAGTGCCCTTGCTTTATGTGTCAAATGCTCTTTCTGTATGCACTGGTGGAACTGGAAAACAAATAACACAAAATAACCAGATTCCATCATTTACTCTGTCCTGAAGATTTGTTAAGCAAATTTGAGTGAGGCATTAAAAAACCACAATTAATAATAATTTTTAATGGATTATATTTTGCAAAATTTAAAACCAAAACTCAATTTAAATTTTGGAACAAGAGATGTCTAAAGACTATGCGCCTCTCTGTTCCAGGTCAGCTTCTCCCAGATTCTCTTCCTGAATTTAATATGAAGCCATTCAGGCTTCACACCTGCCAACGTCAATAGGCCTATTTAGGCATGAGTCTTTTAAATTTTGAATTGTGTGGCAATTTGAAGAACTATATGGATATGCAGGTGGGATATGGGGCACTGTCATTAGTTTTGTGCAGCTGGTCTCTCACTGACTTGTGTAGGATATACTGAAAGAATTTACAATGACTGATAGCTTAATGATGGGATGATAAATTGGCTTAGCAGTTCGAGTATTCATGCACAAATTCTTATGTAGTTGCTAATTATGTGCAGCATAGTGAACAATTAAAGTGCTACTGTTTAAGTTGTTTATACTCTGAAAAATCACATTTTATATTCCAATTCTAAAAGAATTCTTTGTTATGCTTGTGGTTCTTCTGTTGGTGCTGGAACTGACTCATGAAGTATTTGCAAAGCAAATATTAATTGTTTTTAGTGACCTTTAATAGCTAACATGGGAAATGCGTGGTTTGAAACTTATGCATCTACAGCCATAAAAACCCTCTCTCATACATAGCTTTTGAATGACAACTTTGGAACTGATTTCCATGCAGTCTTTTAATATTCAAATTTTTCTTGCAGCATAAAGTGACTGTTCTTCAGTAAACATTATCTTTTTAAAATCTGTTGTGTTTTACTGTAGGCAAATAATTTCTGTGACCCATATACTTATCTTGAAAATAGCTTAACTAACTCCAATTCTTATTATTTCAGCCTGGAGTTCTAGGATATTTTGAGTTCAACGCTTCACCTCAGCCGCCTGGTTATTTAACATTCTTCACGTCAGCATTACATTCATTAAAGAAAGGTAAAAGCTTCACTTTCATAAGGCACCTGTGAATAAGTTATGTATATGGGCTTCAGTAGTTTTTTGCAATATTTTGTAACTTGGGAATTAATCCCTTTTGAGTGTTTCTTGATGTTGATCTAATTATGAGACTTTCATTACAGTGCTAGGATTGCTTACATAAAACGCTTATGTATTTTGTGATCGGCCATCATGGAATAAAGTATATGACAGGCTGCTATTCAAGGATACATTAAGATACAGTTTCCTCAAAAATCTAAATGTGTAGCTGCAACCCATATAGAGCCATAATCAGACTAGCACTTGTTGAAGTTGAATCTAGGAGTGTTTGTCTTGTGTAAAATTTGAAATGTCAGGTTCAGAGGCATTAGGATGAACTTCACTTTGTTAATACTTAGTAACTGAATTCAACAAAGTGCTTTCCTGGATGGAGTTACAGAGCTGGTACAAGGTAACGTGATGAGAAGGGCTTTCTCCCCCTGTTGTTTTGGATTAATAATCTAAACTACAAAAACTCTTGTGTTTAAATATGCAAGCTTTGTATATGATTAATACCTTGGGGGGGTGTGTCTGTGTCATAAATTCTGGATAGAACTTTCTTAAAGTTCAGATTAGTGCATTTTATGAATACTTCTTCCGGGCAGCAAATGAAGGAAATTGATACCATTATTCTGATCTTTACTGACTTGGTATATGATACAGAGCTTGTTCTCCTATATCATCCACCTAGATGCAGTCCTGAGTAATGTGCTCTAGGCATTCCTGCGTCAGCAGGGGAGTTGGACTAGATGATCTCTAGAGGTCCCTTCCAACTCTGAAAATTCCGTGATTTTATTCTGTAATTTCCCCATTTATATGTTGGGATAGTTCTTTGCAACGTAAAGATGAGAAGCATTCTATCCTTGTGTGTACATATTTATAAATACATAAATACTAAAGTATGTATTTAGTATATATTTACTGTAAACGTACATCATCCAAACAATCAATGTTCATGCCTTTTCCTTATATGTATATCTCATCTTGGCTTTTGAGATACTATAACATGTAGCAAGGTACATCTGCAATACCAGATTATATTATTTAATAAGCAAATCAAGAAGTTGGACAATTCAGGTTAACATTCTCTATACCTTCAGTGCAGAAGAGGAATGCGTTTATTCTCATTGCCTGCTCTTGTCATCTTTCTTCTACCTCACTTAATCACCAATATTGGCAGTTGCTATTCAGTAAGATTTCTGTGCTTTTCTTTTCAGGCTTTCAGGAGAGAAGTCTAGTGTGTATAATTGTATTTAAAAACTGAAAATTTGCCCTTTCAGATTACCTTGGAACAATACGCTTTGGAGTGATCACGGATAAACATGTTGCAGAGGAGATCTCATTGGTGCATTCAGGCAGCGTGTATTTGCACAGACACGTCAACACATCTCTTGTGAGTATTGTATTTATGTTGTAGAGACATGGAGATTGAAGCTCTGTCGTAGTAGACCATTGATAAGTGTTTCACAGAGCTTTAGGATATAGGATGTTTAAGAATGATATTTTTGTACAGTAATACACGTTGTCATTCTACCAGTCAGCAGCTGTTCTAAATGGTAGCTAAGACTCACGCTGATCATCTCTATCAAACCATAACCCCAAAACCCAAGCACCTCAGAAATGACTACACAAAGACTTTTTCCTAAAGCTTCTACCTCTTTCAGTGGGTCAGAATTAGAAGACTACCTGAATGAGGATATGGAAATAGTGAAAACTTGCATTTCAGTTTAAAGGTATGACATTATACTGGTCAGAAAAATCATGCAAATTAATTTATGGAAATTTGATAGTAACTCTTAATCCATGTGCCTTGTTTTTGGAAGACTAAGAATGAAAATACTAACTTTCAGATTTGCTATTTGGCATAGAGACCTTATCTATCCAAACTGCTATCGTGAGTGGAAGCTCTGTAAAAATAAGTATTGTAATGTGTATTTCAATCGAGACTAGGGAAAACATGGATTTTTCAGGTTAAGTTACTGGTAAATACATAAAGCTACTTTTGTCTGTGCAAATGACTTAAGATAAACTTGCCTTAATTTATTAAAATGACCCTAGAAGCTGTGAGCGCTTTTTATTAGGCATTTCTTTTCCCCACATTCAGGAATAAGAAATACCAGTTTTTAATGCAGTCTGATGTTGGAGTCTTAAAAGGCTAATTTAAAATGAGTTAATACCATGAATGAGTATTGGGAAAAGGTTTTCTAAAATGCTGTAAATCAAGATATGTGATGATACCAACTTAGAGACTGAGCTCTTTCACTTATAAAGAAAATTTATACTAGTGAAAAAAGTAGAGATTATAAAGATATAGTAAAAGAAAGAGGAGCTTCCCTGGTAGAATACTTTTTGCCTGAAAGATTGTGTGTGTTACTATGAACTGATGAGTATTTGGAAAGATTTCTCAAAGGGAAAGGGTGTATGAAATGCTGAAGTTTGCTGAGTAGTTAAATTTAGAAAGTTTTAGGCATTACAGTAACAAAGAATGCCATATTTGAGAAGTGCATTCATTACTAAACCATATGTTTAAGTGAGGACAAATAGTTATTTTTTCCCCCCTTCAAGATCTATCCAAATAACATCATGAACTATACTGCTGAGAACATTTGCAAGTGGGCTCTAGAAAATCAAGAGATGCTTATACGCTGGCTGAGACCACATGGTGGAAAAAGCCTTCTTCTAAACAACGAGCTGAAGAAAGGACCAGCACTTCTCATATTTATACCATACAATCCCTTAGCAGAAATTCATCCTCTTTTAGATGAAGTAAGTGAAATAATTATTTTTTTACTTCAAAAATACTAGAACTTGAGGGCTCTAGTCAGGGTTCTGGGCTGAATTGTGACAGATCTCTCCTTTTATTTCACTGATCCAAGTATGCAGTCTTTTTTAAAAACATTTTCTCAAGCCATATTATCACAACTCTCTTATGCTGGTTTGCATCCCACACAATGTGTCTTTGTCTTATATCAACAGTTGTTTAGAACAAGCATCTAACTCTTTTCCTTGACTCTCTTCTTCTTGTGGTGAATGCTGTGCAAGACACACAGATCTTTGGTCTTCTGTTCCAGCTGACATAGCTCAAATGAAAGAGCAAGAATGTACTTGAGTATCGCAGGACTTGTTTTGTCCACCCCATTCTATTCCTCCTCTCTTTCCTTCTTTCCAGAGGTGGTTATGTAAGGAAGAATGGACCTTTTATTAAACCAGAGTGTTTTTTGAAATATAGGCCAATTGAAAAACTACTCAGAACTAATCTGATTTTTCCTGTCTGTTCCTTAGTCACCTTCCAAGCTTTTCTTCCTCTGCCATTATTTCCATTTCTGCCTAGGAGAGGAGTTTGTGTAGCTATGCAGTAAATGAGATAGGGAAACTAACTTGCCTGGAAAATAATTTTTTTCCTTGTGCTATTTTTCAGCTGGAACCCATTGTCCCATTTAGTATATCACACAGCTGTGCATCATAGTGGTGATCGCATAGCACTAAGGACAAACTAGAAATAGAGACAATAAAAGCTAGTCTGCTACGAGATAGGGTTGGGAAAATCTTTGTGGAAAGACTGGAAAAGAACTGCAATTATTCTTGTACTAACTGATCTTATTTTTGGCAGACTTAATTCAGTGATGCTTGTCACAGATTAAATGTTCCAGTAACAGGTACCACTTACTTAGGTCAAATCAGTGCAACATAAGATGTTCCGTTTCAGATTTCATTCTACTAAATAAGAGTATTTATCTATATCAAAATGTGAAATGAGATACAAAATACTCCAGTTGATCTTGTATAGCTTCACTTTGATAGAGATATTATGCAACTTGTTTACCATAGGAAGAGATGTTTACTGCAGCCCTCCTGTGGGTTTCATCAAGCAGTGAAGCCCCTTGACTGTAAGGCAGTTGCAAAGAACAAGGCTGTCAAGTTGTATGTTGAAAGCTCTTGGAGCAAAATTTTTTTTCTGATAGTAGCTTGCTGAAATCAGATTTCTTATCACAAATCTGGTTTTCTGTTCATAGTAACTTCTCATGTTTCTCTATGTAGGTAGTCAAAATCTTCAGGCTAGATTATAGTATGAGGAGTCAAGTTTCTTTTAAGTATTTAATTGAGCATTTTCAGGATGAAAACATCTAACAAGGAATTCTTAAAAGACTGTAACAAACTGTTGCTATAGACCACATCTTAATACTGATGGTCCTGTGACACAGCGGCCCTCCTAGATGTGATGTTTCAACATCTTTTTGATAATTATAATGATTCCTGTCAAAGTGTTCTTATGTAAGCAATGTGTGTATGTTCTGTATTTTGATTATGTGTAATGTGATAGATGAGGATGAAGGGAAACTTCCTGTTTCCTTTCCTTCTGTGTTCTGTTATTCATCGCCTAGAAAGGGAATTCTTTCTATGGTCCATACGCATGCCTTTTTCACTGCTTGTTTCCCCTTGATTATGAAAAACGAAATGGTGATGCAGCACAAGAATGTTAGCACTGAGAGGCAGGCTTTTTTATTTATTTTCTTCTTGTATTGGAAAACAAGGGAAATTCAGGAACCTGTACTGATTAATGCTTCATGTGGCGAGATCTAACCGTAAAATGCAGTGTTACTGCACTGTGATAAATATGATGCAAAGAGGACCTTGAGGTCAGTGTAGTGGACTGAAAAACTTTAAAGTGGCTTTTTTGTTGTTACATGCTGAACTATCTGAAAATTTAACTTTGTTACCAAGTCAGAGACTCCTGTAATTTCTTGTGAGAATGAAGGAGAAGAGTAGTCAGCTTCATGTTTCTGAAATTCCATCTCTAATTGTATGTATGTTGTTAAACGTGCAACAGATAACTACATTTGTGTGAACTATGTACCATTAATCTTGCCTTTTTTTTTTCTCCCCCCCTCTCCCCTTGTAGATTACCAAAGTGGCCTTGGAATACCACAACTGTAATAAAAGCCAAACAGCTGAGCCAGATCTTCAGCACTTAGGAGACAGTGATTCACCAGCTTTTGATTCCTCTGTACCAGATGCACATATGAAATTATCAGAAACATTTTCAATAACCAAGTACCCATGCTGTAACACCGTGGTGCTTCCGCAGTGGCATTCAATATCTAGAACTCACAATGTCTGCGAGCTTTGCATTAACCAGACACTTGGTGTGAAACCAAATAAAGTCCATGTGCCACACTGTAACTTTTTAGAGATAGAAGCAGCTTTGGACTCTTTCTACCTCCAGGAACATACCTTTTTTCAAGTTATATCAAATACTATAGAATGCAGCAATTTCTTAAGTTTCTACAGTCCCTTTAGCTATTACACTGCATGTTGCAGGACGGTGAACAGGCATTTTTTAAGTTTCATTAGTTCTGAGAAGACCATCTTTCAGACCCCCAAAGTAGCATTTTCTTCCCATGGGAAGAAAGATAACACCCAACATTCTATTCCTCACATTGAGGATAGGAATTGGTTTATTCCTGACCTTCATATTAGTGGCACTAACATTACTGGTCTGAGCTGCAGGACCAACAAAACCTTGAATCTCTATCTACTGGATTCAAATCTTTTTTGGATATATGCAGAGAGACTAGGAGCATCAAGATCTAATCATCTTAAGGAGTTTGCTGCTATTGTTGACCTGAAAGAAGAAGTGCACTATGTCCTGGATCAAAATCAGTCACTTGCTGGATCTACCTTAGGTATGGTATCCACTATACAAATGCATGAAATAAGAAAGTTAAGTTTGCAAGTACACTTATAAATGGAGAAACTTGATGCCATTTTGAAAATCACTGCTTTTAAAGTGGGGCTATAGTCAACATTGTGAATCTTAATTTATTCTATTCTATTTAGTAGTTAACCAAGCAGTAGAATCATGTTCTAGATGCCATAAGAACTAAGTTTCATATACCAAAAGTAATTTGTTTTAAAAGAAGTGAACCTCAAAATGTGCGATTCTTGACTGCCTGATGCATTGAAGGAATTGGTAAAATGTAAACTAACTTGCTTGTGGGGAAAAAAAAAAAATAGTATGCCTCTAACACATTTGACATTACAGAAGACATTTGTATATTAATGGTGGTGTTGGTGTTTGCTCAGCTGTTCTGTGTACTAAAATACCTCAGAATTTTGTGAGATGCTGCCCACTTCTCAGCAGAGACTAGCCCTTCCTCTTGTCCTCTGAAACCAACTTATAAATTGTTTTAAATTTATTTTGAAAAGTTTGTGTGCTTTCAAGGTAGAGCTCTGAAGTGGTTTTGGCCAAATCTGTTAATAGTCTATTTCCTGGCTGAATTGGAGAAGAGAAAAAACAAAAAAAACCCAAACCAAACAAAAATCCAACAATTGCAGTTCTGATTTATTTGCAAGTTACTGAATAAGACACAACATGCCCAACCACATGCATTTACCTGTCATGATGATGTGCAAAACTGAGTCCACCTTCAGAAAATACAGATATTTTTTTTTTAATGTTAGCAGTGTAAGTAAACATGGAAGTAAATTCAGGTGAACATAGTATTAAAGTAAATTGTTCAAGAAGGTGTAGCAATATAATTCTTACAGCATTAATTACATTTCCATTTTGCCATAAATCTGTAAGTACAAAAGTATGCATAACATAGAACAAATAGCAATGTTATTAAGGCTCCCATCCAGGCCTATATCCTGTCTGCATCCCAACCTCCTGGAAAAACAAACAAAACCCCCAGTGACTATAGAAGGATGCTTAGGAAAAATTAAGATCCAAGTGAGGAGATACAAATTTCCTTCCCCTTTCTGCTCCCAGTACTTTCTGTCTCAGACTTTTTTCAGGTCACAGGATTTCCTGAGCATGACGAGGGTTTCTCTGCTGAGCAACGCTCAGTATATTTCTATTCTGAGTCATTTGAACTTCCGGAAAATTTTTGCTTCTATGTATTTTGTCAAGGAGTAACTGTGACTTATGTTTGGGTTTTGTGGGGGTTTTAAATTTTTATTTTACTTCCATAAGCCTCTTAACTTTTGATATTTTAAAATAACAAAACAGATTTGTGTTTAATACCTTTAACAGATTTCAGTTTTTACAGATGGTTCCTAAAAATTCAGTATGTCTTTCAGTTAGCCCCCTCCTTTCAGTTATTACTTAATCATACATAGATATTCCAAATCTGGAGATCTAGAAAGAAAAAGACTGTTTTGATTCTCACTCATTTAATGAAGTGCTGAATAGTAAATATAAAATTAAATGTACTGCTATTTTCATTTCAGAGATAAACTTGATGATGTGGTATTTTGTATGTATGTACAAAAGTGCCAGTTTTATTTGGGCCTAGTTTTTGGACTGGAAAACAGCAGCACAAGATGTTTCTATTTGATGAAATAATTTTCTGTGTGTGTTTGATATCTTTTGTATTGATTATTGAATACTCTTATTCTATAATGCATAGAAGACTATTTCTCTATCTAAATTGCAAAGAAGGATACAGTGGATATCTTGCAGCAACTTAGAGAACATGGTCCAGGCTCAAAGTAGTGTAGTTGAGGGCTTTGGAGCTTGTCTTAAATTTTTTACCACTGGCCAGCGACTTGTTAAATATCTTAAAAGTAAGGAGAAAGTTGAATGAAGAGGAAGATGGTCACTGGTAAACAGAAAGTGGCTGGCCATAATGGCATAGGAATAGCACAGTCTTTAAAGGTCTAAAGCAAAAGGAGAATTACAGGGAAAGTAATTAAAAATGAAAGAACAAATGCAAATAAATGTAGAATTAAGTGGAGCCTTCAAGACGGGGGCCAAATACTTCAATGCTATGTAGAAAGTGAAAAATAGCGAGAGGATGCTGTTTGAGTTACCAGGTGTGTGGTTAGATTAGGAGGGAAGAGAATTACTACTATAGTACATTGAATAGGGTTAGAAGCAAGATTAGAGAGTAGTGTGGCAAGTGAAAAGTCAACTGTAATGACCAAAACAAAAAAACAGTGAAATTTTATCTTATTTTCACATCAGTGGTGGTTACTTCAGAGTTAATACCAAACTGTCAAAAATTAAGGACGTGAAACCAGGTTTGAATTTTTATTTTCTCTGTATCTGAATTCCAAAGAAGAACTGCCAAAATCATGTATTTGTTGAAACTGAAATAATTGTTATGTATCAATTTCATTTCAGAGGACTTCATAAAAAATTTCAGTATTCTCTACAGTCCCTTGAAAAGGCATCTTGTTGACGACCCTTCAGTCCATTTCCATCAACAGCGTGTAATCACTGAAGTGACTACTAGTACCTTTCACGATACCGTGTTTTTGAATGACAAGGTACACGTCATTACTGAAAATGTTTCTTGCAAATCATTGCTCAGACTCTTGAGGAGACGGTCTCATTCTTTTTTTGCCTTGATGTGCTTTGCTTCTTTGTAACATAAAATATGTTACTTTGTAACAATTCAGAAGTGGTTTGTTGTTTTGGGTTGGTTTGTTTGTTTTTTTTTTTTTTAATAAAAGGCAATTCAGAATAGTGTGGTCTTAAGTAAATCTGCAAAAGATCTGCTTCTGGTGTTAAAATAATCAAAAAGTGCAACTGATTCCCTGGCAGGTTTCTGCCAGAGTCCAAGGTTTGTTGAGTTTTGGAGGGTTGGTTTTTTGGTTTTTTGGTGGTTTTTGTTTGTTTGGTTGGTTGGTTTTTTTGTTTGTTTGTTTTTTTCTAGTTAAAGGCAAAAAGCAGAAGTCTAGACATCATCTCCCTGCTCACCCCTGTATGAAATGTATAGTCACTGTTAGATACATAGGAATTTAAGATGCAGAAGAATCTTGGGAAGTGTAGTAAAGTTGGGTGCATTTTCATTTAAAATGATCCTAAATTAATAATCTAAATAATCCTCTTCATTTTGTCTTTTTCTTTATGGGAAGAGAACTCCCCAAGACTTTTTTGTGTGTTAACTCAGTAGACAGAGGGCATCAGTAAATAGCTTATAATAAAGTTTATTAACATAAGGATATACTTTCCTTTCACATTTTAAGGGTTCCAAGTTTTAGATGTTGTGAAGACTGCTCCTCCTTTACTGCAGATTAACTACAATAGACAATGAAACTCTTCTCCATTTAATTTTCCAGAATGTCTTGCTGCTCTATTATGCACAGTGGTGTGGATTCTGTGCTTCTCTTAATCACATCTTTATTCAACTTGCTCGGCTTTTGCCTCCAGATAATTTCACTGTGGCAAGGTAAAAAAGATTCTAATTTCATCTCTCTAGAATATTGTAAGTTCATTGAGGTCATCAGCCTAGAAAATAATTCCTTTTTTTCTCTCTACAATCTTCCAATAGTAAATGTGAATGTCATCTGCTTCATTTCTCTTTTAATGCATTATTTTGTTTTCTTCTGTATAAATTTGGTGGGTTTCAATGTCACTGCAGTAGTTATGCAGTTTAATTAAAATGAATTTTTAAACAGTGCAATTACCCTTGAAGTTTCCTAATTTCAGGAGGTGAATCAATAAAACAGCATCAGAATATAATTTTTACCCCTCTCTCTGATAATTTGTAGCAAATAATTATATCCTGTAGTACTGTACTTGAGAAATTGGTTGAGATAACCCACAAAACCGTGTGTTTTGCCTAACCCTGGTGGGCAGCTACACACCACACAGTCACTTGCTCACTTCCCGCCTCCAATCCCCAGTGGGACGAGGGAAGAGGAAAGGAAGAATAAAACCAAGAAAACTTGGAGGTGAAGATAAAACAAAACAAAATTAATTGTTTAATAAGTGAAGGATAAATGGAAGGAGAGAGAAGAAAGCAAAACAAGTGATACAAAGGCAGTCACTCACCACCTCCTGTGGGCAGAGTGATGCCTAGATGGTTCCCAAGGAAAAGATGGCTAACCCCTCAAAAGCCCCCTCTTTTCTCTTTTATTGCTAAGCAAGACATCATATGGTATGGAATAGCTCTTTGGTTAGTTCAGGTCACCTGCCTGGTTGTGTCGCCACCCCTCAGTGTATCTGCTGTGGGGGCAGAGTGGGAAAAAGAAGTGTCCTTGATGCTGTGGAAGTGCTGTTCCGCAACAACCAAAGCATTCTTATGTTATCAACACTATTTTCATCACAAATCTAGAACATGGCAGCATACAAGCTACTATGAAGACAATTAACTCTATTCCAGCCAAAACCAGTTTATAGACATATATTTATATATGTATATATGTAGGTAATATATATTAAAATATATTTTTATGTATATATAAAAGACACATTTTTGTTTAGTGTGTCCAGGGTTTTTAATGTTTCAGTGCAACCTAAACATTCTTGTTCATGTATTTGATAATACATCAATACTTACAACATCTGCTCTGATTGCATCCTTCTTTCAGTCTGACTGAACTTACTCCGGGAGACAGCATGAGGTGTATAGGAATAAAATTCAATTAAAAATCTGGAGTTATCATATGTTTATAATTGCGGCTTTATTCCCACAGGTGTAATGCTACTCTCAAATCTAAACCAATTCTCTTTCCCGACTTTGAAGTTCTCTCATTTGCTCCATTATTTTTATTGCAGTATTACTGATGCAATTGTCTATGGTTTTTTGTCTGTAATAAAATTGTAATTAATAAGAATTTTATTTGTAATCGATGAAAACCTAAAAATGCAGAGAAAAGCATAACTAGCAATTGAACAAGTGTTTCATGCACAAATCTTGTGTTCCTTTCTACATAGAGCTTTAAAAAAAAATTGTGCCTTTAAGAATGTGCTTGTCCTTGAAGAAGCAAATTCATTTACTCCCAAAACTACTTGAGAGGAAAATATTCATGGAATTGTACTTGGGGAACAAATTCATGAAGAGAAAAAACTTCAGTCTAGCGTTGAAACTGTTAGGCAGGTCTGTTTGTTTCAGAGAAGGAAGGTGTGTACATAATGAGTGACTGTGGAATTTAATTGCTGAGTGAGAGCATTTGGAATACTTTACATATTTTTCTATCAAAAATACCCCCACAGATATTTGTTAAACTGGGATTAATCATCTTGAATGTTGGTAATTAATTCTGCTGACTCATATGCGCAACATATTTTTGACATAACATGTTCAGACTTACTTTCACAGATAGTTGCATTTCCTTCTTCCTAATCCCTGAAATGGCGCTTTACAAGAAAACAAAGATTGTTCATTTGCCTGTTCTCTTCATCAGTGTGTCTTTTCTTAACAGAATTGATATAACTCGAAATGACCTTCCATGGGAATTTATGACAGACCATCTCCCAACCATTTTATTTTTTCCTCATCAGAGGTAATGTAATTCTTTTCCCTGGGGTTTTTAACTTTCATTTTACTAAGCTATAATAATTACTTGATTACATGTCTTAGTAGAGGAAAAAAGCTAAACAGTAATTCATTTCTATATATGCATTCTTACTTTATGCATATTCTAATTTAAAAAACTACCAACAAAAAACTGCAGCAGACATGGATAGCTGATGGCGTGCAGATAGTGAATGTTCTGTCCAGGGGTCACTATTTAATTGTATGTAAGCCTTTATTTATGAACAGCAGCAATACTAACCTTACTCTTCAGTTAATTTTCCTTATTATTCACTTGTATGTAAAATTATTATTTTGGCATGGTCCAAATAAATTAGTGAGTGGCTACAGGAGGTGTAAAAGGGTGAGAAGTGATGTAGATGCTGGTGCAACGTAGATCTAGTGCAACTTGTATCTAATTGTTTCTAATTGGATAAACTGAAAGAGATCTCAAAGAATATTATAATGGATTCTTGCAGTAACGTGCAAGAATTTGCTTGCTATGTTTTTAATGAATAAAAAAATAAGCACAGATGGAGATCAAGTAATCTAGCCCAAGCTCAGTCTTGTTTAAGAGAACAAAAACTAACAATCCCGATATTACATAAGTCTTTTAAATTTTATTTTTTTTTTAACTCAAAATCACAGGGGTTGGAAGGGACCTTTGGAGATCATACAGTTCAACCCCCCTGCCCAGAGCAGGGTCACCTGGAGCAGGTTGTACAGGGTGGCATCCAGGCGGGTTTTGAATTTCTCCAGTGTTGGAGACTCCACCACCTCTCTGGGCAGCCTGTTCCAGTGCTCTGTCACCCTCAAAGTAAAGAAGTTCCCCCTCATGTTCAGATGGAACTTCCTACATTCAAGTTTGTGCCCATTACCTCTTGTCCTACCACTGGGCACCACTGCAAAAAGACTGGTCCCATCCTCCCGGCAGCCTCCCTTTAAGTATTTGTAAGCATTGATGTGATCCCCCTAAAGTCGTCTTTTCTCCAGACTAAAAAGACCCAAGTCCCTCAGCCTTTCCTCATAAGATGTTCTAGTCCCCTAATCATCTTTTGTATTTCAAATGATGTGATAAAGTCTTTAAGTGAAAGCCATGCTTGAAAGTAAAGTTAGTTCATGTAAGAACTTCCTGTGTAAACTAATAGGTAGTTACTGAAATACCTTTTTTCTTTCTTAAAACAACATTTATTACTTAACTATTTCACTTGGGCATAAATACATTTTTTTCAAAGTTCTAAAAAATTTTTTGCTGAAATAACGCAGATAGTTTAATTGTCATTAGTGGCCTTAATGCTAGTGACTAATTTTTTTCTAGCAGTAATTAAAAAAAAAAAACCACAATACAGAGCATTGCTTTTACAGATACTGTAGAATTATGTTATGGGAATTTGTGTGTATTGCTAGAATGTTTTGGCTTTCATTCTGACTCAGTAACAAGCGCTGGACTTCTCACAGGAGAAAAGTAGCAGCAGATTTCTTGGCATTCTAGAAGCCTTGCATTGTTTCTTTAAAACAGAAAACAAACAAAGCTTCAGTAGCAGTTTAACACCTGCAGAGGAAAATATCCAAAGGAGATTAGCAGTAAAACAAGGTGTACACACTGTTGAAGTGAAGCTATATACAGAGAGCAAGACCTCAGAGAAAGAGGCGAGAAGTAAGAGTGTAAGACAGGGAAGTGTAATTTCAAGGAGACAACTAGGATTGAGAATAGAAAGCCGAGTTGGAGGAAGGGAATTGATTCATGAATCGGTGAACAATAAAAGGAAAGACAAAGGAGGGTGGGGTAGAAAAAGGCACAGAGGGTGGGTCAGGAAAGAAAGGAAGTCTAAAGTTAGGGCTGTAAAAGGGCAGGAGAGTACATTTAGGACTGGGATGAGACATACAAGGGTCCTGAATTTTACTCATCCTCTGCAGCAGGTAGAAATTCTGAAATCCAGTGTCAAACTTGTATGTCATTTCTGCTTTATACCAGTACACACAGTGCAGGTGCATCCAGCCTCTCATAGGCTGAGGAACAAGAAACAAACATTAGATGCAAGAGAGCCACAAGCTTTCAAAAGTGCTAAATTTATTGGTTTGGATATGTTTTTGGTGTTACGTGTATGCCCTATGCATTAGGTTTGATTGACCTTGGCTTTTGGTTTTTCTTTTTGTAAAAGATACTCAATCTTACACAATTACATTTTTTTATAGAAAGGAAATTAAAACAAGCACTATAATAAATACCTGCCTCTTTGCAATGTAAAATAAAAATGTTGATTTCTACCCTTCTCCCTCAAGAACTCTTGTCATCAGCAAATGGTAATTCAGACTATTGGTACTGTGCAGTGTTACCCATCACAAAATCTTTAAACCTGTGCAATTCTAAATTAATATTTAATTCAGTACAGAAATAGTGTCATTTATATCAGTTCTGAGCCACTTCAACTTCCAATTCATCATGTCCCCTACTTTGTGCAGTAAGCCTTGCAAATCAGCCTCAGATCAGGCTCCCTCTGTCACATCCCTCCAGCTCGGTTCCAGTCCTTCTCTGTTCTCTAGGTTAATTGAGCAGGACCTCAGCTGGAGTACAGTTCCAAGGTGCGTATCTGTCTACATAACGGCAGTGTTACCTTCATCCACTGCTTAGCAAAAGCTGCAGTCTTCAGTGCCAATACCCCAGTCCAGTTACCTGTCACGTTCTGCAGATTGCACTGTGTCTCAGTTTTGCATGTTTTCCAGCAGACTCTCTCTTTCTGCACAGTCCATTAGTTCTGGCGGCTTGAGTGGCTACAGGCAGAGGACCTGCTGGTTTAAAGATGAGTAGTCTCAATTTTAGCTGAGATGAGCCACATGTGTTTCATGAGGTGCCGTTGACAATTGAGACAAGTAATAGTAGTGGTAGTATGCTGTTGTCTTCTACTCTGTTAGGTCAAGTGGCATAAGCTGAAGATCTGCTAGATCTAACCATATTAACAACTATTGGAATACTAATGTGGCTAATTTTAGGTCTGGAAAAAGTTAGAAACTGATTTCCAAATATTGTTGTGGCTACCATTTTAAGACCACGGTTCTAGTTAATGACCCCCAACATACTATTTGGAAACTTGAGTAAAGTGACTTTCCTGCCCACTTTTGAACAAGGATGTAGTTTGCAGAGCCATGCCTTCTAGGGGATAGAGCGAGTGTCACGTATAACATGATGAAAAGGTTTTTCTTGAATTATTTTAAGCATAGCTCAAACAGGTTTTGGAGCAATAAAACAATTCATGGTAAGTGAAGCTTCCTCTAACACTTACCATCTTCCCTGTGTTACTACAAAGTCCGGTGTTCCCTAGTTCTTTTCATAGATGCTCATTTTGCCTTGGTCTGTTTTATAAAGCAGCTCTAGACTGTCTCTGGAGTGACAGACATAATAGCTTAGTAAGATTGTTTTTGTAATGTTCCATTTGGTTTCATAAAGGTACCTTACCTCTAGTTACTGTTTTATCTCCTGCTTTTCCTCTCCAGTGTGTTTTATATTTTGCTGCATCTAGGTAATCAAGAAAATTAGGTTTTGATAGTATTTGTAGTATTAGTGGCACTGTTAGAGTAGTCATATATTAATTTTTTAATATAAAGGTACCTCATTAAGGCTTTCTGTGCAGCTCCTTATGCATTTGCCTTATGAGGCAATTTTTGCAAACTAACTCTGTTCTCAATTTCTTTCCACCATGTGCTGTTAATATTTTGGTTTGCTTTTTGTTTTAAATAGCCTTTTAGCTTTTCTGATACATACTGTGGTTTTGATCAATAAGAATGAACGATGATGTAGTAAAATGTTACCACTGTGTATTAAGTCTATTTTGTCTTAGTCTAGACTATTTTTTGCCTAAATCATGTCATGATTCATTAACCTTGGATGTGAGCTGATTGTCATCTGAGAAACTGCTGATGGTAATTACAAGAGTAACTTGGTTATCACCGGAAGTTTGCAGAGGAAAGAAAAAAAATCATATTGCTTACACTTCCAGAAATAGCTTAATTTTGATAAACAGGAGCCTCATCTGACTGAAGTTCTTGAATTACTGATAAAATATGGTATCTGTCTTTTACCTGAAATACAATAAATAGTTCTCAGTAAATGAAATTAGCATATGTTTATATTCCATATGCTAATGAGTTGGATTTCACAGAAAGCATTTTTGAGGCAACTGTAATTGGTAACTGAGTAACTCCCCGGTTCCAGATATATGGTGTAAGCAATTCAGAAACATAATGTCGCACATGTGAGGACATAGGAGTTGTTTATGGTGTGTGTACATTATACTTGAATCTGGCTTTCTTGCTTTGGAATAATTTTTGTTTTGGTTTATCCTTTTTCTGATACATGTAATTAACCCATGTCTGAATATGCTACATACCATTAATCTGGTTACGAATTTAGCAGCCAAAGGGAAGTAAACTAAGCTTTTCTTCTCTGGTTTGATGGCTCCCTTATGAAAGAGAGAAGGCTAAAGATGATAGAAAGTGATAAAGTATTAGCTAGCTTCCCAGTTAAACATACTGAAGTACAAGTAGTTCTATTGCAATGGTCAGGAGGCAGCAAACTCATGTTATACTGGAACATTCTGAGTGAAAGGCTGAAGACCTAACTGGTTCAGGAAGGTTAAGAGTTAGTTCCTGTCTAGTCCTCAGAGGACAGTTTAGCCTCTTATGTTTTGCAATAGAAGTGTGCACATGGTCCAAAAAGGGCAAATTTTAACATTTGACACAGCTGGAGGTTGTGGGTGTCTTCTGGTGGTTAGTAGTCTTGAGGAAGACACTTGGTACTTGCTTGGACTCTTTTGTCACATTAAGAGTAACAGTTTATGCTGTTGCCAAAAACAATGGGCCTACCTCTTCACATGCTGGGCTTAGTATTCACAGCCATATAACAAGCTTCAGGGAGAAAAAACTACCACCAAACTTATTTGGTTTGATTCCTTGATCATCTCGGTGGCATAAAGTCAAAGAAGTAGGAGGAACAAGTAAAAGTATTTGAGTTTTTTTGACAGCAAAAGGGCCTTGCTTCTGACTAAAGTGACACCTTACTGTTTAAAAGCAAACTGTATTTTTCTGCTCCTTGCAATACCCTTCTGATGTTGGAACACATTAAGCTACTTCTTCCAGGATAACACATACACACTCAAAATAGTAATTTCCTATCAGATAGCTTTATACATCTGGACTCAACTTCTAACAATATATGTAGAATTAGGAACACTTAAACACTCTCCTTCAGCTTATTAACAAGTGTTAGCATCACTGTTGGGCAGGTGTGATCAGTGTACTGACTGATACTACCATATGTACTTCACTTGGGATTTTTTTTTTTTTGAGTTCAATTTGTTTCCTGAAATTTGACAGAAAATTGTGCTCTCAGGAAAATACCAACCCAGTGCAGAGATGCTTACAGCACCCAGACTGGAATACAGGTAAAAGGGTTCATCAAAAGAAAATGCTGAGCTTATTACATGAGTTCAGGTTTCTCTTAGCTGCTATGTTAATCACTCTTGATAAAACAACAAGATGCCAAGTTGGAGTTGAACAGCAGATGCTTAGACAAAATTATTATTGCTTACCTATCTGAATGTTTTAATATTAATTTGTTATTTCTTTCTAGGAAGGAACAAAGTGTAAAGTTCCCTGAAGACTTTTCAGTTAACCTTCCTAATCTCCTTAAATTTATTTTACATCACTCAAGTCTTTCTGCACCAGAGCCCTGTACCAAAGAATGCTTACATAAAGAGACAGTTCTACAGCAAGGACACATCTCCCACTTAGAGAGAGAAATTCAGAAGTTAAGATCAGAAATCAGTGCCCTTCATCAGGCCTATGACCAGCTTGAAGCACAGCTTTCTGAAGCTAGGAGAGAGGAACACAGACTACAGCAGCAAAAACACACACTGGAAAAGCAGCACAAGACTCTGCAGCTCCACAGTGAGCAGTTACAAGCCACGTATGACCAAAAGAATCAAGAATTATTAGAAATGGCTGAAAAGCTTCAAGAATTAGCCGATGCATCAGAAAACCTCCTTAAAGAGAATACTTTACTGAGAATCCTGGTGGCATCAAGGGAAGGAAAGCTACAGAGCAAAGATGAAATTAAAGAATCCCTTCAGTCAGAGCACACACTTTCTGAAGATAATGATATATCAGTTTCCACAGCTATTGCCACATTAGATGAAAAAAGGAGTGATACCATAGAGACAGAGCACAGTAGTGGAAACAGGACAGAATGATTGCTTACACAAAGTCAAATGATGCAGTATTGGGTAGGTATTTATGCAAATTTTATTGAAATTCATTGTAAATAAAGACTTTGTCCCCCACATGATCTAGAAAAATGAAATGGAATATTTTTTGTATACTTGAACAACTTATGAGATACCCATATCTAAAGAGAAGAGGAGAATGGAACACTTTCTGCACTTTACTATTGCACTAACTTGCAAACACACCTATCCATTTAAATTAAAGATGCTGATTTTTAGGGGCAGCAGTGTGAAGCACCTCTGACTAAGGGCCAGTTATTTTTCACTGGCTTTTTCTTACAGCTGCTAGAAGAGAAATTTAGACCTTTAATTTATACTTTTCCATAATTTCTGAAGTTTGCCCTTTACACTGCATTCTTTGCTGAATTAAAATAGATATTTCATTTGTGTAATCAGTAAACTTAAATGGACAAAGTCATCTTGCTACAACTATTCTGTTCTAGAACTTCAACACTTTGTATCACTTTTGTATACCAGTTACCTGTCTTGAAACCTGCAAGAGCCATGTGTGAACTGTTCTCTACTGAAAACTAAAAGTCTTACTGAATTAACCCTTTTCTCCTTGATTTGTAAGAGGTCTAGAATACAGCAGTTAAGTGTATGGGTCTGGGTATACATGCAAGTCTCATGAGACTACTATCTTAAAAAAAAAAAAAAAAAAAAAAAAAAAAACAAACCACACACACCACCACATGTGCCAGGGTAAGAACAGCCCTCTATCAGCTGTACGCCAATATTGTACTTAAGAGGCAACAGCAGGAGCTTTTTGCTACTGACAGCATTAGTTTTGCTTCAAATTATAGCCTTCAATTAAAAAAACAAAAATTGTAGCACTAAAAATGCAAGTCAACATATTACTGTAGAAGAAAGGGACAACACTTTACTGACTAGGCCACTGTTATCCTGCATATAGTTACAATTCTCAAGCAAGGTTCTAGGCCTATGTTACTTAGTTATTCCATACATACAGGTACAAGAAGCAAGTCTAATGCTTCCTACAGAGCTCAAGAACTTGGACATCAGGGTACAGATATACAGTAGCTTTTTTTCTCCTAGGCAGTTAAGTGTTTAAAAGTTACAGTAGGCAAAGAAAGCTACGTATGACATCACAGAAAAGTGAGTGGCCTCAAAGCATGTGTGCCTACCCTAAGAGTTTTAGAATATGTAAGCTGCCATTGGTGGCTCAGTGGTGTTCATTCTCCCCTTTCTGCCCCCTCTCCTAGCCCTAAACCTTTGAGGTCCAGAACTCCCCATTTAACACATCTTTTTACAGTTCCTATAGCTGAACTATAGCACAAAGCAGGAAATGGAAGGGATGGCCTTATTTGGAAGGACTTTGCCATTGCTAGCTAAAAACTTTCACAAACTGACCAGCAATCTCCCTTCCCTGTATCAAAATTTGTTTTTGTAGGAAAGACTGAAACTTATCTTGTAGTAGCACAGTTTAATCAAGAGAATTATCTACAAGATATGTTAACTGAATTCTATAGTTGACTGTTTGTCTGTAGACTAAAATGCCTTTTTACAACAGGCTATTAACACACTCTAACTGCTAAGTACACAAATAGGGGTTCTAGGAAAAGTTCATACTAGTTGCACTTATGCCAGTTTTAATAAGTAACCACTTCTGCAGTTTCAGCATGCAGACCTACAGAAGAAAAAAGCCTGCTCTACTGCCATTTCAAACTCTGGGAAACCTTCTGGACCATCCCTCAGGGTTCAGTATCCATCATTAGTTCCCAGGTTGGAATCCATCAAAATGGCAGTTTCCTTACAGTAGCTACATAGTTAGAGAACTCAGCTCTAGCAGTGAAAAGCTTAACCTACCTAGCTGCAACTGAAGGAAATCACTTCCTTTCTTATAGCTCCTGTGTTCCCTCCCTCAACGTGTTACTGAAGGCTTATACCTTCTTTTCAAAATAAGTATTTTGCATCGGTCCAATAAACTGTTAAGAGTAGGAGTTCTGACTTTATGGCTGTGCACTCAAGTTAGTAGCACAAGCAAGTTTTAACTGCAGATTTGGTTTTGAAGGTCTGGAATCCCATCTACAGTTGTGGTTCAGGAGTCCCCTTGTGTGTTATATACAGCTGCATCATATTAGTCCCATATGCTGTGGAACACAAAGCAAAAAGCTTCTGGCAGCCTATTTACAGTTCACAGTTGTAGAGTAGTTCACATTACAGTAGTCACTCCATCAAAACAGGCTCAGCTAAACATTCAAGTAACAGAAAACGCTAGTAGTCTCTTCACACCAATATATCCCTGTGTCCATTGCCGGCAATGGACATTACACCAGGTGAGTCAGCTCCTGTCCTAGAGGAATTAGGATACACAGTTGATGCAAAGTGCAACTTCTCAGTGCATGCAGTTGCAAACAAAGCTTACTTAATCCTCATCAGGGTGTTTTCTGATGAGTAGTCTGCATGTGACTGGGTTCTTCACAGTATAGAGATTCTTCTGCTGGTTAGACAGACCATAAGCATAGTCCATATACATGTGTTGCTCCAAGTTAGCTATGTACTTCTGTGCCATTTGGAGTTAGCTTAGCTTTCCTTTCTACACAGGGTCCTTTAGCAGAGTACTGCACCAGAAGGAAGGGCTCTTTAGTTTCTCCTTCACCCACAATGCTTTCCTCATCTTCAGACTGGCTGATCCTCTGCAGACGCAGGTAACACCAGCAGCCCAGTATCAAGGCACCAAGAGCCGCAATAGCAATCAAAATAACAATAACAGTCACCACTCCAGTGGTGGGGCTATGATCCATAATAGACATGGTCAATATTTCAGATTGTGAGACTTCTTTAAAGAGATTCTTCTGTCCTCGCCCTCAGGCTTGCTGCATCTTCAGCCTCCTGCGGTAGAAGAAATAGACACTTAATGAAGTTGGGCAGTTTTACCATACTCGGCAACATTATATTCGTGGTTGGGATCCTTCACGGTGGCACATGACCCGCTTCCATTCAGTGCTTTGGGCTTCTTGCACTCCTACAGTTCTTACTCATTTTAAGCTATTTCTTCAACAAACTGGCTTTGAAGATGCAGGTTTCTACATCAAACTAAAGCAAATGAAAGCTAAACGTACTTCAACTCTTGACATGCTTGTCAAGATAGCACATGGTCAGCCTGCTAAGAGGTAATGAGTTCCTAGGAGACAGAAGATGAGACAAGACACAGGCACATAATAGACTGTATGGAAGTTATACAGTTTAGTAGAGAGAGATTTAAGATTGTTTAACACAAAGTTAAATCATAGGTGAGCTCTCAAATCCATGACAAGGTAGCAATTCAGCTACCTTTGGTTTTCCTAAACAGTACATTTGAGAGTCAGAAGTCTGGCCCTTTCTAAAGTTTAATTTACAAACATCCTTCCTGCATACTAAAAGTTCCAGGATTGGTAAGCTAATTGCAATGCTAATGCATTACTCTAAGCCTGTCCATAACACTAGTCTATTTATAAGGGTTGACTACATGGTATTTAATTGGTTGTTCATTGAGCTGATAAAAACAAACATGTTGCTTTATATGCATTTTTCATAAGAGGCAGGTAGAGCTAGATTTATTGAAGACTAACAAAACATTTTAAGCTTTTGCTCCTCTTAGTGGCTTTCAAACCACAAAAGCAAGGTAGTGTGTTAGGACTACAGCTGAAATTGGAACATATGCAGCAGACAGGAAAATGGGAGGAGGAAAAGCTCCAGCACTTCCTCAGTCTGCTGCAGAGTTTTGGCAGGACAAAAATATATAGGCAATGTCTTTTGCTACTTCCACTTCCAAATTCACATTATTTAAGGGGTCATGTGAGCCTTAAATTTCAAAGTTATTGTTTACAAAGTTGGTAGATTTACGCTCCCCCACTTCAGCTGCAACGTAAGACAAAGTCATTCATTACCTTTTCTTTCTTACTACCCTCCCTCTTTAACAAGACAAACTCATGGAAGACTTTAGAAGAGACCAGAGCCAGTCCTACCCAGGAACATACCTTACCTCTGCACTGCTGTAGGTATCAGTTAGGGCTCAATACTACAGTTTCAGGTACAGCAGATACAGTCCCTAGTGGTTCCAAGGTCAGCTGCAAGTGCAGAACAACAATGCATTTCACCTGACGTGTAGCCACTGACTGGCAACAGAGTAACAGGAGTGTCTTCTGGCTGCCATACATGCCAGTCTATAGAGGGCCACATACCTTTCCACAAGAGGCTTTTCCTCACCATCCTTGTTGCAGTCTCTCAGCTGCAACAGCAGCACCTTCATACAAACCCCTCAGAAGTCAGTCTTAACCAACCTTGAGCCAGAACTATTAGCTTATTGTGAGTATTACGCACTGCACGTCAATTCTCACCAGCATTTCAACATGAAAGAGTCAAGGCAACTACAGTGCAGTATTTTTACTAACAGAACTCAAGAATAAGTTTATGCCCCAACATCTCATGGAACAGCAGACCCACGCACACTGCCACATAGCCATTTCAGCAAGGATGCATCCACTAGAGAGAAGTTCAGCATGAGTGTCATTAGGGTCCAGCGTCACACAACTAACTTGCACATGCTCTGGCTACATTTCCAGCCCTGTAAACAACAGCAACCAATAGCTTGTAGTGTACCTCATACAACTAACCAAGTCCTGCAGACCCAGTTTTGCCCAAGTAAGAAAAAGCAAAACTAACTATACCACACCCCCTCAGCAGGGCTATGTGCCCGCTGCAGCCCAAGAGATGTATGATTTTTGTCTTGCTCATCTTGGTTCTGCAATGCTTACTCAACACAGGGTGATCAGCTGAGGGTGATTAAGAGTGACTTTCACATAGTTTGTTTGCCACAGGGCATGTCTGAACTGCAGCACTGTTTGATCTAGCCACAACAGTACAGCATAAAAGATGGTTTACCTTGCTTCTCATGCAGGCACTGCATGTCCACATTAAGCCCTCTTCTGCAGCTTGCACAATTGCTAGCAGCAACATTTCTCTACAGCAATTTGGTGCAGCACATAACCTTACATGAGAACTAAACAGTTACTGCCACCTAGAAAATAGATTTTAATACTGGAAACTAGCATTGCCAATGCTACCCCTCTGCCAGACTTCAAGTGAGTAGACAGCATCAGCTAGGCGTATATGAAACTTCGCACATCACCATCCTCTGTATCACCAGTATGTTTTGGCAAGCTGTTTTTTGGACCTCAACAAAACAGCTAGCAAGGCACAGACCTTTGCAAGCAGTCTTGAGAAACAAGTTTGAAAGCAAGAGCTAGATGTTAGGTCCAGGTAACAAAGGACCTACATCTATCTGGACTGAAAGAGAATGTATTTCTCCCTCCCTCTTTTTAACAGCCACAGACTGCAATGGTCTCAGTTTGACCTGGAAAACACAAGCAGGTCTGTAAGTTCCTATTTCAGGGAGAAATGGGGCTCTTTAAGGATGCAGACCTCTGTCTTAAGACAAAGCTTTCTCTTATCAGATTACACACTGGGGTCTTGCCATCCCCTTTTCTTTTGGGATCCTGAGGAATACAGCTGGACCAGGAAGTCCATTGTTTGGGAAGGTGCTTTTTCTGAATAAAGCATGCACCGGAGCAGTTCAGAGGAGTTATGAGAGGTAGGCATTTATTGCAGTCCTTGTGTGAAGAGCTGCATAGTACTTTCTTATTTACTGTTCTTGGACACTTCTGTTTAACACCGCAATTACTGCTTAATAACTCTGCTACTGCTTGCTTGAAGCTGTGAGGCAGTTTAACCCCTACTTCCACCTTTTGGAAAAATCCTGATATTAAACTATAAAAAGACCAGACCCAAGTCTCCATCAGTCTTATTTCTCAGCAGGCACTGGGAAAAACCTTGCAGGCCCACATGCACTCCATGAGTGGGTGACTTCAGTCACTGGCAACTCCCACACAGCTGGTGCTTCTAGAATATATGAAGTTCTACAGCAGAAGCTGTTCAGGAGCATAAATAGAGAGTTTCAAGGTGCTGAGCTGTCCAGGAAGAATATGCTGATTATTTTGGGTATGACAGCTTTGTTTCTTTATCCTCTGCTCTAGCAAGTCAACTCAGCTTAGTCACAACAGCTCCTTTAGAATAAATTTGCATGAATCCTTTACAAAAGGATAGATTTAACAACTGGGAGATCATCTTTTCTTGTAGGAGTCTTGCTCCTAACTTTACACACAATGAAGAATATTATCAGACTTACCCTTCCAGTCTAAGGGGTCATTTGTATTTATTATCACCAACTAACTCGAAGAGTTCTTTAAGAAAACTGAGATGTTAACAGTAGGAGATATAAACAGAACAGAAAGTTGCAGGACCTGTCCTTGAGGCAGGATGTTAGACATGAATGCTCACTCTGTTTACACTAGAAAGTTTCTTCTACCTGGGATAGTGTGTCAAGTGATTTTGCTTTGATATGGCAAGGCAGAAAGTGTTAAGAGATTCAGAACTAGGACCTCCAGGATACACAAGACTCATTTACCCTTACTAAATGGTTTCCAGTCCAAATTTGAGTGCAACACAGCCACTTACAGATTCCTCCTAAAGATCTTTCTTGGCCAAATCCACAGGTTTTTACCTTTAAAATTCTGAATGCCTTTGATTTGATAAAAATTCAAAGGATCTGCATCAGTTTGAACTCTGGGACAGAAGAGAGCACACCTTCCTCTGGATATACTGCCCAGTAAATTCCCTTTCTCTAGGCATAGAAAGGAGTGCGATATCACATTAACACTGCCAAGATAATGAGGCTGCATCAAGAAGCCCTTTCTAGCTTCTATTTGGAAAGCTCGTCACATCTTTGCACCATACCATAGTTAATGCTAAGAGCTGTAGGAGAAAACAAGCCTACACATCTTTGGAAAGATTATTCCACAGACATTCACATTCTAGGAAAAGGACAACCAGATAAAATTCAAGGTCACTTTCTTGAAGTACTTCAGCTCCACTTCTCAATGAGATAAAGGTAAAGTGTAGAAGCCATTCCTTCTGCAGGCATATTCTCTTCTTCTTCCCAGTCAAGGTGCCTGGAGCGAGCACCCAATACAAAGTCAGGTATTAAGCATCTATACAGATCTACAATGGTACAAACAGCAAGTTAGTAGTGCACGATAGTAACTGGGATGGTAGCACTGTTATTTTATTAGCTTGGATAGTTTTTGTTTCAAACACTTGCAGTGTTGTGGCACTGAAAGCTACAGTATTGTTGCTAGCTCATGCTGCTATTTTCCTGGCTTTAGGTCACTTTATACCTAGAACTAAAGCTCTCCTGCAGCCTTAATTCTATCCTTAGCACAGTACATTTGCATGCTGTAACTACACTAGTAAGAACTACCAGAGAGGCCTTTGGTTTCTGTGTTGTTTTCTAGACACAGAACTCCAACCTTACTCCTCTTTCCACCTGCAACTGATCGAAATCAAGATTAAGCTGTCTTCAAAGTCCATTTCTTGATGAGAGAAACACTGCACTCTGTAGATCCCCTTGAAGTCAGCTAAAGGAGATTAGAACTATCTTTCAGACTCACTTTTCCCTTAAAGCACACTGAGCTAAAAAAGTCCACGAGCATACCACGAGCAGCACTGAGTTCATTTATCACTTTTACTGTAAGATATTAAATGCTGTAAACTCCTGATCTTCAAAGGGATTGCTAACACCATCCATATATACTTGGTGGCACTTCTAGTGCTATATCCCCTCCCACCACACTTGCTATCAAAGCAAGCATCTAAGCATATTTACTCATTAGCAAGATTAGTCAGATTCACTGGTGTGAACTGCAAATAGCCTATCTCAGTTCTTACAGCAATCAAGCAGTGAAAACATCAGCTATAAACCATTTTTCCATAAATAACTGCTTCTTTTCTCTTTTTGCCTAATACCAGCTTCTACTCAGAACTTTATTTGTCAAGTTTTATTATCCAATTCAGAAGCTGTAAGTAAAGGACAAACAGAAAGGCAGTTTAAATTGCAGAAGGCTGCTAGGGGACAAATTCAATGCAAGGCTGGCATTAATTTCTAAACCAAGTTTTTCATGATTATAGGCATTCTGCTGCTAAGTTCACAAACATTAATGCCTGCGGGCACGTTTCTGGAAAGAAATACTGCTACCATAGAAGCCAAAGCTATAGGAAGAGGATTCAAAAGCAAATCTAGTATAATTCACACAAATACACCAAAGTCCTCAAGCAGTTATGTTCAAGGTGAAAGTATTAAGTCTCTGGTGGTTGGTTTTGGTGGTTGGGTTTTGGTTGGGGTTTTNTTCACCTAAAGCAAGTTGTATGGGGCCGGGCAAAGGAAATAATCAAACTACCAGAAAAACCTTCACCTTAAAAATTCAGAAAAAGACTTAGTCTTGACTGCTTAGTTAAAAAGCCTCCATGTTAAGACCTTTAAGAGACAAAGTAACAGCAGCTTGCACTACATGCTACTAATTGTGAAGAATGCTTTTTCCTGTATGTGACAGTAAGATTACTTTTCAGGAACGCTGCATACTCACCACAAGAGCATCCTTATTGCCAATGGAAGATGAGGGGAAAACCCTCTGGGGAAATCAGAGCTGTAATTCTATCACTGGCACACAAGCATGTACTGCACCCACACTACCTAGCCATAGTAAGTTACAAGAGTGCTCAGGCTTCACCACTTCCAAAAAAAGTGAGATCACTGTTATTCTTAATTAAGTCCAGTTAATTTCTGATAAAGCCAAGTTACCTCGCACAAACTGGGGCTTGGCCAGAGGCTATTTGAGAAGCAGGGAGGTGTTTAGTAGAAGCCTTCAACGCAAATCTCCTCCTCCCAACCCTTATTATACTTGTGATAAGGAGCAAAAGAGCAGGGAAGGCAGCTAAAAAAGGCTCTTCGGTGGCTAATTAGTTACGGATAGTCTTCCAACAACTTAACATTCAAGCAACTGTTACAACCGTCAGAATGAAAACCAATACCTAACAGCCTGGACTGGAACAGCAGTTAGTTTCCGCATGAGGTGTAGTAGTACCTTACACTTAATCAAGAATCACTTTTAAAGCTTTACACCATGCTAAACCACACAGAAGTTAATATTTTACAAAAGACTAAGATGAGGAGAGGGACAGCAGCCATCTAGGAAGTTTCCTGTAGAGGGATACAATTTCAAGAGCAGGCAGATCTTCTCAGTGGCACAGTAAGTGCAAGAGGTTTACACTGTAACTGCCCGTCAGGCAAGTCAGCCAGTAGAAGCAGGTTTCTAGTGTTAAGACCACATTTGCTTCACAGGCAATTGCATGACAGGCAAAACATCTGTCACACTCTAGATTTATATTTGTCAGTGTCACATCCACATGGAGCTCTAATGAGAGGTCTGTCCTGATAAGATAACTGAATGTCAGAAGTGACCCTGTTATCAGAAATAACATGCTGTGTATATCCTGTGGCAGAGCTTAATTCTAATATATTAGAAAAATTGCTGATAAAAACCTCTTTCTATTTACACATTCAAGGTAGTTCTCCAAATGTGTGGTTTGGGTTGTTTTTTATTTTTTCTAACGGCTTTGTCTAACAGCAACTAGATAGTGTCCATACATTTCCGATATTCAAGCAGTTTTTAGACTCAGCTCAAATCTTCAGCCTGCAAGTACTGCAAAAGTCTATCACATACCTGCACCAAGCAGCTCAGGCTAGGAGTCCTCTACTCAGAGTTTCAGAATCAGCTGAATAGAAAAGTGAAGGTCACACTGGTTTTGGATCTTGTCTGACAAGTCTTCCTCCTCGCTCCTCCCCTGTGGAGAGGGATCACATTGGTCTCTAGATGCTCCGCATCCCGAGTCCCTTTTGCTCTTGGCTCTCCAGAGTTGCACAATGATGCCTAACCCTTAGCTCCTGGTACAGGTGGGCAGGGTAAGAGGAGCCGATACTGTTTCGCCTACCTGCTAATCAAGGCAAGAGTCTTCGAAGTTGTTCCGAGTTCTCTGGGTCTATTCAAAAGCAACATCTACCGACAGATGTCTACACCTGCATCCCTGCCAGGAAAAGGAAGAGGGCGAGACAGCACGGTGCGCTGCGGCGCTCAGAGGGAGGAGCAGGATTCCTTTAGAACAGCTCGCATTGCCGTGCGCTCCCGGGACTGGCGACACAACGCTCAGTCCGGACTCCCTCAGCAGCGCGTACCCGACTCCTGGCGCTAAGCCTGCCGGCGCCCAGCGAGCGGGGACGAGCCTCGCCGGC
>VYXH01006077.1:74471-167321 GCA_013397275.1 Burhinus bistriatus
CCGCCAGGGGTCGGCGGGTCTCGGGGAGCGGGGCCGGGGGATCCGAGGAAGGCAAAGCTGAGGTAAAGGGCTCCACTGAGGGGGCGCGCCCCCTCCCGCCGCCGCCGCCTGTCGGGCGCCTCAGCCCTGGCCGGCGGCGAGGCGAGGGCGTGAGGGAGCAGACGCCTCCCTTCCTGAGCAGCCCCGCAGCCACCTCCGCAAAGGGACTGAGGGTGCCGGAGGTTTCTGGTCCGGCCCCAGCGATCCCCTCGCCAGCCTCTGAGGGGGTGAAACCCCGCAGCGACCGCCGTGGACCCGCAAGAGGCTCTTCCTCGACCCTCCGAGTTACCGCCACGGCCACCCCAGAGCCGCCGAGGTGCTCGGTGAGCACTGAGGGCCACGGCCGAGCCAGGCCAGGCCTTCCTGCCGGGGGCTCGGTGCAGGCAGCGTGACAGGCCTCCCTGATGCTCACTAAGGTCAGCTGTCTCAAAGTGGTCTAGCAGGATCTCATTCCCAGTTTGTCCTTTCTCTTCAGTAGTTCACCCCGTGGTGGTGCAGTAACTATGTAAAGGCATCAGGAAATTGCCCAATCCAGGGTTTCTTCACCTTTCCGCTGAAGTTGGTCCTTACTGATGCCAGAGAGCAAAAAGATGACGGATTATTGCAGCTCCTCTGTTGTGGTATAGCTGCTGGCAAAACAGATCCCAACTTGTTTGAGGTTCATCTAAAGTCTTAAGAGGTTTCTGGCAAAAGGAGTTTTGAGGGAATAGACTCTGACAGAAGATCAAGTTCAGAAGTTACCATGGCTTTATACAAACACCTGGTTTACAATGGAGATGCTGGTTTATGTCATGCACAGTTTTCTAGGGAGTAAAAGTAATTTTTCCTTGCATTAATGCAGTGTCCACCATGAGCCTGTGACAATCCTAAGAGCATTGTCCCTTTCCATTCTTATTAAGTGAAAAGCTAAATATGGCCCAGTACCCAAATGGATGCCTCACCTCCCCTGCTTGTTCTCAAAGCCATCCAGACATGAGCCATCTTTTGCCTGGAAGCTGCGCAGCCCCACTCACATTTTTTGATGTTTCCAGAGGCCTTCCTGAGATAACAGATACCTCTGGACTGTTCCCGAATCCTACCTAGCCAGTTTGCAGCATTAGCAGAGAACCTGTCTCATAGTACAGACTGCCCTAAGCACACCATCTTGTAGTTTTGTTTAATCAAAAATGCATGGTGGCATGGAATACCTAAGATGCCACAGCCAATTAAGAACATTTTAGAAAAGTCATTGTTTAATGTACAATGAATGTTTTATTTAAGCTTTGGATGTAATGAGTGTAGCACAGCATCAGTTTCTATTGTCTTTATGTATCAGCCACCATAAAAGAGATGATAAAGTACTACTAAACACATCTTCAAAAGTTCAGAATCACTTTTGAAAGGAAGTGGAAGACCAAGCACCAACACTGGGTTACTTTCACTCTTAGTAACTAATTGTCTGGATTGTCTGGCAAAGCAATATTCGCCATGGCAGTAACTTACCTTTCTGTCAAGTGAGCAGATGCAGAGGTAGCCTTTGGGCCAGTACTTTAATAAGATGTCTAAATCCCATTTAGATATTTGAACGTCTACGGAGATGCCTGTTTTGCTTACGTAACCATGGACGTAGACTCCACTGTATACGAGTGTCCTAATCCACTTCAGTGAGAAGGGTCATGCTCTTTTGTGCAAAAAGTATGAATGCAATTACAACAGAGCTGACTGGTAAAAGCCATCCAGTATAGCACACCCTTAAGAGCAGACCAGCAATCTCTTTTGGCATAATTTGAAAACTTTTTGCCTTTGAGAAGCTTTTTATAGTGATTTTGTAACTCATATTTAGTAAAATACAAAGAGAACAAAGAAGGTTCATTCACATTAGTTTCTTATCTTTGCAAATGGGCTGCTTGATCTGTGCAGGCTCTCATAGCATGGGAAATTTCCAGTCTTCTGTGGAGAAAATACAGGACTGTTAATCCTTCAGAATTGCTTAAAAACTTGTCTTACTTTGCCACCTTCACCTGTCCCCACCTAAGGCTTATAGGAGGGGCAAGGCCCTAGTGACCTCTGATCCTCACAGCTGGGAAGCAGAAAGAACCCACTTTATACTTCAACAGGAGCTTGTGAAGCATACTGGCAGATTCAGCTAAAGCAGTCAAGTAAAATGCTCTTCAGCTGTGCTAGGGATGAAAAACTGAGAGTTTCCTCTCATTTATTTACTATTGCTTCTTAGCTGTGCACAAGTAATGCACAACTGCGAACATGCAATGTACTAGTATAGGAGATAGTTTTCTCTTCCTAGAAAAAAAATTCATAAGTTTATCAGTAAGATATTTCCCCAAACGTTCATAATGTATATAAACAGATTTAACCATTTCCTGGATTTTATACCATCATTTAAAGCATCCTCTCTTGCTTTGATGCTTTCATGTCACAGCATTCAACATTTTAAACCATTACATACGCTTATTGACTTCACTTGGAATTATCTGCAGAAAAATTGTGGGGTCAGTTGTAATCATTGTCACAGTCATCCTGATCTCTGCTAGAGCTACTCTGACCCCTAGCATAGTTTCCAGCAATGTTCATTTTAAGAGTTACTAATTATAGAGTTTCTTTGGTTTTTCTTCAGGGACTGTACCACTGTTAGAGAAATTAATGATCAGATTAAGATTTGCTTGCATTTTATTTTGCTAGAGAGAAATTGTTTCCATTGTTGCAAATTCACATCACACTCTCCTTGTCTTTCAACAGCTTTCAGATAGCTAATGTGGCTATTTTAAATGTACCTCTTTTTGGAGTTTCCTTCTGTCAGTTACACCCTGTGTCCTCTAAGTATATTCTTTGTATATCCATTAACTTTAAATTTTGGACAGTTACTGACAATATTCCGTTAATTAGGGGCATACGTTGTGTTACTTCTGAAATAGTAACAATAAAATAAGCCACTTACTTCCTCCATTCACACTTGGAAAGACAACGAGTATGCAACACCTATAATAGCTGTTCAATTTTCTGTTGTTTTGTACCACCCCTTGCTGCAAAATGTGTTCAGTAATCAGCTTTGTACCCTAGAAGGTATATCAGGGAAACAGACTAGTCCACACAGAATGTTTTCTTATGTGTGTTTTAACTGTTCCTTAGAAATAGCTGTTTTGCAAGTCTATAGAGGGATTGTTAAAGAGGACAAAATGCCACTATCTCTATTCAAGGACGTATAAGTGACAATTTGCATCTTTATTTACAGGCCCACTGGAGAGTCCATATCACAGAAAAAACAGGACCAAGCTGAATCTCTCCAGCAGCTTGGGCAGGTAAGTTTTATCTTTTGTTATATCACCTGAAAGAACATAATGAGAAATTATTAATCCAGCTCTGCATATGAAAAGGAATCAAAGTATATGAAAAGTCTGTCCAGGTCAAAGTTTAATTTTTAAAGGTTTTGTAAAACTGTCAGGGTAATATTAAAGCAAGTCTTGCTTCCTCTACCAGGGCATGCTGTACGTGCCCGAGAAACTTTCCTTGCATTCTTCTGCTGTGGAATCATACCAGTTTCCCATAGCTTTGTCCTGAAGAGAGCATCTGTTGTTTTTTGTACTCAGTTGTGGATGAAGCTGAGATCTTCACAGCTCCAACTGTTGGCTGAAAGTCTGAGGTTGTTTTTTACCTTTCAGCTGTTTGACACACAACATATAGGTTGACCTCTTTAGTATATTCGAAAGTTGTCTGTTTGTGTTTGCTTGCTGTATCATGTCCATTAAACTACTGAGTGACATAATGTCATTGCAACTTTAGTGCATTAAATAGCAAGTGGACAAGCTCTGAGGCGCAAGGCCGAGTATTTGTCCATAGCGAAGGAAACTAATTTCCAGTTTTCTAGGAAAGAAAGAAGGCAGGTTCCGCTAAAACCACTATTTTAATTTTCGATTGCACTCAAGAAATGTGAGGAGAAAATGAAGGCAACTGATACTCCTGAGAATAGGGGAATGAGCATGTCATTTTGTTTCAAAGTGTTTGGCAGTCATTACAAAGTAACATCACTGGTCATCCTGTGAAGTTCTGACTATCTATTTGTAATTATATATATATATTCCTGTGTCCACGCTGCACCTTACTCGCTGCACCTTGCTCTTGTTTTGCTATGACTCACAAAGTGTAAAAAGCACTTTTAAGATTGGTGTGAGAATAAGCTCACCATATATCTGGATAGTAGAATCAATTCACTTCATTAATTCCACCTTCAGGAATACCCACCTTATATATTTAAAAGAAAACCCTCAAAAGATGGTTCTTATGTGATAGCAGTAATAGCAATGATGAATTCTCTTATTCTGATTAGCGTTGTAAGTGGTGTGTCATGATGACAGACTGTGAATCAAAGCCAGGAAAAAGGGATTGTTTAAAACCCATTTGAGCATAAGCTTAGCTTCAGGCTTCTGAAAGCTGAAGCCCTTTTTGGCACAGAACCTAACTTGGGACAAGAAGTGTTTCTGCTTGCATGCTTTGCCTTCTGTCTTGAAAGAGTAGCTTTTATATGTAATTACACAGATGATGATTAGAAAGGTGAAAACAGTGCTATACATCATACTAATACAGAAAAGTCTCATCTTTATTTTGCTGCAACACGGCTATCTCCTGTTCACTTCTACTGCTTCAAAATATGAAACAAGATGATTTTCTTGTCTTTTTCTGTATTGAAACGTCTTTGTCCTATGCTTTGGAGGCTGGTTTTGTATCTGAAGGCTGATGAGCAATGTACAAGGCATTTACTTTCTGCTGCACTTATTTGTAAAGCTTTATGCCAGAGTTATGAAGCCTACTGAAAAAAGGCATCTGATGATAGTGCCACCATCTCAGGCTCACTCGATGTATCTTGGTGTATAGAGGCAGTTTCCCATCCTTCCACGTTATTACTTTGAATCCAACAGTTATTTTAAAACAAGTTATTTTAAACATGACACCATACAGGTTTTAGAAAATCAAATGTTGCTTTGTAACTAGACTGCAGGAACTGTCTGTAGGAGACATGAGACATGACCGTTTCCTAGTTGAAAGATCTGGCAGTGTAATAAACTTCACTTTGCATGAACAGTGTTTGCTTGGCACCACAGGTAACTGTTATGCTGAAAAATAGATTCCTTGATACACACTTGGAAACCACATTTAGTACCATTGTGCAACATTTCCTTTGATTTAACTTTACCACAAAGACATATGCAACAAAGCTATTCCCTGTTCCAAGACTGGAGACAAAGCCACAACGTTTTTATTTTAGTTCCTTCCCTCATCCATGGAAAAAGACCACATATTTTATGTTCCTGTATGTAGCAGCCTTTTCCCCTTCTTGATGAACCTAGCACACTCCTATTTCCTTCTGTCATCAGTAGTGTGGCCCAGAATACACTTCTACTTTGACAAAGCAATCTCTTTTTTTTGTAGGACAGTCTGCAATCAGGTCCTCACTAGTTTCTTAGTATGAAACTGAACGACTGCAAAAATGGGACTGCAGATAGTCCAGAGGAGCAGGGACAAAAATTTAAAAATGGCCTTAAAAAATGGCATTGCTAACCATTAAGTGTGTGTTTATTTTGTTGGGGGTTTTTTAATGTATTTATTTTTATTTTTAATGGAGAAACAATTTTGTGATAAATGGGGTGATTGAGCTACTTTCTGGAAGAGCTGACCATGTAAACTACTATAGAATAGTATGGATATATGTAAATAGAAAGGACATTGCCCTCCTTTTACTAGATAATATTAACATCATGGTGGATTTATCAAGATTGTAAAATCAGTAAATGTGACTCTCCTCCCCGCCCCCTCAAGTAATTAAAATACATTTTTTCTGGTTTTGCTTCTTAGTCATTTGGGCATAACTTTAATCTATTAATTCCTTTCTCTTTAAAGCTTGCAGAGGCTTACAGTACTTCTGAACTTCAGGCTTTCTCTTCCTCCTTTTCTCTATAGAGATTTCCCAGGGAATCTTCTTGAAGGACTTCCTTGTTGTGTTCTTCCTAACCCCACCCTTTCCAGAACAGAAGCAGGTGTACAGATTTAAAAAAAAGTATTCATCTGTTCAAATCAAATAATTGCAGTATTAATACAACCAAAATGGTTTGGCTGTAAATCTCTTCCATTTTCATTCTCTCTGCTTCATTTTCATTTTTTTCATTTATTTCTGACCATAGAATCACAGAATCATAGAATGGTTAGAGTTGGAAGGGACCTTAAAGAGCGTCTAGTTCCAACCTCCTTGCCATGACCAGGGACACCTCCTACTAGACCAGGTTGCTCAAAGCCCCATCCAGCCTGGTCTTGAAGATCTCCAGGGATGAGGCATCCACAATTTCTCTGGGCAACCTCTTCCAGTGTCTCACCACCCTCACAGTAAAAAATTCCTTCCTAACATCTAATCTAAATCTACCCTCTTTCAGTTTAAAGCCATTACCCCTTGTCCTATCGCTACACTCCCTGATAAAGAGTCCCTCCCCATCTTTCCTTTTCTTTAAGTACTGGAAGCCTGCTATAAGGTCTCCCCAGAGCCTTCTCTTCTGTAGGCTGAAAAACCCCAACTCTCTCAGCCTGTCTTCATAGGAGAGCTGCTCCAGCCCTCTGATAGTCTTCATGGCCCTCCTCTGGACCCGCTCCAACAGCTCCATGTCTTTCTTATGTTGGGGGCCCCAGAGCTGGATGCAGTACTCTAGGTGGGGTCTCACCAGAGCGGACTAAAGGGGCAGAATCACTTCACTCAACCTGCTGGCCACGCTTCTTTGGATGCAGCACAGGATGCAGTTGGCTTTCTGTACTGCAAGTGCACATTGCCGGCTCATGTAGAGTTTCTCCTCAACCAACAGCCCCAAGTCCTTCTCCTCAGGGCTGCTCTCAATCCATTCTCCACCCAGCCTGTGTTTGTGCTTGGGATTGCCCCAACCCACATGCAGGACTTTGCACTTGGCCTTGTTGAACTTAATGAGGTTTGCATGGGCCCACCTCTCAAGCCTGTCCCTCCTGATGGCATCTGTTCCCTCCAGCGTGTCGACCGCACCACACAGCTTGGCAAACTTGCTGAGGCTGCACTCAATCCCCACATCCATGTCACCAACCAAGATGTTAAACAGCACCAGTCCCAGTACTGACCCCTGAGGAATGCCACTTGTCACTGGTCTCCACTTGGAGATCGAGCCGTTGACCACAACTCTTTGAGTGCTACCATCCAGCCAATTCCTTATCCACCAAGTGGTCCATCCACCAAATCCATGTCTCTCTGATGTAGAGACAAGAATGTCATGTGGGACAGTGTCAAATGCTTTGCACAAGTCCAGGTAGGTGTTACACCTCTTCCAGTTCTCCAGACCACCATAGACTCCCTGAGGAAAATTTTATAAGTAATACCAGAATGTCTTATAAAAAAACACCAAAGAAAATTACCTGTATTTTTTTAAACAACAAACACAAGCTATAGTCACGTTTTTCCACCTTTTCACTTACACATTATAATCAAGGCTCCAAGTTTTCTAAAGTGAATCCAAAAGAGGGGAGCAGCACAGGGAGAGCAGTGCTAAGAATACATTTGTCAATAACAGTCCAAGGCCTCTAGACTATGAACCCCTAAGTTTTACTGATATCTTCTCTTTCTTCCAAGTATTAAAAAATCCAGTTGTAAAGAAGTCCTAGTGTACATATGTATGGCTCTTGTTAATAATAAGTCCTTGGCCAGTTTTGGATGTATGGACAGGTAAATGCCCCATCCTGTACACTGGAACTGAAGCTTTTTTCCCTCAAGTTTACAACTATAAGTGCATTTGATCAAATAAACAAAAGGTGTTTTTGAACATCTATCAGGTTTTTAGCCCTATCCTTGTTTACTGCTTCCCCTACTTGACCCATATTTCTTGTCTGGTCTTCAAGACACATACTGAATGTGTTAGCTGGGGAAACCCAAAGAAAATCTGTTTAGATTGCTAATTTGCATGTTTAAAATACATTTTTTACCTTTTCAGCATACAGAGTAGAATAAGCTATTTGGTCCATATGCTTCATGATGTACTTGAGCTACATTCACATAGAGCTAGAAATTCAGATTGGAGTTATATTGTTTTGAGGCTGGGTAGTCAAATGTTTAGTAACTTCTTGACAGTTTTACTAGATTTTGTCACCATAGTTCTGCTTTTTACAGCAAGCGCTTCCTGAAACAGTGTAAGTACACTAATGCAAATCATAGTTTACACCAGTGTATCGTGTTTACACCAGTGTATCGCGTTTATTGTGACAGATTGCCTTGCAGTGGAACGTCTCTCCAGATGAAGCCTAGTTTGAACTTTCCCTACTGTGGCCAAGAGAAAAAGAAATCCCTTGTTATCTCAACATTTGTATGCCAACTTGCCTTATTTTGCTTTGAATTTTAGGAGCGCTCCTGAAACTGAATCACAGTAAACAGTTCAAACTGGAAGTGTCAGCTATTACAGAAAACCAGAAAACACTATGCAGCTGATACCTACAAAAGAATAGAAATCTAATGTAAACGTCTGCTACTGTACTTAATGATTACAACTGCTTGATATTAGTAGAGGAGCTAGAGGTGATTTAGAGACAAAATGGGTTTTGAGTGAAGTAAACAGGGAAGGTAGAAATGATCTGGAAACCTAAACCCAAATTGAGAAATCAATTCAAACAGCTCCATCTAGTCCCTTGATAGCTCTGGTCACCAATTTTTTCTGCAAGTTTCCTGGTAGATTTTGCCTGGACATCGTTGTTTATTCCTCTGGGATCCTGGAAGGCAACCCACAACCTGTGAAACCCAGGTCAGGAATATTGCATCAGAACAATCAGAACATTTAACATAGGCAATATTTAATACAGAAAGTAGTAACCTATTAGTAGGAAAGACTATTAAATATAGTAGTCTGATTATGAGTAATTGTTTTAGTTGCAATTAAGATCTTCAGATTAATTTCCTGAATAGCAGCAATTAGTCACTATACTAGAAGCTGAGCCATAAGCTCTTCTGATGCTGTTTGTGCAAAGACCTTCATTCTGCTTCGCATTCCTGCAACTTAATCTATCTGTAACTCTCCCCTCTTCCTTTTACTTCCATTGTTTCAAGTCCCAAGTAAAGATATTTTATCTCCTTTTTAGGATTAGGTGTACTCTCCCTCTGAAAATCTGTAGCTGGACGTAATTTGAACTAATTCTGCTCTGCACTAACTGCATTATGCTATGTTAAATCCTAAATGTCAGAGTACATGACTTTTGTTACATTATAATTATTGATAGTATTCTGTGACCAGTTTAGACAGGGGTAGCAGGGCCTTAGAGGGTATTAAATGGAAGTTAGCTGTGGTTGATGGTGCACCGGTCAATGTGTGGAGGACCACATCTCCTGAAGAAGGCCAGAAAGCTGCAAGGCTACCAGAGTTCAACGTGTGAATCTAGGGAGACAAAGGTGCTGTACTGTAGTTACCAACATCTGCAAATCCTTAGGGGAGAGGGGGTTTGAAGGCAATTCAAGGTGTTAACCCTGCATGATGAGCAGTGCACAAGAAGTGTTCATTTGTGCTTGTCTGTTTTGCAAGTAAAATTTTACATCCTCGTTTCATCAGCTAAGATACTTATTTGAGCAGTGTCAGCTCCCTCCAGGGAGGGCAGAGCTGTGAGTGCTTGTGATCCAGGTCTATAATCTGTGGGCAAGGAGCAGAACAGCCTTCTCTGTAGTGACCTAGCTGTCTTGTTAACTCAGCTTTTAGAGAATTCTAGTCTTGTAACTCTTTTGAGACATGTGGGTGAAGTTGTATATGTCAAAAGTTAAGTGTAAATTTGATTTTTAGGATGTTTTTGTTTTGAATAGCTCTAGTTTAGAAAATCATTTATTGCAGCAGAATTAATGCACTGGTAAAACTTTTCCTTACAAAACAGTTTACAGTAGCTGTCAGCATCAAATGTTTTCTAGGCACTACATTCGCCACCTAGCAACCATGCTAGAGTAATCTTGTTGCAAGTCATCCATGTATGCAGTCCTGTCAGATAAAGGGACTGTACTGCAGGATTACCCACCAGTCATTAGTCATTAATGACAAGATATCTTTCTTACAATACAAAGTGCCCTGCAGATTCACCAGGGTGAATGCACAAGATTTCAAAACAGCATTGCATTTTTTTTGTAAAAGAAAACCTATACAGTATTCCTTATGGTGAGGTCTCCAGTCAGCAATTATTCCCTGGAAGGCAACCTTTGTAGGAAATATTTGAACTTTTTTCTTCCACTGTATTTCAAAATTCCAAAACTGGAACTGCATATTCTTTGAAGCTGATATTAATTGCTGTAAGAAATCAGATCACTTTACTACATTGAAAAGTCTGTTATCCTTTAAATACAATTAAGACATTTCTCTTCTTCCTGTCTGTTCCCTAGATGCTCTTACACTCTGCCTGAATACCTGCTCTCCATTTTAGAGACCTCTGTGTCTCTTGAAGAGTTTACTCTCTACTAGACTGTGCTGTGAAGTTTCTCTGCCATTATTCATTATAGCAGCTATACTAATAATGGATAATCTAGATAGCCTAGACACCTCCAGAATTAGACACTGTAGTTGTTCCCATGCTAGCAGCTGGCCTATGGCACTGGCCAAGAGCTAGCAAAGACAACATGCTGTGCTGGGACTTGTAGGGTATTGCAAATTGAATAACAGAACATACGGTGAATGGTGCTGCTGGAGAGAGCAGTTCTTTATGAATACAGGGCAATTCCCTTATTTCCTTCAGGCTTGTGAAGAGTCAAGAACTCACGGTGACACTACTAGCAGGAAAAACAGAGAACAGACAATCTGAAGGACAAGAAAAATGCTGAAAAAGCTAAAGGAGAATACAGAGCGCCACAAGACAGTGACAGTACCACCCCAGCAACTTGTGCAGATTATCCCAAACATGATAGCACCTTTCCATTTTACTTGTTCTTGGGACATCATAACTATGGAAAGACTCCAAATGTAGCTTCAGGTGGGATATAGGATATCACATATGAAGTGATTCTGGAAACAGTCTTCTGCCATTAGGAACACTTCTTTTTAACATAAAAAGCAACAAAATTTGTAGGTATTCAAACATGAAAGGTATTACTAAGGTGTAATTTACATCTGTGAACAGTTGTAACTGTGAACAGTTTTGCTTTATATAGTGTATGGTTTCCCTTGGAACTTATCAGATGTCTGGGTAGGGTTGTGACCAGTGTGATTATTTGTATCTCATATTTCCATTTTAAGTAGTAACAGGTTACTTCTCTTTGCTGGAGTGTCAATGTGTAGCCAGATAAGCTGCATGTCTACATACATGTCTTAGATTGTATTAATAGTCTAAATTGCTTTTCAGTGTTTTGTTCAGATTATTATTTGTTACTCAAGCCTGTATAGTAGTGCAGAGCACGTTGAGCCCGTTGGTGTTCATGTATATGTTTCAAAGATGCATTTAACTTGGTTATGAAAATTGAATTGTATAGAGGAAAAATTTAAATTAACAGCTTTGATAGAGTTGGTATTCCAGCCTCTTATGATGCAGACAGGCCTGAAATGCTCTTTCTGTGGTTCCTCTGGTATGTGAACAAGTAATGTATTTTCTGATCGTTTAATGGGTCATTATTTACTAAATGCAGATTAACAGCTGTAGCTGAGCGATCTACAATGTGCTCAGGTGGCTGATAGGAGTGAAATGTAGATCGTGGGTCAAAACACTAGAGAATATGAGTGTGATCTCCAGACTAGAAGGCAGTACAGTTCAGAGAGCTGAAAAGCTTAAAAGAACCTGTTGGGGAAATCTATACTATACAACTCTTCAGCCATTCAAATGCTATTTAGGTCTATTTAAAACAAACAAACCCAAGAATTGTTTGGAATAGAAATCAGTGTGTTACCTAGAGACACAAGGAAATCCAGTGGTTTTACCTTTAGCTTGTGGCAGAGCAGACTCTGACAGCCAGTTCTAAAAAGAATGAAATTGGAAGTGACATGAAAGATTATCACAGACCCAACACAGCACTTTTAGACCAGGTTTCCAGCTGATTTCGAGACACTTGGAAAGCCTCCTAGACACAACTGATATCTTCCTTTTCACAATGCTGGGCAGAAATGTAAACAGATCATTCTAGAGAGACCTGTTTCTTACTGCTGAGTTAATAAAAAAAAAAAGCCTTGTAAAGGGAAAGCTGACATCCAGAGTGTCACCTGTAGACATCCATAGTGTAGATGTGCCAAGAATAGGAAGGTGTTTATTCTGTGATTGATAGGAAGATGCCAGACAAGGCAGTTAGTGAGATGTCCCAGACACCTAGGTCCACTGAATATCCATTTTCTATTACTCTCCTTCGTGCTCAGACTTCTCACGGTTCCTTATTTTCTGTAGTTAACTACATTCTCTCATGTGTTGTGCTTATGGGGGTTTGGGAGTGCAGTGGTACCAGCCCTAGTTCTGTTACGTATGGTCAGGCTGTATCCAGTATTTCCAAGCACCACCTCTTGCAGCTAGAATCAGCTTTCTAGGAGACGGTGCTGAGGAAATTAAATGTGCAAACTTAATGAGCATTGATTTATTTCAGCTCAGTCTTCCATCAAAGGTGTATCCTTAGCTAAAACCCACACCTTGTCAAAATCAGAGCCTGTGCAATAGTCATGCAATTTAACTACATCAAAGGTTTAAGTGCAACATGTCTGTAGCTCTCTGTCCTGTGAAGCCAGGTATCAATTAGAGGAAAAGAGGGAACAGAGTGGCAAGTGAGGGAGAACAAGGGCCAACCTTCCAGATCATCTGGCTTGCAGAGGAAGAATAATTCAGTTGCACCAAGAGGAAAAATAAGTTCTCTGTCCTTGTCATATTTTCTCAGAGCTACAATGTTCACTTAACAGCCTTTTCCTGCTTTAAGTTGCTAAACCCTGATGACTCCTCCTTAACCTTGCAGAAAAATTACACTCATTGCTCTTGAGTGGGGACTACTGCTCAGTATGTATTGATACATATGCATTGCAGCCTCTTCTGAATCCAATGTCACATTCAGCCGTATTCCATTTTATTGCTTAAAATCCAAGGAGATTACATTACATGTAATGCACATTGTCTGAAGTAACCTTATAGTAAGAATTACTCAGTCACCAGCTTTTCTCTGTGTCTTTCAACACATTTTCCATGATAAATTGATGAAATCAAAGTCTTCCAATATGTTACTGTAGACCTTAGTAATATTAGCATGCAAGTCAGTCTTCTGGGCATCTTGTTTCTTTTGCATGCTGAATGGAAATATTTGAATAAGATATTAATTTGTTATAGTGTTCTCTACTCAGCTATGTATTTATTTACCTTAGCTAGTTTGCTTTTTGTTGATGTTCCTGTAAACTGTGTGGACTTACAAAACCTCAGCTTCTTTATGCATTACTTTCCTGGTAGTTACATTTTCCCGTACCTATTTGCTTTAAAAATCAATTTATAAAAGTATGGTTAAATATATTACCTAGGCATATGTGCAGAGTGCATTTGGCAGTTACTTGGTTTTAAATTGCTTAACCACATTATGGATAACTGCTGACTATGTTGATATATCAACACGGTATTTCTATAGAACTAGTCAAGCTTGTCATCGTAACCATCAATAGTTAGTCTTCTGCTATCAGTGTTAAATAGCGTAATGTTGATCTCTCTCTCTGTTTTGGGTGAGGCAAGGTTGCTACAGATGATAAAACCCAGATGGGTATGAGCTCACAGTTTTGAAGTTCCACCAATTGTGGGCCCAACTTGGTGCGTAGGACTGCATGCCAGAGATGCTGAAAGCAACGGCAGAAACATATAGAAGTTGTAGGTATGCAGTCTTTCTGAAGAAAGTATATGGTACTAAGGGGTTTGGTTCTAGAAGCCAGGCCTACTGTAGGTTTACAACTTCACCAGCAACACTTGAATATTTTTACATAAGCAAATTGTCCTAGGACACATAGGAAATCTGTTCTAATCTAGCAACAGAACCCAAATCTCCCGATTTCCATTTTCCCATAAATATGCAGAATATTATTTCTCCTTTATTATTTGAACTGTAATTATGAGTCTTATATGCTTTGGAACTGTGCATGCTGCTGAAATGCTGAGTTGTAGGAGATGAAAGAAATAACGTAAGAAATGTGGTAATGCTAGCAAATTGTTGATGAAGAAAATATGCTCAAAATCTTTTATTATAAATGTTCTTAGCATAGCTAAGGTATTCCTGTAAGAGCAGCAGGCCCAAGCAATCTTTCTGATTGACACTTAAGATGAAGAATTCAGCTTCAGCATTTGCCCCATCTTAATTCCTCAATCTCAGGTAAAGATTTGTAGTATCCCATTAAGAGCTAAAAAAATGATGGCTTAGTTTAGGAAAAGCTATAAATACCTTGCAGCAATTTTTTTCTTCTCTTTTTGGTTAAGTGCCTTCTCCCACAGCTTTGTCTACCCACTCTTTTGTTGAGGAAATGAGGGCTGAAATGCTCCCAGTGATGCTGTTCTCAATGGCTGTCCGTTCTTCCCGTCATTTTGGAAACATTTTGGAAGCAGTCTCACACTCAGGATTAATAAGCGTTTTAGGTCTTGTAATAATGCAACCAGTCTTATAAACTCTGATACCTCTAGTATGAGTAGTACTAAGACACATCCTTCCTGCGCTGCAGGCTCTGCTGAGAGGCCAGCAGTGACACTTGCAGGTTGGAAGAAGCTGAAATCACAAAGTCAAGATGAGTCAAGATTCTGTAAACTATTCTTAGATTTGAAGATGACAAAAAAGTCTGTACATAACTGTTTTGGCCAGTAACCTGCAGCATGTAACAGTTGAAGTAGCTTGTTCAGAACCTCTGACTTTTCCTTCCATTACTATTATGTGTATCTAGGCCCTTTACTCTGACTTTTTCCTCTAGTTTCTTTTGTAGAAAGCTAATGATTTGCTTGTATGTATTGTATGTATTATATGTATTCCCATAGGAGTGTATTTCAGTTTGTACCATAACCTCAGAAACCTCTGAGTCAATATGTTCTTGCCAAATGCCCCTAGAAAGGGCATTAAAATGACAGAAAAAAAATAATAATATTAGGTTATTTCCTTACATTTAAAGATTTAGCCTGAATACATTTTCAAAACTTCCTTTGTAACCAGGAAGATTGGAAGAGTACATTAAAAATAATGAAAACTGAGATTCCTGTCTCTCCAAGGGCTTGGGCTTAAAGAAAAGACTATATATCAGAAAGCTTGAGACAGTAGCAAGAGACCACAATTCTAAATCGAGCTGCTAAATTAAATTTTCCCAAAGATCCTAGTCTTCAATCAAATGTGACCAACTTGTTCTCAATTTCAGTATCAGGCATTGGTATCTAACTACTACAAGGAATTTCAAGGCTCAGTGAATTTCTGTTCAGGATAATATTTTATTAAGTATACTTTTGCATAGGGAATTCAGAAAACCTTTTCAAGCAGTGTCTAAAAACCTTTGAGTTAAGTCTCTGCCAACTTTAAGGTCTTCCTTCTTAGAGAACAAGCCTATATTAGGAATTATGGGACAAACTGTCAAAAACAGAGATAAGGAAACAGCAGAACTGCAAATCAGACACATACATAAGCACTCCTCTTAACTGGATCTGGCAGCACTATTTACAGCCTGCTCATTCTGTAAAATAAGGTTAATAGTTAACATCAGGCAGATTTGGGTCTAGACCGTAGTTGGAGGATAACCTTTCTGAAGAAAAAAAGAATTGCAACAAACCAATAGATAGTCCTTTGTCCTTTTTGTTGAGAGGGACTGAGTAAGCTACTCCGTAGATATAGGCCTTGGTCTTTGAAGGTATTTGACCCAAGTGTAACATGAATGACTGCGGATGAGGTTAGCAGCTCCGTGTCACGGCTAGGCTAATAGGTGATGACATTTGTTCCATTGCTGGTCTGTTTCGGTCACGTTTCCTTGGACTGTGTCGTGGTTTGGCCTCAGCCGGCAACAACCAACCACGTGGCCGCTCGCTCAACCCCCACAGCAGTGGGGGAAAATCAGAAGAAAAAGGCAAAACTCATGGGTTGAGATAAAGGCAGTTTAACACAACAGCAACGGGAAAAGGAGAACAACAAGAACGATAACACTGCTGGAGGAATGTACACACAGGGTTACTGTACCAGCGCTCACCGACTGGACCCGGGCAGCCCCAGCCCGCTCCCGAGCCGCGACTGACCTCTCCTCCCCCGGCCAGCTCCCCGCTATGGACTGGGCATGGTGGCACATGGTATGGAATACCTGTGTCCCGGGCCAGAAAATTAACCCTATCCCTGCCGGAACCAGGACAGACTGTGACCAAAAGTCTCACCCAAATCTATGTAGGGATCTGTTGGCATGGTCTGGTAACTTCTAGAAAGGCAATTCATTTGTTCCTTAGGCTGTTCCTTTTCTTTGCATTAGTTCCCTTCTCTGCAGACCTGTATGTTCCTGGCAAAAACGCTTTTCCTCCAATGCAGGCTGGTTGTGTTCCCTGGAATAAGTTGACTTTTTTCCTTGCAAACAATTCTGCATTTGTCAGAAAGGTGAGAAAAGTGGAATCCTTGTCTGCACTGATCTTAAATAAAACTGATTGTCACACTTTCAGAAGATTAACAGCAAGATTGTAAAAGCTCTTCACATGTTCTGGTGGCTGTCAAGATTAAATTTGCTATTCTGCTTTTCAAAATGTGTGAATAAAGATAGATTTATAGTGGAAGTAGCACCTCCTCCTTGACCTTAGCTGCGTACAGCTGGGCTTGGTGCAGTTCCTGCATTTGTGCCCAGCAGCCACACAGTGTTAGATTGCTGCCACAAAACATTAACAGTTCACACTCACGCTCAGACTGTGTTAAAACCAAACACTTATATGCATTTCTTCTTCTAACCTAGCAGTGCAGTGGAGTGTGTTGAGCCAGGCACATCCTGTGTTCACACAAAAAATTGGCAGAGCATTGAGTTTTGGCACCAGCTGGTCAACACTTGGACTCTGCATTCAAACTCCCTTTTCTGTGTGCATCAGCGTGCAGTTCTACTGTAATTAGTCAACCCTAGAATTAGACAGAATGCTGTTTTTGCAGACAAATTGACGGATGCAAACCCACAGATGAGATTTTTTTAGAATCCCCTTTCCTATTGTATTAGATAATTATTGACTGCTTTAGGGACTTGAATTTTTTCTTCTCCTTTTCTCCAAACCTATCCTTTCACTTAAGCAAAACCAAATTTACATTTGTATTCTGATTACATAATACATAGCCTAGTAAAAATAAACACCACTGCCTCTCTCTGTCTACATAGCAGCTGCCAGTGAGAGAAACTGTGGCCCACACTCTTATGTTACTGAATTTACTGTACTGAAAAGGTAAATTGCTTCCAGTCTTCCACTGGGTCTTCCAGTGAAGACCACATTTAAAGTGAGCTAATATAAACCTGTTTATTCTTTCTTTTTTTTTTTGTTTCTCTTTTTCCTTTTCCTTAACCAGAACTTTTGCATGGAAGAGCCACCTTTAAACACTTACCTCTCCCGGCTACACAGCAAGCCATCCTGCCCTGGTGTAGATCGAAACTTTTGAGCAATTAATCTGTTTAAGCCTTTCAGGCCTTGAGAAGTAAAGATGGCAGCAGACATGTTTATGCTGTCAAGCAGAGACAGTCACATATTATTAGATTTACCTAGGTTCTGAGCTTGTGAATCGTGACAGACTTCTGGTCAGGAAACCATCATGCATAGGCCAGCACAGTCAGAACTGGCTAGGAGCCCTGGAGCGTAAGAAGAGCTAGTGTACCATTGCCTGCACCTGGCTGTGGGGCAATGCCTGGGGCAGATAGGGACCTGGAGGGATGCTTAGTAGGGGCACAAGTGTTTTGTGAGACTGTTGTATTTGAGATAATATGTAGTTTCACCACACGTTGTATGCTCCCCTAAGTGCTGTCACTTCTGTTTCATAGTGGAAGGCAAGAGGGAAACAAAGTGAGGATCATAGATTGTATAATTGTATACTATTATAGCTTGCAAAGCCATGAAGTAGATGCTACATAGTTCCAGTGATACTTATCACTTATTTATATTTCTTAATAGCGTGTTTATCAAATGGTGCAGTTGAGCTCTTTTTGGTACAGTTGAGCTCTTTTTGGTACAGTTGAGCTCTTTTGTAGAAGTCTTGATCCTGCTCTGTTCCACTCTTTTCGGGGCAAACTAAATGTACTCCTGTGCTAAATGTGGGGGGTTTGCCCTCTTTAATTTCCCAGTAAGTTCTGAAGTGACTTAATCATGCCAATGAACCTAAGCAGTTTTCATTCTTCATAGATACTGTGGGAGTTTGGTTAGCGGAGAGAGCTCACGTAAACATAATCCAGCTCGCTGAGCAGGAGCTTGAGAAACACCGTACTCAGCTTCTGTAATTGCCACCTGCAAGGACACTCCAGCGCGTGATAGATAACAACAGAATGCCTGTGCTCATCCAGGCATGGGAAAAGAAGTATAGATAACCACAAAGAAGGAGCTAGGGGTGGAGTTGACACTTAAGGGAATAAGCCAATTAGGAGCTCCCGTTTTGCAATATGCATGAGCTAATTATAACAAAGCATAAAAGACGAATGTATCACTTAATAAACGAAGCTTGCTGATCACTCATATTGAGTGCGCTTGTTTTCCCTCCGTCGCAACAAGATACTGCATTTCCCCCTCATCCCAGTGTTTGCCTCGCCTTTCCCTTTTAATAGGCAGAGAAGAGCCTGTAAAATAAGAGAAAGAGCTGTAACTAGGACACCAAATTACTGGGTACATTTAACAGCAGAATGAGAGATCAGGAACTTGGCACCTTAAGTCCATCTTGGCTCAGCTTTTTTGGTTGTTGCTGAATCAGCTTAGGGCACAGTTTTAAAATTGGGTCATCAGTCCTATTATTATAAATGGAAGCTTTCGTTAGGCTCTTCAGTTGAGGGTCCCCCACAAAGACCCCATCTCTTCTGGAAAATACCTTATATGACACCTCCATTTTCTGCTGTTGGTGTGCTCCTTATGAACAGTTTAGTATGCGAGATAAAGGAATTGCATGAACTATACCAATGTGGAGATTACTAGACATACGCAATGAGTGAATCAAGGGTAAAGAATCAGTGCAAAGAGAGACTACAGAGGTAACAACACAATGTCAAATAGTGAAGGTGTAGAAACACTGCTGTGGCATTATGTTATTTGAAGTAGCTTTATAGTTTGCTGACAAATCTGATATCTGCTGTTGCCGGGGAAGGATCTTTGTATTCACTACCATATGGACTGGCTGCTAGAGCAAGATTTCACTGACATAGCTCGAAGATCTAATCCTGCAGAGATCTTACCTTGTTATTCAGGATGTGATAGATATGGAGAAGAAAATATCTAGCCTTCAGCCACATTATGTATACACCTGCAGCTGCAGATGAGTAACTGTCAATCTGACAAATTAATTGGCCTAGAAGACCAAAATATTTAAGTACTATTGAAAATGCTATTATGTAGAATGAATAAAAATAGCTTATCCTTCTTTGAATGGCAAAGTCAAGGAATGCTTGCTAGGCTAGATTGAGAACTTCTCAGTCTTTGCACAAGACGATTCCATTCTTTTGAGTGAATATTAGAACTGATGCATGGACAGAAATTGTATCAGCAGTCCACTACCTATTTTTGGAAAATATTTGTATTTAAAACTATACTTAGCATTTGAAGAGTTTTGCCAGCATTTGCTTTGGAAAGTTGTGGTTGCAGCCATAGACATTGTTTCAGTGTAATTCATGTTGGTCTTCAGCAGAAGAGAAATCTGTCAGTTGAAACTGCATTAATTTCTTGTGTTCCACCTGCAGTTTCTGACATCAGGACAAACTGCACAGAGATTTTTGTAGCAGTACAAATTACTCCACAAAAAGCACACAAAAGTGTAAGCTTCCCAAAGCATAACCTTTTAGTGGTGTTTTCAAGGCAGATCAGAGAACATGGATCTGGAAATGGGGCATAATTAGGAGGCTTTCTGGAAGTGAAATTGCTAGTGATACTACCAAGGCTTCTAAACGGGGTCTACTCCCTGCAGTAAGAAACAGCTGTGAGAAATGTTAATATGACCAGAGAGACATTTTCGGACTGAACAGAGCCTGCAACAAACAGCAAGGAAACCTTTTGGCAAAATAATGGAATTTTTTACACAGTGCTGTTTTTAGAACATGTCACTTTTACGCAAGCTAATGAGGCAATATTAGCTATATAGCTATAAAATTTCCTCCTGTTTCCTATACTTCGTGTTCTGTGCTTGCCAACTGTCTGATCTGTACTGAAAAGACACAGGTGTTGCTGCATGCCTAATTAGAGTATTTTTTTCCGCCCTGTTCCATCACTCCTCTCCATAGCACAACACTTTACAAGACAAATCAAATTGCAATTATGGTAAGCATCTCTTCATCTTGTTTGGATATTGTGTAAATAAAGATAAATGAAACTTTTTTCAAGCTGCGAAATTGTAAGTATAAGAAAAATTACCTGTTCCTTCATTCATTATCTTCAGATTTTGTTCAGGGACAGGTTTTGTGTCTTTATTAGGAAAATTTACATTTATATTTATATTTATTAACCTTGTTTTTAGAAGAAGTTCATAACTTTTATTATTTTATTAGATAAAGTGCTGTTTCTCTAATATACTGAAAAAACCCTTCTTGAAGACACCTGTAGCCAAACAATACTTGACTAGATGTGTCTGGTGACTATGGATATTTTTCCAGCCTTTATGTTAGAATGAGATGTCTTTCTCTGCTGCTGCATTTCTTTTTGTTTATAAAGTCTCAATAAAATACACAGTTCTTCTGGGAGAGCTTATGTTTTAATGGCAGATGAATTATTTATGCACCAGCACTTACAGAAATGGAATTGCCATATGTTAATATACTGAAGAGGAATGAATACTGACTTTTAAACTTACACACAGAGGGATGCAGAAAAACAACAAATACTGGATTAGAAGCCTGTAAATGTTACTCTGTCTGAGATTAGGCATTTAATATATTTTTGTAGCTTCTCTTAAAACAATTCAGCTGCTGAGTGATTCACTTCAGTTCTTGAAGCAGAAACACAGAATTTAATACAAAATATAAATTTATTAAATGTTTTAATTTGCCCAGCTGAAAGATTAATACAGTTAATCAGTATATGACTGTTAAGATGCTTTTCCTTTAAGTGTGACTAAAGGCAAAACTGTGAGAAGGATTTTTAGAAGAAAATGTTTCATTATGTGTGTAGAAATAAAATTAAATACATATACAAGCCTGTGAAGTAGGCAGAGGACTGGTCATGGTATAATACAATTATATAATGTCACAGAAGTTGGAGTAAGACTCCTGAAAAATATGGGCATGGTGCAGGCAACTATTAAGACAGATTATGTTAGCTGCAGATATGGACAGAATCTGCAGTTTCCTCATTGCAGTAAGGTCACAGTCCTTATTTGGATTTCTGAATTACAGGTTTTCATATCTGAAAGTCCCATTTTATAAGCAGTTCCATTTGTAATTCAGAAAGGTTGAGGGGGAAATAAATTATGGATATAAACAGAAGATCTGCGTATGTTACATGACAAAAAAATGTGTCCTGAAGTACCATTTCAAATGGTTCTAATAATCTCTACTATCAGTGAGTCTTTTATAAAGAGTACTTCACTGGAACATGAACCTGTAGAAACACAGAGTACGCCATTAACTTCAGAAACTGGGGTCAGGGCACGGACACTCATTTCTCTGTTCTGCCTCAGTGTGGCCTTGCACACAGTCACGGAAGTATTTCATTACCCCAAAGAGATTTTAGGTGCCTAACTGCCACTAAGTCCCATGGGGGTTTTGTTTCTGTGCCTTAGTCTGAAAAGTGAAACTAGTAATTTCTCCTCACTGCATGAAAGACAGTGTACGACATGACCCATGCAAATATAGATGAGTGGGGTTTTTACATAATATAGCTTAACATGAGATTCCCAACTGCCATCTCCCATAACAGGAAGCTTGCCTCTACTTTGTGCCGAATGTTAGAGGTGTCCAGGCTTCTCTGTGGGAAGCTTTAGCTATGTGCTGCTACAGGAACTTGAAATAACTCAGCTATTTCCAGCTACCTCTACATTTCACCAGTTTTTGAAGTGGTGACGTATCCAGGAATGAAGAGGTTCAAGAGGAGAAGCTATCATAGGACTAGGTGTAGTGGAGTTCCCTTTGGGATCCACCAGTACCATGCTCTGGGAACTGTAAGAGAAGCTCCCACATCGCTTATCACACGTGTCATTTCCTGGTTTTGTGAATCTGTTTTCAAAACAAACCAAGTCATGTCTGCAACAGTGACAAGGTCTTGCTTATAATCATTAGGTGGAATTCTAGCATTTTGCATTTAAAAACTCTCAATTTTAGAACTCTTGTGGTCAGTCAGCAATCCCGAGTCTCCTTCTATAATCTGGCTATAGTGACTGTAACAACATGCACTTTGTTTTAACTTTAATGGGAGAAGCCTGCAATTTCCATGTTGAAGGTTCTGGGTTGATTCCTGCTGACGTCTCTATAGGCAGACAAGGCTCATTATATATAGAGATGATTGACAGTCTTTCTGCTTTTTTGGGTGTTCTAAGTCTTAAATTTCTACCTAAAAATAACCTGCAGCAGCACAGCCTGTGGGGGTACTTTTAGTCACTTGTAAACACACATTACCAGAACAGTTTTTTGTTTTGGGTTTTTTGGGGTGGTTTTTTTTGGTTGTTTGTTTTTTTTTTTTTTAATGTGCTCAACTTAAAGTAGTTTTAGCTGAATGGCAACTTGGCTTTTTAACAAGAGTTTACGAAAATTTTAGTCAAACTATCTTTTGTAACAAATTGTTCATCCCTCTAGCCTACACAGAAGAGATAACTGCTACAGGATCTCTAGACTGATTTTTCTGGGAAATGAGGCTGTAACTCCATGATATTCTTTGGTATGGAAAGTGTTTATAATCCATAACGAATATCTCTCTATATTCATATACCATGTGCTAGTTTGTCCAGACTTTTATTTTGGTGAATTGAGCAAATAATCTAATGACTGCTATATGTGACTGAACATGGAGGGGTTCAAAAGCAGTATCTTAAATAATGAGGAATACGTGCATTTTTTGTGTTTGAAATAAGAATGAGCCTGATGCCATGGTTGTCTGATGTATGAAGAGTGAATTATAACTATGTGGGAATGAAGTCAGACTTTTCCACAAGTTTTGACTTACTAGAACACATAAAATTAATTAATTATTCATTTGGGAAGATAATTTTCATAGCTTTACAAAATAATATATTTATAATACCATCTGCATGTAAGCATGAAATGTATTAGTAATTAATATTTCTGTTTCAAGAGATTAGATTCGTGTGTTATAGTCATCAAGAGCCTTTGAGCATCATTTAATCCCCTGTTCTCTGGGGAGGAGACAGCAAAATGACGGCAGGAAATACCAAATGAGCAAAGCTGGTTGACACTGTTTCTCATTACGATTTTATTAAACACAGCAAAACTGTGTGGCCATAGGTACAATTCAACAGAAAGCTACAGCACTAGCACTAGCTAGCTTTTTCCCTTTTTGAAGTGATTATTACAGTATGAGTGGAGCTCTATTTTATTTCCTTCGGGAAAGCAGCAGGGAGAAACTTCCTAGATTTTGCTATAGGAGTTTGGAGATAAACATGGTTATATATCCAAAATGAGGGATTTTATAAAGGGAAACTGAAGTGTAAATGAACATCATGGTCTGAAATATCCCTTTTTATAACCTCTGTCTTCAAGAATGTCATACTGAGAGCAGATCCCCATTTGTCTGTGATACTGTCTGGTAGATATGTGATATGTGAGGTACTGGTATGTGACTCCGTAAATAATCTTTTCATTGTACATCATCAGTGAGGAAAAACAAATTCACCGCATATGCAAAACATGTCATGGTCTTAGTAAGACTTTCCCAGAGTAACCGCATGTAAATTTTGAACCTGGTAATTTATGTTAAATTTTAAACTTTTATTTCATAGCAGTCTCTCAAAGAAGAAGTCACACTGTACCTTTCTTGTAGGAAGTGTAAATTCTGAGAACTTTATACCATTTCTGTGAAATTTCCAGACAAGTTGTAGATGGAAAAAAATATAAGCATCAACTTTTTCCATAAAAATAACAGCTAATTATTTTCAACATACAACATACATAATGTTTGAAGTATATGAACATCCTTGATTGTGCATATTAAGTGTTAAATTTAGCACAACTACTCAGGGGAGTTACTGCTAGTGAAATTAATTGGGAACGTATCTGGTATTAGTCCAAACTCAGATGGTCCCAGATTTCCCGTAAAAATAATATAACTTAAAAGTGGTAAAGGCAGTCATAAATGAACGCTTTGTAAGCTATCTTACAAATGCAAAATACAGAGAGGTCCATTGGTTTTTATAGAAATCATACTCAGGTTTTAAGTGAAATGTTTTAGAAATTTCAATATGAACAAGTAATTTTAGTGGGAAAAGCTATTTAGGTGGAAAAAAATTACTTTGGGATTCAAAGGGAGTTAAATTTGATATCTCAAGTATTAGGTATGACGTGTAAAAAGTTAACGTGCAGGGTCATTGACCAGACCAGTACTCCAGCATGCACAGCATTGTAAAAATTATGCTGTAAATATAGTCCCTGCTCCAAAGAATTTATATACTAAATGTATACTAATGTGAACTAGTGGCTAAATCTGAGAAAAGAAGTTGGTTAAAAAATATACACATAGTTTGGACAGGCTGTGCAGGCAACTACAGTCTAGTGAGTAGAGGTGAGAAAAAACAATTATTCACATGAAGAAAAGGATAGAAAGAAAAGTTTGAGTTTAAGGTTCCTGAATTGGCTTTTCTTCTTGGGCTTGTCAGGATGAAAAGGTTGCAGAACTGTCTGAAGTGGCCTTTTGGCATTTCCCTAGCTGGTACAGACCCTTTAGAACAGTTCTGCTTCTCTATTGTCCCCACACCTCCCAACAGAGGCATGTTTCAGAGAAAAGTCAAAGCGCTTCTGCACTCAGTGTTCAGTGCAGAGAGGATAGCCTAAATAAAAGCAGCAGTCTGGAAAGCATTTTGAAAACTGACAGTTCAAAGAGAGTCAGGAAGTTCAAAGCTGCAGAGTCGTAAATTAATCATTTTTCATCCAGCACTTAAGTGTTATGTTTTTACTGTGTTTCTTCTTTTGATGTCAGCAGTCTGCCATATCTGTCAGGCACAGCAGCACACAAGTTCATTCTCCATGATAGTAATCTGACACTATTCTTTTTGAATCCTATTGCACATTTTAGAAATAGAGAAATTTCACAGTTTCTTTGTATTTCAATTTTGTTTGAAGAACTGTGGTCAAAATAAAATAAGTTGTATTTCCCTCCCCTCCACAAAACACTGATCTTTGAATTTCTTTCCTGTTTATGTTAGCATTTGCTTTTCTAATTCTGCAAGCATTCAGACCTGTCATGTTGCAGGAATCAAGACATACATTTCCTATGGAGCTAATTAATTTCCATAAATTTAATCATTCTCTTTCAGTCTTTTTAGCAGCATGTGAGAGGGTTCAGTGTTATTTTTATATTCTGTGTTAGAAAGAGAGAAGGAAAATAACTTGCTTTCAAGAGGTAGAAAGTAGCAATGGCTGGAATGATTTAATACATATTCTTCTAATTGAGGTCAAGTAACTGGCATCTGTGTCTGATGTCATGGAGAACAGGCATGTGTTGTGGTTTAGAGTTATATTGCAGTGGGGTGGATTTCTAGAAAATCTGAGCACCTGGAGATCTCAGTGGCTGCCTGGGGAGCTGAGAGAGCTCAGCAACTCCAGAAATGTAGAGTGTTTGGTTCTGTAGGATTATATCAGCAACCCATTTCATTCATATGAATGTGTGCAATAATACTGTACTGAGTGTTGTACACTGTCACCTGAATCTGAGTCTTGAGTTAGTAAATCTATGTTTGAAGTCTCCCTTAGAGTGCCATTTTTTTTATGGAGTCAGTAAACAGAAACGTAGCTGTTGTGTGACATATCTAATAGAAGCACTAGAAAATATTGTTCGTCTATTCATGAATAATATGCATACAAATAATTATTTATGTGTTCGGCAAGTCTAATTTATAACAAAAGAAAATTGATATTTTATTTTTAATAACTAGGTATCAGTTTTGGACAATAAGCCAACGTGTGGCTTGCCTGATCACCATGCCCCATGAATAAACATTTTGAAAATAAAGTGACAAGCACTACGTAAAAACTTGATCTATATCCTGAACTTGATAGCGTGCTTTAAAAAACTCCTAAGAGCTGAAGTATAGAGGAACCATACATTCAGTTAACTAACAGTTGAGTGCTGCTTGAACCACATCAACCACGTCTTGTAGTGTGCCCCTCATTATAAGAAAGATACTGAGATTCTGGAGTGTGTCCAGAGAAGGGCGAAGAAGCTGGTGAGGAGTCTGGAGCACAAGTCTTATGAGGAGTGGCTGAGGGAACTGGGGGTGTTTAGTCTGGAGAAAAGGAGGCTGAGGGGAGACCTTCTCGCTCTCTACAACTACCTGAAATGAGGTTGTAGTGAGGTGGGGTTGGTGTCTTCTCCCAAGTAACAAGTGATAGGACAAGAGGAAATGGCCTCAAGTTACGCCAGGGGATGGTTAGGCTGGACATCACGAAAAATTACTTCACTGAAAGGGTTATCAGACACTGGAGCAGGCTGCCCAGGGATGTGGTGGAATCACCATCCCCGGAGGTATTTAAAAGCTGGGTAGACGGGGTGTGTAGGGACATGGTTTAGTGGTGGGTTTGGCAGCATTAGGTTAACAGTTGGACTCGATGATCTTAAAGGTCCCTTCCAATCTAGATGATTCTATGATTCTAACGCTGATTAGGTTGTTAATTATATTTTTAAACATGCTTGGCCATGGATATGAGATCTTTTTGAGTTTTGAAACAGAGAAAGAAGTTCGGGGTAGCGGTTTGTGGATCCTGGAGTTTCAAAGTGTACGGGTTAGATTAGCTAGTTAGATGAACTGGAATTCCTTCTTCTCCATGCCAGCATTGAGGAGAGCCTATCTAGAGGTGCTGGTATCACTCTGAACAGTCTCCTGAGGCAGAGATGTAACTTGTTTGCTTTCCCTTCAGATTATATATATACAACAAGCATAGCTTCAGCTGACCAAAAAAGAAAAGAAAAGAAATGGGCAAAGGCTGACAATCCTGCTTGATAACTTTCTTTCAGAAGACACAGAACTATTAAGGATGTGTATTTAAACAAATTGTGTGTTCAATTCACTTGTACTAATAATCACCTGAGTAGCGAACTTGGAAAAGAAATTGCTGCTGAAATCATCTTGCTTAATGAACACTGCAGAATGCTAAAGTCTATGAAATAAGTCTCCCTAATGGGCTAGAGTTGAGGATGACTGCAGCAAGTTAAAAACCAAGCCCATCCATATTTATTTTTCCATTCATTCTTTTGTCAGGCAGAGGACTTCGCTCCTTATCCCCTGCTGCGAGTGATACTCACCCTGATTCTCAGGGTGCAGTGGCACTGGCTGAGGATGAAGGGAGGGAACTGCTTGTTCATGTCTGTTCTTGTGCTCAAGGAAAGAATACATGTTGTCCTAAAGCAGAAAGCAGCAGATCATCCTCAAAGCAGTTTGTAGATTGTTTGTTAGATAGATGGTTATAGAGAAATGTTTGTAGGCTATTATTTTTAATACCAGTGGGACCACATCACCATCTAATTTGACATCTTTTATAGCATAGCCTTAGACAACACAATGCCCCAAAACACCACCAGTAAGCTTAGGATCTTTCCATATGTAGACCTAAAGAGTTTTACTTAAAATTGTTTTCCTTGACAATTTAAGTGTTAAATATTTATCATCCTTATCTATAATATGTCTCTACCCTTATCATGCCTTTTACATAATGAAGACTTTTCCAGTGTGATCTATTACTAATTTGTCAAATTCCCATTGACTGAAAAACAATTTAAAATGATGGAAGGAAGTTCTTCAAAGACTTGCAGAGATTCCACTTCCATTCATTACACAAGAAAGGAACTTGGATCAGGGATTAAAGTTTGCCCTTAATGTCAGTAACTGGTAGTATTTGAGGGGGTGGAGGGGCTGAAATAAAAGGCATTCATTAGTTAATATAAAGATATATTCCTTTTCAGCATGAACACTCACTTTTCCAAGCTTTTAGAAGAAACAAAAAGCAAGCTGGTGGCACCTTTTATCATTGATTCTCCTTAATTTTTTGTTTTTTGAAAGACCCATATAATTCTTGCCTAAATAGGCAATCTGTTATTCATGAGAATATATATGGCTCTGAAATGTGGCTAAATATATGGGATTAGATAAATAGGACTCAGTATCCTGCTTCTGTGTGAGGCTTCTCTCATTTCGCAATCTGAAGCCTCCTTTTCAGGACATTTTTGAATAACCTAGTCCAGATAGTGGAGCAATGCAGGCAGATTATCTTCCATGTGATGATAAGCAAAGGGATTTTTTTCTTAATGCTTGATGTCTGCTGCATAACAAAATGACAGATTTTAGAAAATTTGTAATGTTTGGACTTGGTTTAGATTGAATTTATTTTCAGATGAAAGCAGTATAACGGCAGGGCAGCTTCTAACGTCAGTTAAAATACTCACTATTTTCAGTTTCCCAGGCAATGAAGCAACAGGGACAGCACTGCTTAGTCAGTTGTAACCAAGGGACGACAGCTTGCAAATTGCTGAGTCAGCTGGCTTGCAAGATGGCACAGGAGCTAGCAGGCAGGCTGCATTGTGGGGATATCCCAGAGCCCCAGACCTCAAGAAGAATACATGTTCCTGGCATCATAGCAGACTAATTGGAAGTCCAAAGAACAGTTTTTATGTTAATTTCAGGGACAGGTCAGAGAGAGATATTGTCATTATGTTACTGTAAACTTCATTCATTTACGGATTTGGTGCTTCAAGTACAGAAATTTCTCCCTGTTTAGCTTCAGGGTAAAAAAAAGTCACTGTAACAAATATTTTAAACTTTGTCCTATAAATGCAGAGTAAGGAACAATGGGTGAGAAGTTCAAAATGGGAAGTATGAAGTGAGGCTTTCATGTTAGTAGCATCTTTTAATGATCTCATAATATTCCACTTTAACAATGTTTTTCTTAAGCTAGGAAAAAAGATTTATAGGTTTTCTAAATAAAACCTGCTCTAGCATGTTTTAATATGCAGTTAAACAAGGTAATAATTGTCCTTTTACATGGGAGAAAAGAATTTTCTTGAGATTGACTGCTTCTCTGGAGATGAAACATGTGAAAAGCAGAGCAAAGACTGAAAACATAGTTTGTTTCTGCTGTGTTTATGCGGGTTAGGTTTTTTGTATTTTAAACTTGCACTCTGAGTGCTGGAGGAAAACAAGAACAACACACAGTTTTGCCTGGCTAAGCTACACTATGAAAAGTAAAAATAAAGCAAGAGGAAAATGGCATGTTAGAGTTGGACAGAATGAGGATACAAGTTCTGCATTCCAGATGATGTTTGGAGTATAGCCAAAGCAGATAGCGGGAAAAATTTTATATGGACCTTCCCACAGGGATTAGTCCCTGAAATTTAAAAAAAAAAAAAAGCCCTTTAGATCAAATCTATGTCCTGGAGGACACCAATGTCCAGAAACAATGAGAAAGAACCTGCGTTGATATATTTTGCTCCTTTTAATACATCTGTTCCTAGAAGGTGTACAGTTCCCTGTAGCAGCATAAAATTATGCTTGCTTTTTTTTTTTTTTTTTTTTTTTCTGAATAGGTCAGCCAAAAAACCCCAGTGGTTGGAATAGTACGTACTTTTCTTATTTTATTCTCACATCATGTGTGGCTTCCAGATTTTTGGTGCCTTGATGCTAGGCCTGGATTTCTTTTTCTTCTCAGTACCAGGCAAGTGCATTTGGAAGCCTCAAGCACCCTCAGTTAGTCAAGTTTCTGTAATTTGTGGATTTTGCAAGGTCTTTACTTCTTTTCTAGACCACTAGTAAACCATGTTGATGCACAGACTTTTCTCTACATCATTTTGAGTTCCTCAAAATGATTTGTTCTTATTAGAGCATCCTCAGCTGCTTGTAACAGAAAATCAGTGGGTTTAAATCTTTGCCAGACAGAAAGCTAAGACTAATTGCCCTTCAGGTACCAGGATGCAATGTAGGCTCTTTCTGGGAAGTCTCCTTCACTTGCAGTTTGCCCTGAGCTCTGTGTACACACCCTTTAATGCATGGTGAGAGCTTAGGAATCAACCACTTTGCCAATACAGTAGGGAATGTTTCACACTGTTCCTAACACACAGAAAGTCCTCTCTCTCTTCTGCCTTGGGGAATAACGATCTGTTGCATGAGGATACTGGGGAGACTAGTTAATGATTAAAAAAACCCCACTTTTGAAGTGAAGATGAACATTTTATCTACTAGCTTTTTCCTTTCCACTTATTTTTTATGTCTGTTTCATCCTAATTTGATATTAGTTTCCTTTTCATTCCTCTTTTGCATGGCTTGTTTCCCCCTCTCTATACAACTGATAATGTTTCAATGCCATCTTAAAGACTTTTGCTTTTGTAACTCACCTGTGAACTAACATGGAATTGGGTTAAAATAAAATTTGTGCTATATTCATAAGTAATACCAAGAAAAGGATACTGTACTTCCTGAGTCTAAAGTATATTTTTATAGGTAGGTGAGTTATAAAACCTCTAAAATAGGAGGCTATTAGAATAGAAATGCTGACATAAATGTTACTGCAATGACCTGACTGGAAGGAACTGAACTTAAAGTTCTCTGAAAATAATGAGGAGTTTAAGTATTGCTACAATAACACAATACTGGTATTTTAATTTTAAATGTTAGAAGTTGAGCATCTGGATTTACTTGATTTTCCCTGGACTGTTCTGTACTCAGCTCTGCTAAGTCTCTTAACCCTTGACTGCCTACAATGACTCATGGGTGCCCTGGATAACTGCATACCTAAACAGGCACTGGGAAGAGAATACATAGCATTAAATTCAGTACACAAGCCACTTCTTCTTAAATTAAAAGAAGCAGTTCTATTATCTATCAAGGGAAGAAATTCACAAGCAGGAACAGAAAAGTTGCTATCTGCTAGCTTCCCTAAAAAGAGAAGGCACACACCAACCTATCCCTGCATATTTCTGCGGCTGGTACCCTTTGAGGATGGCACAACAGCCCTAATCATTCATCTTTGTACTTTGGCACTAATCAAACTAACTGGTTTCACGTCTATCCCAAGGTTGTCCAGAAGCTGGTTGTATAGCTTCATAAATTCAAATTATAATTACATTTAAATAAGCTATTTATTTTAAGGAAATACCAAGGCCCTCATCTTATACTCTCTTTACCTGCATTGGTAACTACATAGAGTAGAGGATGTAACTAGATTAAAAATAGTAATTGTCTGGTGATATTTCCAGAAATCTTTAAGGTGACTGTTCTGTGTTGGAACAACAGTGTGCAGTGAGCCAGACGATCTTGTGCCCCTGTGATTATAGTCCAACATCTGATTCCGCACTTGCAAGAAACTGTTCAAAAGGCATTCAGTTAATGTCAAAGAAATTGATAATAGTGTGAGGATTTTCATACTCGGAGCACTCTTTTGAAGAAAGACCTAAAATACTGCTGCTGGCAGAAAGGGAGATACACTGACAATTCCTAAGGAAGGATTAGCATTGCCTTTCCTGTCTGTGAGTCAGCTTTAGCTGACTTGCCCTTTTATTCTTTAGTATTTGCTTTTGCATTTTCATTGATGTTGAGCCCTCAGTGGGCAGAGACAGTGATTAAATTCTTCCCAAGGCTCTGAAGTGGGATACGGCAGTTGAAGGATGATAATTCAGTGAATGGCTGTGCAATTCAACCAGACAAGAGGCCATGCGGATGTAGTGTGGCAGCATTGTATGATACCCTAGGATTTCATAGCCTTCCACAATGAACAGATCTGGTTTTTTTAGTCCTTTATTGGCAATGCAGTTTTCCTGGTAGTTTTGATGGCTGTCAGATCTTATTTCCTATTCACATTGAAATAACTATGCCAAAACGATTAAGCTCGCTAAGGTAATGTACGCTACAAGAGTTTCAAGTGACTAGGCTGACAATCAATGGAAGGGACTGTTCAAGGAGAGGCATTTTCATCCTTCATACGTTGTAATAAGTTGTCAAGGCTGAAAGCTTTTTTGTTTTGTTTTGTTTTTTTTAAAAAAAGGCTAGATGTTATGAAAAATGAGTGCTTACTAGCATAGGATGAGAAAGCTAACCATTTTCAAAGCGAAAAACAAACCTCTTCATTGTTAAATTCAACAGACAGACAGTGACTCTGCTTATTAGCTAGGATGATGACATACATTTTTCACTGTAGGCTGCTGACAAGCAATCCTGCTGACTCCCCCAGTTAGGTTATACTTGTTTTGCGGGAGGCTAGCAGCAATCATTGCTCATTTCGCTGCTGCCTGCCCTTTTGGCCAATATGAGCTTTGGAATCTCACCACTATTTCTAGCAATGGTTAAACATCCTGTCTCACATGGAGCTGATTCCTAGTGCCCTCCACCCTGCTGCAGCTTTCCACGGGCAGCAGCGTGCCAGTGTGCCAGCCTAAGGAGAGCTTTGTAAGGGGAAGTCTTGGTGGTTTTGTGTTTTGTGATGGAATTCTGAATAATGTGACAGCACTTTGTGGGCAAGAACAGGGCATTTCAGCTCCTGCTTCTTCAGTACAAAGGTAACAGTTGGCAAATGGAATGTGTGCCTGAAGGGAGATAGTTGGGATACAGCTGTGTAGCGTTCACTATTTTCAACTGGTAAATGGGGGCTAACAATGTCATCTCTGTAGGTCTAGGAAGCGCTTTTCTTATTCTTTCTTCTCACTTCTGCTTTTCTTTGCCCAAACCCTTCTGACAGGCCAGCCCTCCACATCTTCCTGCTTTAATCTCTAATACCCATCCAGTAACCTATTCATGAGAGTTCTTTGTATTGTTTCCCTGCCACATAAACACCTGCAGTTGCCACCTTCTAATCATTTTGTGGTACTTGGGCATTCTGTGTATGAAAGGCAAGAAAGAATTGCTTGAAAATCACTGGCCAATCTATACGATTGAGACATTCCTATGGTTACTCTGCTATGGCCCTACTTTAACTACCATCTTTCCCTGACCAGATGTAAGTAGTCACCCAGACCCTTGCAATGTCAAATGTTTAGTCTTGCAGAAGAACAAAATAAAAAATGTCATTAAAAATTTGAAAAGGGAGAGAAATTTGTTAGCAATAACTGCCTTCTCTCTAAGCCAAGCACTGGGAAAGTGGCGTCATTCACTTTGTTGCACTGTGCACATAGTGACATTTTCAGAATGATTATTGAGAGCACAAAGTGTGAGGAGTTTTCATGCAGCTACATTCGGAGTCATGCAGACAGTTTATTTTGAACTGGTATAAAGGAAAATGCTGCAGGATTGGCTTCAAGTTCAAATCAAATTAACAATGCAAATTAGTGTCTTCTAGCCAGGGATCTCAGCAGCTACCGACCTGGCTGCCCATACAGCATCCTGTTACTGTGAAGGATGCTATTCCTTCGCTTAAGAGGATAGTGAAGGTAATTAAATTATAACCAGGAAAAAAGCACTGCATTACAGTGGGCATTAATTTCCATACTTGTCAATAATATCAGCAAAGAATGTATAGACTAAATAGACAGAGAGACTAAATTATACTCCTGAGGCTGTTCTCACTGGAGACAGTTAAGACAGCCCTTGTGCAAATGCAGGGTTTGTAATTCTTATGTGCTTGTTCAGTGTGTGAATAGCCCCTAGGACTGTGAATATATATTCACCTTTCTTGTGATAACCTTCTCTCTGTTATTCCAGTAAAATGAATTCAGCTTCTGTTCACTTGTGTAAATGGTAGAAATCAAGACATGTGTCACAGTAGTTTAAAAACTTTGCTTATAAACATGTGCAAATGGGAAGCATCTAAGAGGCAACAGAACTGCAGAAAAGGAAGATGGGTCTATAGTCTATAGTCTATCACTGGCTGAGTGAACAGACAATAAGAAGTGATTACAAAGACAAATTTAATTCTAGAACATAAAAGAGTATCATAACTCAAACAGAGGAGGTGGTTCCTTTACTCAATAACAGACATCATTCAGGTTGGAAGGCAGTTTGGAAGGCCTCTAGTCCAACCCACCTCTGAAAGCAGGGCTTATTTCAAGATTAGAGCAGATTGCTCAAGGCATTGTCCAGTTGAGTTTTGGATATCTTCCAGGCTGGAGATTGCACAGCCTCCATTACCAATATGTTCCAGTGTTTCACCCTCACTGTGAAGAATTCTTTTTAATGATTTAAGAAAAAATTTCCTTGCTGAACTTGCGACTGTTGATTCTTGTGCTTCTGTTGTTTTTGGCTGCTCTCGCAGTTGCATGAAGTGTTTTACCTCAGTTGCATGTCAGAGCTTCATACCTAGCTCTGTGCAAACCAGTGGCCTATCTCCAATTAGTATATCCACTGCAGACCCTTAAATTTTTATTAATCTTACTTACTATGATCCTTTAGAAGAATGCAGAACAGCAAGGAATAATGGACTCAATAGGTTTCCAGAAGTCTGCTAATTCATTTCAAAGAGTGGGTATTGCAGCTACTATTTTGACAGACGTTTCCTTGTTTTGTCCTACACTAACCATTTGATTGCTGACTTTAAAAGATTCTCAAGTTAATAGTGGGCTGAGAACCTCAACGGAGGAACTGAGAATCGTGCTTTCTTTTCCTTTGTACAGGAAATAAGTCAGGGTTGAAATACTGGCAGTTCAATATGGCTCATGCTCTGTCTGTAAATATTGCTGCTTATTACTCTGCCTCCTTTGCATGCATGTGTAAAAGGCCCAAGTGTTACTAAGACTGCAAAAGCTTTAAGTGGCATGAAATGGATTTTATGCTTTTGTTTGCACTTGACAAGTACTTCAGCTGGTCTTATTACAGCACAGTCTTTTGTTTCATAATTATCCATATATTATGTACTTAGGGTTTTAATTACATACAGCATTGTTGGAACTGGTTGAATTGTTTCTGCAAAGATGTTGAGCAAAGATATTGGGATTTGAATTAAAAAAGGCAGATTTTGTTTAGATGGAAAAGAAAGATTATTTTTAAAAACAGGTAATTTGTATCAGGAAACTGTTTCTGAAAATGAAGAAGTCTCTGTTTTGGGGAGAATTACTGTCCCCAGCTGGTACACACTCACCAACCAACAGTACCAGTGCTTGTGATTTACTCATTTTCTGGTGGGTTCAAGAGGTTCAAACATGAATCCTGGGTGCTGTACAGACAAACTTATGGATGCCTCCAACTTCTTCTTGAAGGCAGGAGACAGCAGAGGATGACCGGGAAAGAAAGATCAACATAATAGGCAGTTACCTGAATGCAACAACAGCAACTGTCTAGATCGATCGGCTGTTTTTTAAAGACGTGGTATAATTTTAAGTAAACGTTTGACGATATTCCATTGTAGAATTTTGTACAAATCCTTCCTGTTCATGATGGACAAAAGAAAGGAAAACACCAGGCTGCAGAACTGAACAGTGAAGCTTGCTGTACAACTGAACATGAACAATTGGCAGATCAGAGGTAGGAGCATACAATTTGAGAATATGAGTTCAAAATAAGGTAGGGGTAGATCAGGAAAGGTTTTAGAGAAGGAAGATCCATTGCAGGTAGAAGAACCAGAAAAGGATATTTGAAGCAGTATTTGACTGAATGGATTAAAAACTACCAGAGTAAAAAGTGTTGTTGAGGGAAGTCAGCAGTATGAAGAGGCTAAAGTAGCAGTATTAATTATACCCCTAATGTAATAAGGGAAAAACAGAAGTAAAGAAAAACTCAGTAAATAAACTAGGAAGAGTCCGGAATGTAGTAAGACCACTGTGCATGGGAGGTTTTTATAGTGTTTGCATGCAAGGGGACAAACAAAGAAAGTAAGAGAAATGGAAACATTTGGACTGAGGTGATTTCAATGTCATGGGCTTAACAGGAGAAGCTGAATAAATAGTCAGATGAACTACACATCAGTATAGCTCAGAGAAACTGCAGAAGCTCCTATAGCAACAAAATAACTGCTAGAAGCAATTTAAAATGAAATTGATTGCACAGAAAAAAAATCAATGTGCACAAGTCAGTCCAGAAAAGGGGTAAGTTGTTATAGGGAAAATTCTACGCATTCCTCTAGACCTTATTAATCAATTTCATTCTTTTATCAATACACAAAATAGTATGCAGTTCCCTCTGGCGCTGTAACAGTGCTTGCTGAAGGGAACTAAAGGCAGCGACTGGGCTTGAATGTCCAAACAGTAGTGGTCATTTATAGGGAGTATTGAGGAAAACTTGTTTACCAGCATTTCATCTCCCTTTCCTTACCTTTTTTTTTACCCCAGGAGGTAAGTCAATTTAAGCTTGACCTTTCTTCTCAGTGGCTAGTGCCAGCCAGTCCACCACAGGGGTGCGAGTGCCTTGGTAATTTTCTGCTGAATAATAGCCAGCAATCTAACTGACTTAATATGTATCCAAATTAGCTACTTTTAACAAAAAAGAAAGGATGACAGATACAAAAGCATTCACAAATATAACATTGTCTTTAAAGCCAGAAGGTTTTCCTCTGGATTTGGTATTTATTAATGTCTTGTTTCTTTTTGCTGAGCCAATTGGATTCAGTTTGTCATGATGAAAGCTCTCTGGTGCAAAAGAGAATGAAAAATTAATATAGAAAAGTAAACAAACACTTTTTCTTTCCACAAAACTGCTCTATGTATATCTTTTGTTTAATGTATCCTTCAAAAATGCTTGTATGCTTTTCATTCCCCTCTGTAGACTTTTTATAATGAAGGATTTTTCTGTCCTTATTAAAATAAGAGCAAAAGTTATTTAAAAAAAAAAAAAATCAGGGAAAGTCTTCAGGTAGAGCTGATTTGCCCTAGGAAAAGCAGCTGCTTTGCAATGTGTACACCATCATCAGAAAGGCAGAAATTTATAGAAGTATGAAATTATGAGCTGGAAAGTCTTGGCTAGAAACATATACTAGGTCTCAGTATCTGAGTGTTATTTCTGGTCTGAGTCTTCTAAGAACTTAGGATTTCTCTGGACACTTTTTCTACACCAAAGTATGGTAATGAGAGGTTTAGTGCTGCATTATCTTAATTAATTCTGTTCACAAAATTCCACAAAACCAAAATAATATCAAGAAGACGTGAGGCTGGATTAACTACATTAGATTTACTATTTAAATCCACTTGAAAAACTTTTGCTAAGCACAAGTACTTTGGAAGTTCAAAAGTTTTAGTTTACACTAGCTAACTCTACACCTCTATTTTTACGTGGCACCTATGTAACAGTTAAGCAAAAATAAAAGTTGCAAGACAGATAATTTCCATGTTTATTTGATGAAGAAAATACTATGACTCTTATAAAGTGTCTCTCTATACCAAAGCAAACAGGTGATACAATATTTCCTCATAATGCAAAACTTCACACCATGTGTGTGTATGAGCCAGTATTAATTACAGACAGTTTTCTTCAACACTTGTTAGTAACCTGTTTTTCAATTCAGCTAAACTGTAACCCATGTTTGGCTTTAGCAAAGCCAGTAGAATAATGCCGAGGATGAATCTGGCTTCACTTAAGAAGCCCTCAAAGAATAATTCGGCTGGATCTACTAAGGCGACCGATCTTGAATGGATCTTAATCAATTGATGGCTGAGTCTTTATGAACATACTTTAACTGACATAATCTATGGTAGGTACGAGTAGATAGGAGAAGATAGGATAGGAGATAAAAGAAGTAACATTATTTATATACAAGGAGCTGATGATTAGGCGTTGCTCTATTCTGAACTGCACAGGGATTCTGAGTCAGCTGTACAGTAATGGCCAGTCAGTTCTCTAACACACAGTTAGAATAAATAGTTAAGTACGCTGGTGAGAAAGAAGGGAGATGATTTGGAGAGTAGTAGATTTCCTCAGGAATTAAAAAGTAAGAGGCAACAGTTTGCTTCTGGGATCTAAGATGTGACCTTTGAAAGCATTAAATTCAACTGAAAAAAGCAGGACTATATTAGCAGAGGGGAAAGATAGTTGTTCATGGCATATTGTTGCTAGAACATTATAATCCTTCCTTGGGGCCTGAAATAGAAGTGAAAGTAGGTCACTTCTCTTCATTTGGATGGGTACTATTTTGCACATTATCCAATTGAATTATTCTCTTATTAAATATTTCCAGAAAGTATAACCTAAATGGGGCTAGTACACAAATAACTGTCAAAAAAATTACTTCCGATGCATCAATGAGATGTTTTAACTTGACTCTCTTATAGGTGTGGCAAATGGCAGGGAACCCCAGTGCAGTTCTGTGGGAGGCATAGCTCTTGGCTCTTGGCTAACACTTAGGCAGAATATGTTTTCTGACTCTGTCCCTACCACAATCTGTATGTCACCATCCATGGGTTTAGTTTAAATCAGGTTGTCCACCAGTGTTCCCCTTTCCTGGAGTTATCGTGAGGTTTTAATAAACCAGTGTGTTTATTTACATAACAATTAGAAATGTGCAAAGTGCTCTACTAAAAACTAACTGGCATGTTTATTTTCAAACTTTCAGATGAAAAGTACTAAGTAGAGATTTACTGTTTTTGTCTTGTCAATCCACTGATGTAACAGAAGCGTGAAATGTGAAAGGTATATTCCTACTGCTTTATCAGTAATTTCAAGAAACGTGTGCCTGATGTTCCTTCTGTATGTTAAGAATGTCTTGAAACTGAAATGCTGACTTCATAGCCATCATAAGGAGACATGCTTTTATGACCATGTAATATGATGTGAATATTCTAAATTATTCTGAGCTCCAAAACACCCTTATTCCTTAATGACCAGCAGATCTGAATAAATGCATTATATTGATCAGCTCTTTGTTATTATAATCCTGCCTGCAGGAATTAAAAACCAGGGTGATGAGAGGAAAAATACCATCCAAACAGTTGTGAAGATTGCTTAGCTCTGTGTGGAGCAAATTTATATTTGTAAAATATTCCCCTTTAGAATGCATAATTTTATTTGTTTTTAAGGGAATTAAATTTCAGTTTGGTTAGAATACGTGGTGGAAGAAGGGAACTGGATTGGACTTGGAATCCAATATTTATTGATCTGTGTTGTTCTAATGTGCTTTTTGGTTGTATTCCATCTACCCTATGCAGAGATGGTAGGTCAAACTATATTGGCACTACCAATATAGATATTGTGTTACATAGAGCTTCATGCACTCGGTCAATGGAGAGGTTTTTAATTAAGCCACTCTATAATGATTTGCTGGCCTCTGGAAGTTCGTACATAATTAAACTAGTAAATTAATTGCAAATTTCAAGCATAGTTCTATAATTCTGCTAATTTTTTTGTCAAAAAAGTGTTTTTTAATTCCATCATTTAGATGATATAAAAATGAATTTGCCTTTTTGAACACCATATCTCGAAGATTAGCTATATTATCCCTTTCCTCTCTTTTCCATATAATGTTTAATTCCAAATGTAGATACTGTATTGAGAAAGCCAGACCAATAAGAACTTGGATTAGATCTAAAATTCTGTAATTTCCAGAAAAAGAAGTACTTGGTTCCTAATGCTTAGATTTATCTCTGCTGTCATATTATCCTTCAGTTATAAAGATTTATTTTGCCTGGACCAGTTCCAAACTAAACCTTAATTTTGCAGTCTCAATAGATGCTAATATTTTCACATAAAAATGATTCATTTGCATTTTTAGGTAACATCTACACCTAAGTTTAACATCTAATTTTACACATTTGTAAGGAAGACTCTCTCTTGATGATAAGTATATAAAATACTGTACTAGAGCTGACAAATTATTGCAAAGTATAGCTCTCAATCAGTCAAGTCACATCAGAACTGTAAATACAATCTGCATTAATATGGGGAAAGAGCAGATATGAAATGTTACTAATCAGTCTGTGACTGAAGACAGTCATCGCTACCTTTAAACTTGACAGAGGGGAGAGGAGGGTGGGAGAAAGGAAGGGGGAGGAACAACATGGAGTCCACTGCAGACATGTTGTCCATGTGACACCTGAAAAAGTCCACCTTTTCCATGGGATTCCTGGAAAAGCCCACAGATTGATGTGAATTTGAACTCTGCAAGTGTAAAGGAATTGGCTTTCCTGTGAAATGCGTTGCTTGCCAGACTAACCTTAAAATATTCATCGAAAACAAAAAAACACCTAAGATATAGGTGTGGAGTAAAAGATTTAATTTTCTTAATTTATCTACAGAACATTTTTAAGCCTGCTCTATGTCACTTTAGCCTTTCAAAGGTTATGATAATAAAACTACTTTTATTCTCTTCCCTCTCCTCATCCACTGCTTAAAATATCCCAGCCAGCAGAATGGATTTGCATTTTCTGCTCTGTAGAACTTGATAAGAAAGTGTTCAGTCTTAGGAAGGTGCCTAGAACTTGCCTGGCCCTGCTTCGTACAGGAATCGTTTAGCACCAGAGGAGATTAGGCAGTAGAATCAATATATTTGTTCTATTTTTGCCATGCTACAAAGAAATCTAGAGTCTCTTAAACTATGGGGAAAGTTTGAAATATATTTTTGGTACTATCACTGTGTAGTTTCCTTTCTGTGGAAAATAACGTCAGCCCTGCGCTCCGCTTTCCAGTCAGTGCCTAAAGGGACAGCGTCTTCATCTGTTCCTTTCTATTTATGGCATGACCGAGGATAATTAATGCTTTTAAACAACTTGCCAATTTGTTTCTAAAGGTCAGAAAAGATCTGCTCAGCTTGTTGAAGCTTCATTTATGAGATTTCATTTCTCCAGATGTGGAAAGAAAATTAATTAAGTCCACTGTATTACATCTACAGCAAAAGCACTTTTGTGTAGATTTTCAACATTCTCCATTAACAACATTTTAAAAGTACATTGCCATTTAAATGAGGCTTCCATTTTTTAAATGGTGCACATAGATCCATCGTCATGTTTATTGCTTTTAAAAAGTTAACTTGACAGAACATGATACCTGTGATGGTGCTTCTACTGCAAATGCTCCCCAAATAGACTTTGGGACTTGCCAAGGGAGATACAGACATGGGCCTCTGCTTTGAATGCCTGTGGCAAACTGTATGAAATATTTGGAGGCTGTTTGGAGACATGGTGTAATCAGTATGCCTGGAGTACAGACAAATGCACACCCTGAGTTTGAAGAGACTTCATCTCCAATCTAACTGTCCAAGATCAGTGTGAAGCCATGCTGAACTTCAGATTTCAGACAAAACTTTTATAAATGATGAGTAGATATCAAAAGTGCTGGTGCACTGTGGTATCAACTTGTTTGACACTAGCAAGATTTTTGCGTCCAAACCATCATAGCCAGGTTATTGTTCATAAGGTATAAATATGTACCCTCTTGAAACAGGTGCAGTGATATAAACTTACTCCTCAGCTAATATGAAGAATCACAGCTCATTTAATACAAGAGAGAAAAAGTAATTGATAGCTTTTTATGGCTCCCAAGTGGCAGCTATTTTCAGATAATGTAAAGCAGATAAGTGATATCTCACAAAGGATGGGCAAAGGATATGAAAATACGCTTCCCCTTTTGAACAGGATAACATTCACACTCAGAGCTTAAAATAACCAACTTTTTGGCATTGCTTTACTTCAGTGAATAAACCTTTGTAGGAATGCAGCAGATCAAATCATGTTGAAAGACTCTGTATTAGATGTTTTCCAGTACTACATTGAATCTGTAATTACTAGTAATAACTCTGCTGCTGACCATTTGAATCTTCTTCATATGAAGTGCATGTGCACACATTCTTGTGAGATAATTACACATAACATTGTAAACGTCCAGTTGCTCAAAGGATATTCTTCACTTTTCTGGGTCTGTCCTCCATCTCCACCAAAAGCTAAGCTAAACTTTGGTACAACCATGTTATGCAGCATCTGTATGCAGTCAATGCCGCTTTGGTCATCTTGTACTGTGGAGGAGAACACGTTTCATTTGTTTCTTTTAATCCACTATTCTGTGGAGAAAAATGTTAAAGCCAGCAAAACAATTATTTCGCATTTGCCTTTGAATAAAATTCTATGCTTCCTTTGTGTTTTGAAACATGCATTTCAGACTGGGTAAAACAGTTGTCTTAGTTCTTCCTAAAAATCTTGAATTGATTGCAATAATTTTTAACTTAAACAGTAATTGCTTTTCCTCATCCTTTTTTAATGTCTTTGTTCCACTTGCAGAGAGATTGCCAACATCTGATTCTTGAAGATAAGTAGTAAATGGTACCATGACTAGCTCAAGACTGCAGTACCCTGTAAGCCCAGGCTGACGTGCATGCACTGCAGTCATACTGACTGCCTAAGGCAGTACTAGGATTGCCTATTCGACTGGAAGACTGATTTTTTTTTTCTCTGTCCTGAATATTTTTGCTGTCTGGCACTTGCACCAATGCCATTAGCAGCATATCATGCCAGTGTCTGAAATCAGAACAGTGAAGTTCTGATGTTAGTTCTTAGCACTTTTAAGATATTCTGCCCCTGAGTTTGTTGCTTCTTCATATATTTGCATCAACATTCTGGAGTTACTGCAAAGATTACAGGACCCACAGATTTCTGCCTCCTTTATGGAGGACAAAAAAGAAAAGAAAATAGTCAAAATTACCTTCTACCAGAAAGCCAATGACAGAAATACCAAATATTCTGAAAAGTCTTATCTAGAAAACTGTTAGAATGTACCAAACAAGGAAATTGAGCCATGCCAAACCCTCCAGAAATAAAAATCCTGATTTTGAAAAAAGTTAAAAGTTCCTTTGCAGAAGGATACACTTTCAGACATACTACCTGAAACTTCAGTAAGATATACTATTCTAACCAGAGCTCAAGCTATACTTTTCTCCAGTGTTGACAACACCTCTGCCAGTCTCAATTACTCAATCATCCTCAGGAATGCAATGTGAATCATAACAGATGGCAGCTTGTGGTTTCATTGAATCAATAATGTAGACAGTAAATCACATAACACTGAGGATTTTTTTAAGGAAAGAAGCCATGCTGCAAATAATCTAAGAATGGCCTTGATTTACATCCAGTAATCCCATAAGTAGGATGGTATAATATATCTAGCATTTTCTGCATTTTTTATTCTATTTCCTATCTTGTCCCTCATTAATATAATGTATGTAAGCATCTAAAAGAAAGATTTTACAGATTAAAATATAGTTAGTATCCAGCTACATTAGCAATGATTAGATGGCAAAGATAAAAAGGAGTGTTAGGAGGGCTTGTGGTTTGTAGACGCTAAAATGGGGAATGAGTGGTTTCTGGGTTTTTCAGTTTACTGTCACCTTTCAAACCTATGGGCTCCAGTTGCCTCACCTGCACGCAAGGATGGTACTCAGTGGTTTTGCTTTGTGCTACAGCAGGTAAACCTCCACAGTTAGAATAAAGATGGTCAAAGTTTTTACTGCTACAACTACATTTTTTTCACTGTAACAATTTGTTATTTAGCAGAAAAATCTCATTCAGAAAATGCAAAATGGATGAAATAATTGCAAGGGTGTAACCAGTCTAATAGCCCTCCATGCACATTATAGGGGATTGTATATTGGTTTTGCACAATGCATAGGTTACTCAGAACAATATTACAGGTCTTTAATATAGAAGCATGAAGAGAGTGCCTTGAGACCAGTCTTTTAAATGCCCATGGTAAATAGACAATCTGAAAATAATTTACTGCTTTCTCATCTTGCCTTCAAAAGCTGTTAGGAAAGGGTATCTGCTAGTGCTTTTCTGGAGAAGGATCAAGAATGGTTTTAGAAGACAAAATATCTTCTCGTAATCAAGATAAGTTTGGTGGCTGTGGTGCCTTCTTAATACAATGGGAGGGATAGAAATCAAAGCGATTCTGTATAATTTGAATTGCTTAGTTATCCACTTACTCCCTTCATCATGAAGCACCTCCACAACAGCAGCAAGAACCATGCAACTCAAAGTGCTCCTGCCTGCTGCAGCAGCTGTGATAAAGCTGAAGTCTGAGCCAGGGACGGCAGCAGGCATGAGGGAGAAAAAAACCCAACAGTGTTATAGTATGGAAATTAGACTCCTTATTCTGATCATACAATTGAAGGAGACTAGCTTCTAGATTTTTTTGGTCTGACTGAAGCAAAACTGAGTTATGGCAGGTGGAGGGAAATCCTGGGAGGAACTCTCTGTATGTTAAAGGCTTCTAAGGGGTTCAGCTAAACACTTTTAGTCTGTAAGGTCTTTTGCCTAAAAAACTATTAATATTACTGCTCAGTTTGTCTTCTCTGGCTTGAAAATTAAATTGGAGTATTGCACATGGAGGCTGTGGCATTCACCTGAACAGGACTGCAGTATTATGATAAGAAAAATCTAGTAGTCTCATTCCACTGACTAATGATAGCTGATTTTTTTTTCCCTATTAATCTTAAACCAATCTGTAATCATGAATAGCTTAATGTAGTGCAGCACTCACTGGTCTACTGTTCAGAGAAAGATGAATAATATGTAATTGGAATAATTTAGCAAGATTTAAATTTTTACCCCATAAGAGGGAATTTTGATTGCAGAACATTTTCTCCCTGGAGATACACTTACACGACTAATCTCAGAGGAAAAACTTTTTATGTAACTATGAAAAGATATAATAAAATTCTTGTGCTTCTTAGTTTTATGTTAACTTTGCTTATATCAAACCAAGTTGGAAATTGTTTAATAAAGATTTTGGAAGAAACAACATTTTCCTATGTACTGTAAGGGGGCACAGGAGTAATTGAGGAGACAGATTAAGCCCTTGTGATATGAACTACAGACAGCTCTGTGAGATAATGCTAAATCTTGTGTAGCTCTGATATCCATCCTGATTCCTTAATGGAGACCAGGCATAGACTGACTGATGGAACTGAGTTATAAAATACAGACATTTTCTGCAGCTGTCATGTCTAGAAGGAATAAAAAGTCATCTGATTTAAGTTAATGTATGTAAGAACACATAAAATTGTCCCTATGTTTGCTTCCAGTTAGGTTTTCTGAAAACAGAGCATTTGTACCACTTGCACACTTAGTTTAGGCTTTAGGATTCTGAGTTATGCTCTGAGTGTCTTCAGATTGGCTTGCTACTTATTTTTGGGAGTATCTCACAGCTGTGTTGGTTTAATCCGTGCATCTTTGGAAGACATAACTGCCCAGCCTTAGCCCTGAGTGACAGCAACATCGCTCCTGCCTTCTGAACTGCTGCCTCCCGGGGACCCCGCAGTACCTGCCTGTGCACGGCAGCAGCCGGCTCAGTCTGCACTTGGGTACTCTGTCACCCCTCCATGGCTCTGGCCCTTCATGTTGGTATAGTCGATTTGAACAGGCCTGGCCTAACACTAGTTCTAACAGAAGCAGATTTTTTTAAATTTTTTTTTTTTAATGCATACAACGCTGGCTGATAATGAGCCAGCAGCGTGCCCAGGTGGCCAGGAAGGCCAGTAACATCCTGGCTTGTATCAGAAACAGTGTGACCAGCAGGACTAGGGAAGCGACCATCCCCCTGTACTCAGCACTGATGAGGCCCCACCTCCAATACTGTGTTCAGTTTTGGGCCCCTCACTACAAGAAAGACATTGAGATTCTGGAGTGTGTTCAGAGAAGGGCAGCGAAGCTGGTGAAGGGTCTAGAGAAGAAGTCTTATGAGGAGCAGCTGAGGGAACTGAGGTTTAGTCTGCAGAAAAGGAGGCTGAGGGGACACCTTATCACTCTCTCCAACTACCTGAAAAGGAGGTTGAAGAGAGGTGGGGGTCGGTGTCTTCTCCCAAGTAACAAGCGATAGGACAAGAGGAAACAGCCTTAAGTTGTGCCAGGGTAGCTTTAGATTGGATATTAGGAAAAACTTCTTCACTGAAAGGGTTATCAGGCATTGGAACAGGCTGCTCAGGGAAGTGGTTGAGTCACCATCCCTGGAGGTATTTAAAAGATGTGTAGGTGTGGCACTGAGGGACATGGTTAAGTGCTGGACTTGGCAGTGTTAGGTTAACGGTTGGACTTGATAATCTTAAAGGTCTTTTCCAACCTAAACAATTCTATGATTCTATGTGATGACATTATTGTGCATGGCTTCCCGGTAACTGCTGTTTCAGGTGTCCACATTGAATGTAATTAAATGAGAGCCTTCTCCTATCTTATACTCTTTGGAAAGAGTATCTGAGTTCTTTCCAGCTCTTGCTAGAAATTTATAAATGGTCTTGGTAGCAGAATTGGTACTGGAAAGTTTTATAACCATAGACCACGCCAGCATTGTTATTGTATAGCAATACTGAAAGCTCAAGGTGAATAGCTGCATTTTGTAACGAATCAGTCTGAATATCTGCTGCTGATCTTTCTGTAGGCCATTGTACTTATATATACCTAAATCCCAACTGTGTTTCAATTATCTAATAATGGAAACAGTAGCTAAACGCATTTATTTCCTGTGAATGCCAGCTATCGCTTCTGACATGATACTCTTTCACTGAAGCTTTCCTGGAGCAAGTAACTTGTTTCTGCAGTCTCTTAATATTATCATAATTTGAAATGGAATCTTCTACTCTGTCTCACTCTTGGAGAAATTTTCTTACAGGAGATAAATATCCTCTTTTTCACTTCTTCACTGGTGGGCAATTTTTTCCTTTTTTTTCAACTAACAATACAGATATGTATTAACAGATTTTGACTCTTTGCAATGTACTTTGACATTACAGTAGGGCAGCTGGGAGCAGAATTTAGCATGCTGGATCCAGGTAATGAAAAAATGAATGGCAAAACAGATTAGTGTCTGATTTACCCCATTGGTCTAGCAAAGTATTTCTCATGATAAGTTAGTGATGAACAACTAGAAATGTCATTAACTTTGCAAAAGAGTAAAATTAAACAGTGCAATAAATGAAACACATCTTATAAATGCATTTGTTTTAAGATTTTTATAGTGTAGTTAAATTAGCTGTATATGGTTTAATTACAGCCCTCTAAACATTTTATGAAGTTAGAAATGGGACTTCCATGAAAAATGTATTGGTGGCTTTCAGAAGTTTGTTACTCAACAAAAAACAAGTCTTTGGGTTTTTTCAGACATCATTTCTTAATACTTGATTTTCTGCCTCACTCAAATTAAATTGCATAGCATTTAACTATGGGTGAAATCTCTTATTTTCACTTACTTGATCCTTAGAAATTGCTTAGTTGCTTTTGTTTGTTTTTAGAGGAATTCTCCTTCAGGCAGTCTCAGGCTTTGGTAATGTCAACCTGAATGTTCTAAGTATTGAAAAAGGAATTTGGAAGGTGAGTGCATGTGAAAATGTTAAAATAATGATTATTTCTACCTCTGCTGGTTATGTTATTTTGTGTTTAAATACTTCTGATATTTTCACTGGTCTGTGGAAAGCTGTAATCATATTAAACAAGGTAAGGCAAAAGTTGGCTGAAGCCCTTTAGGTGCAGTTTATGTGTTATCTGACCACTTTTAAAGACTTTGAAATTAAAAGGAAGATACAAGTCCTCATAACTGTCACACAAGGAAGGGCTTTAATTTAATGTAGTCCTACTGCTAGATTAAGAGAAACATTAAATAAAGCAAGAGGTGGATCTGACAGTGACTGAGACTTCTAAAATATGATATTCATTTATATGGCAATTAATGTAAACTAAGGTCAGCTGTGAATGGAGAGTGTTTACTCCTGTATTTAAAAATAAAATAATATGCATGAGGAAAGAAAAGAACAGACCAGATGGAGAAGCTGCTAAAGATACACAAAAAGAACTGAGCATTATTTTATATATAATACTTATTCCTAAAAAACTAATTATTTCTTCAGTAGCCCTCCATCATGGGTAAATTTGGCAAAGAAAGAGTCAGTGATTAGCAAATAGGATAGAAAATAAACAGTTTGAATTTCTTTAGGAAATGAACTAAAAGCTGTTATATCCACCTAGGTGTATCGACTGCAAAAGTGTTATCTTAACACCACACTGCAGAAAGCACCTTATGGTTACAATTAGTCTCTTGCATCTTACTGGGACGCTTAGCAACAAGGCAGCACGTGTGGGGGATAGCAAATATTCTCTGTCTTAACAAATATTTGTTGGAAATCAGATTGCAAGCTAAAATGGCTTCCAAAGGTGTCAGTCCTCAGACAAACACAAATCTGATGTTGTGCCAGTGCCATATTCCTAAGATTATTGTTACCAAATGAATGCCATCAGGATACTAACCAGATCTTCCCTCTAGTTTGAATTCACCCTGGCCCTCACTTATACCTGAATAAACATTGCTGATGATCTGCAATTCCTTTGCACTTTGTATGAAATTGCTATCATATGTTCCAGCAGCAGAAAAAGAGTGGTTTCATTCAATTGCCAGTCTTGCCAATTAACACTAAATCCATGTGCAAACATGGATTTCATAAATGGAGATAACAGTCACTCTCGCATTCACAGTGATGAACAACAGGTGCTGGACAGATTGGTTGCACTTCCACAGTGGGTGTGCTGGGGAAGTCATTCTTTCTCCCCAACCAGAATCATTTGGGAAACTTTTGGAGTAAAAAATACTCATGTTCAAAAATTTCTAGTTGCTCGGGTACAAATTTCTAGAGTCCCACATTAAAAGAAAGCCTCTTCTTCGAAACTTCGGTGGTAACTGAGATAATCTCTAAAAACGTTACTCTCACTTCTGCAGCACGGCTTTGTCATTTGCAGTTACTGATCCTCATTAAATCCCGATGGACCCTCATCTTGCCAAAGATGTTGCTTAATAGCAGGATATTAGCAGTGAATAGAGTATGCAAACACGTCTTCATTCCTGCTGTTGCTTAATCTTTTGCTGTCTAAAGGCAGTCAGGATTCCTACAAATATCGTTCATGCTCTCACATGAAAGCAAACATCTCAGGCTGACACCTGGGCAAGGTCAGTGCTTGCTGTGTTAGAATTACGTGGGAGGTAAATCTTACTGTAAGTTTGAAAACACATGTGCCTTACTCTAAGATATTAACATACCTTGAAATAAGTTCTTAACCATTATCGCCCAACTCGTAAGAAGCATCAAAAGGAAAACCAGTTTCTGACCTAACAGCAGAGGATAAAAGCTTTGTAGACCTATTTCCTTTGCGTTATTTCAGGCAGCGATCATTTGCTAATAAAACAGCCACCCACCCACACTTTGTCAGAAAAAAATGATTGTGCAGCATGGTCATCTCAGATGCAGAGATCAAAGATGTGATTTCCCTGAATAAAGTTATGACTAATACTTCAAGTCACAAGGATTCCTGTAATCTGCTTTGGCTTGGATATCTTGACAGAATAGAAATGAAGTAACAACAGTAATATTTAGTGCTGGAGCTCCGCATTATTTAAGGGACTTCTTGACTTAATATTGTACTTCTTGACTTATAGATTCTGTATTTATCTTTAAAATGTGATACAAATGTGTTACACCTTTTGTTCCATATTTTAGCATTTGGGTTTTTTATATAAGAATTCATGTGTTGCCAATGTATCTGGAGATAGTGGGGCCAGGGAATCCAAACTAGTATTTGCAGTATGAGCACTCCAAGCCTCAATCAGATGTCATTTCTCTATTAAGTAGACAGTGGAAACTGAGCAGCTGTAGTGGAAACTGCAAATCCTTAATATTTACGCATTAACAGAGTCTATTTTGCCACTTTAACTACAGACCTAAGAGCATCTGTGGGCACATGATATTAGAACTTCTGTGTTTTTTTAACAAAGCAACTTTTTACACTTGTAGCTGTAGAGTTGACAGAGATTTCACATAGTAGAGTGAACTACAGAGTGTTTGGCCTGAGTTGTAGTGAGTACTGTAATATTGTGCTTTGAGACCCATGTCCCAAGTAAGCCCTGACAGTCAGCCACTTGGTATCCTCGCATCTTTAGTGTCACAGAATCATTTTGGTCCACACGTCAGAGCCAAGTAAAGAGAGAAATATCTTTCTTCTCTGGGTTTCTTACAGAGGGACCTAGGACTGTAAACAGGAGTGAACTAACATGTAACTGGGATTTCTGTGGTCTGACAGTGTAGCTCCCCTTGGTTTTGTTGTGTTAGCATACCTACATGCTATGTTAGCAAAACAAAACTGAGGGGCAGCTACACTGTTTATATGTATATGCATATAAATATATACATATAAAGAAATATGATAGATTAGTGACTAGTACTTCCTAGAATACTAATGTCAATGATGTTTTGTTCATTCCTCCCCAGAAGAAGGCCTAATGAAGAACTTTTGGGGGTATCATATATAGGAAGAAAATCCTTCCTTTTTTACTTTCCTTCCACCTGAGTTTCAGTGGTTTTATGATTTGACAGGAGGAGTTTAGACTGAGAGATGTTTACATATTCCACAGGGCATCTAAGTGTCTTCATTTGGACTCTATGATCTTAAGGGTCTCCTTCAACCTAAATGATCCCGTGATTCATTAATGTCTCTGGCATGTGTCCAGTAATGTCTGTATGCATATCTGATGGCAAAGGGAGTAATTAATAGTTGTCATATGGAATATTAGTGTAGAGAAATATTTCAATATGGTGATTTTGGGTCCGTTTCAAAAGATTTTGTGCCAATATAGCAATATTGTATAAGCCATAGGGCCATACACAGAAAACGCCCACAAGATACTATTCACCTCCCAGGAAAGTAAATCTTGGCTACAGAGCAAATATATGTCATTCACGTACTGTTACGGCTGATTTCTAAAGCACAGAACCCAAGTGGGAGACAGCACGGCAAACCTCCTTGGTCATGTTCTGGATTTTGAGTTCAGCCTCTTGGCTGCAGCCTTTATGGATCCACGAGGAAACGCGCACAGCTCTTCTTCAGACTACAGAGTGCATTAAACTTGCACTAGAAATGAGGCTTTTGTCATCCCAGAGGAAAGAAGGTTTTCTGAATACTCAATGAATTTAATGTCATCTGTGTTGTGATCAGACAGCTGTAGGCAAAATAAAGGCACAAGAGTAAATGAAAAATAAACAGCATACAGTACAAATGCACTGTGCTGCTGAAATCTCTACAGATGCTTAAGGGAAATGGTTTAGTGATAGCTGGATGAACAGACCAAAATTTTTTCATTACAAAAGAGCATAAGAATGCCTCTGATTACTCTGGTTACTGTGATAGCAGATAATGTGTGAGCATGTGGGGGAAGGGACAGAAGGCAGAAAGATTGGCCAAGTGTTCATTAATCTATCAAAAATTGTCTTGACAGGCAGGGGAGAGTGAACAGCAGAGCTGCATAGTCAGCATTTTCAGACTGAGAGTGCTGTGTGGTACACGAATGGTGGTAATAAACTAGGAGTCCAGTTTGGTACCTTCTGGCAGTGGTAAGACAGGGAGAGATGGAAATCCAAACCAGCGAATTTCCATAGGTTTTTGTGCCATGTGGTTTTGGCAGGGTTTGAGTTGACTGAGCTCTTAACTGTGATTTCCCCTATCTGCTTCCCTGAAACTGAACTACTGTTAAGCTAAAGGTCTGTGCACACAAGAAGCCAAGAAGAGATATTCCTTTTGAATCAATGCTGCCCTGCCAAAAGCTTTCAGGAGTTTGGCTCTGTGAGCTCTTTAGCAGGTGCACATCTCCCACTTTCACATGTGAATGGTTAATGCAGCATGGCCAAATCAGCGTGAGAGAAGTGCCCAAAGTTAAGGAGATCCACCCCCATAATTTCTAGCAGAATGTCAGCTATACTTTTTTCTGCCTTCTCTTATCAGTGTGCCACATTACTACTTTGGAAGAAAATGGCATAAGTCCAAAGAGGAGTTTGTCTCTTTTTCTTTTTCCTTTTAATCTTTTTTTTTTTTTCCTTAAGCTTTTAAGGTCCCATGTGTGGTAGTTAGTTTAACTTTGACTCTGCAAATGATGAACCTGCTTGCTAGACTCTTGTGTTTTCTTTGAAAAGTGTCCCTAAGTGATCACCTCTTTAACTCTTTCATAATAGAGAAGGAGAAATGGAGATAGGGGAAAGGATTCACCTTATACTACACAAGCAGATGAAAACAGTGGTCTTGCACTGGATCAGTCCCACTCAACTGTTGTCTACATACTTCAGGACCTTGCAGAAAACTCTTATGTAATAAATCTTGTTCAGACTTTTTAGATTATGTAGCATAAACGTATTGAAGTGAAAGATAGTGTCAGCTCTACATAACCAGTGGCATGGCAGAGGACCTTGTGCAATGAACTCAGAGAACTTTTTAAAATGCTCCCATGTTTATGGTTTTATGCCATCCTGGGATCTTCAAGATTTTTATCTCTCATCCTCCAGTCATAACTTTATCCAATATTTTCCTGTTTGATATAATTTTCTCTACACCACACATAAAAATTGAGTTCTTATACCAATAACTTGAGGGTTTTTCACAGTATACTTCTAATGAACCTCAAAATGAATTCATTTTATTTCCTCTTCCTTTAACTTTCTTTAAATAAATGGTGGTCATTCAAAAACGCAATAAACTGTACTTAGGAACAGCAGTAGCTCACCCTTGACTCCAGGTTCTAATTTGCAGCCACTGTGGAACCTGAGGAACACAATCAGTTCAGGTGGCACTGTCACCTTGGACCCAACCTGATGCACTACATAGGTCTTCACTATTTCAGGGGCGCTGAAGGAAAGACAGCATGTTTAGCTGCATCTTTCTATTCGTAAGTCTGATACTGGCTGTAACTGTAGATTTGGCTTCTTTCTCAAGAGAAGGAATCCTGAGTAGTTCTGTGGCAATGAAGTAACTTCTAAAGCATGAAAAATTTGCAACTAGTGTAGTGCAGTAGTGTCTGTGCTCACAAGATTTTGTTTATCTCTTTAAGATTGCATCAGCATTCTGTTCTACATATTTTTGTGATTTTCAATGTGTGAAGACTTTTCTTCTGACAGGCACTGAAAGTGCTTTATCAGAATAAAACAGCATTAAAGGAGAGAGAGAGAGGAAGCTCTGTCAACTTCACCTATACTTAATAAGAGGCTTCTAAAGCTTCTTGCGTGGCAAGAAATTTAAAAAAACCCCTCCACAACGTGAGAATACAATGATATCCAAGTACGTCAAACAGCAAAGTGTAAGGAATACAAGTTCTTCAGTAATTTTTTCAAAGCATTATGAAGAAATTCTGAGGCAGGCTGTCTCTAATATAATCTCTTTGCTAATACTCTTGCCATTATAGCATCAAGCTGAAGACCGGAGCTGTCATGCAGGAGCTCATACCGGGACAGTTAGCCAGGAGCTGCAAGACCCCATTTCCTAGCCTCTCTCTTCAATAGATAGCAAAGATTGAGGGCCTATTTTAGAGGACATTGTGATTGAACTAAATTGCTGTTTTAGCATTGAATTCAGTAGAACAAAACAAGGCCCTTGCAGTTCTAACTGCAACTATAATATGTGGAAACCAAATAGTTACACCTGAGGGCAAAATTAATTCCAGTATTTGAAGAGAAGGAGGGAGTAGTACATTTGCAATTATGAGGAAGAAAAAATATTTTTAATTAGTCACAGGACATTCAGTGTCTTAATAGCAAAATTTAAGGCTCTTGCATAAATAAACTCTAATTTTTTCAGAAATTTGTATGCAAGACAGAAGTAAATAGGCTGAGCTAACAATCCTGTAGAAATCTTAGCATTCTTACTGATTTCAAAGGATTGGTCAGGTAAAATTATGTGTTTGTGACAAATCACTATTGAAGGCTGAACTGGAAAAATAAGGCAGAAGATAATTTCATTGCTGACATAGGACTAATTTTACATCCAAAGCCTGAACATAGATTTTCTCTAAGTGCATCAAGTATCACCAGGTGTTAGTAAGGAAGGCATAGATAAATTTAGTATTTTAAGCAAACCCTTAACAACACTCCATGGCTAATTTCTGCTTTGTCAAGCACAAAGTGTAAGAAATACTTCTGAATTCAAATGCATCTTATCAGAAGAAAGATGTGTTTGTTCTATTCATCACACAATTCTTATGCAAGGGGAAAACTCATGCCACAGTTTTGCGGAGTTACAAATGCAAAGATTTGAGAAAACTATTCCCAATTTAGTGACTTTTTGCACAGAATTAATGTTTATTTATTTACTTTTATGAATTTGTATATATTCAAAGTTTCTGCAATCTTGAAATAGCTCCAAATTATTTCTCCAATTTTCCAATCACAATCTCTACATTTAGGCACTACTGCTTAATTGAGAATCTTGTGGTGGTACCTCAGTGATTTAAATGATCACACACAGATTGTCAGCATGCTGCAATTGCTTTGAAATTCACTTTCCATACATGTTTTTGCTAGTAAATAGAGTTCTTGGTCTTGCATCAGTATTCAAAGGGCATGCAATCTCCCTGTAGCCTGTGATATAGAACTCCAGCTGAATGGTCACAGAATGATTTAAAAATAATTATTTAAGCAATCCATTGTATGATGGAACACAAAGTAGGATCAGACCAAGAACTGAATGTGCAATCCCCCAGTGTCCAGAAAGCCCTTACTAACAGCAGTTAGAACCTCTGTCAGCAGCAAATTGTAAATGTGATTAACATTAAATGGAAACAATTTTATTAAACTGAAGATCTGATTAGCAACTGAACTGTACAATGCAGATTTTCCAGCAGGAGTTACAATACTACCACAGTCTACAATTTAATGCTGTTATGAGTTTATTCATTTCTCTGTGTAAATGATGTGGTATAGAAAGCTTTTTATAAACCAGAGATGTCCATCTTCAAAGTAATTCCTAGACGATTTCTTGTTGCTGGCCTGTAGGCTTTGTTGGAAATGACTTACAGAACATCAGGAAAAAAGGAAGATGGCAACTCATTCACACTGATGGGCATCTCTTGTTTTAGGAACTTCTAGGGAAGGTATAGCAATAGACATTGCTGCCACCCTTCTACTCTCTGTAGTGATACTACAAAACATCCACAGTGTGTTTCCGGAAAGTATCTTTCCTTCTAAATTGCCTAGTAGGGTTAAGGAAGTAAGACAGTACCCTTTTGAAAGCTGTAAGAAATTGTGAGAACATGTGCAAAATTATCCCATAAATTCATTGCTTGTTTGTGTTTTAAGGTGTGTGTGTTTGCACATTCAGAACTATCCAGCTAAGGTGTGATGAGCTGAGGAAGTCAGAATATCTTAGCCAATGCCTAATACAGTAATTGCTTTTATCTGTTCAGTCTGTTTATTAGGCTTCTTCAAAGAACATGACATACAACTTGTGACATACCCAGAAGCAAGCCCTTATATAAGAATCCCCATGGATCTAAAACCACCACGCTCAGTTTTAAGGAAGTGGTGAATGTAGGCATAGCTGACGGACATGGGAAGACCATAGTCTAGCTTACTGAAGAGTCCATGTACAAAAACCAGTAAGACAAGAGACCTTCTTCATTTGTAATTTCTATGGATGTTATTCCTCAACTCTTCTTTCTAGGGCCATATTTTACACAGTTGAAAGAGAGCTCTACAAAAAAGAGATTTTACCATAAAAGTGACGGACTCCAATTTTTCCTGTAGCATTTGGCCAGTTCTCTGTGGAGTTTAGGTAACACAGCATACCAGTCTCTATGTATGTATGTGTGTGTGTGGAAACAAAGTCCTGTTTACCATTTTATACGGGAAGTGAAATGTTTCTGCAGTTCATCAATAAAATAAAAGGTATGTCCCTTTTGATATTTCAAGGCTTGTTATCAGCGGTGCAATGCTAGAGGCTTTGACATACGCTGAATTTTTCTTGTAGGGAATCCAGTTTTTGTTTCATGTCTGGGTGAAAGTAGTTCATTTCTTCAAGAATAATGAATGGAGTATTGTGCATTTGGTGAGGGGGTGTCTAATGCTCGCTTGTGAGTCTTCTGTCATTATAACTGCCTCTTTTGTCATGGAAACAATGTTGCTTTTCCACTGCCTTCTCAATTCCCTGGCCAGCACTGCAGTTCATGCAGCCCTTCTGCCACTGCTGTATTGTCTCTGCTGCCCCTCCACTACCCAGTATTTTCTATGGGAAAGGAATCTCGTTCCTCATTCAGAAAGCTGGGAATGCAGCTCATTAGGATCTTGGCAGCATGAACAAAGCTTGTCATTTAACTTCAGGTTTCATTATGGCCCAACAGAAGATATAATTTGTCAGATAAGGAACAAAATTAGTACACTATACATTTAGTCACCTTTTTTTTTTTTTTTTAGTTTTAGTATGCTTTTTGGATAGTAGAAGAGTTTAACACTGAGGTGTTTTTGAAAGTGATCCCATTTCTTCTAGACCTCCAACTTTACTGTGCTGCCCTCTTTCTCCATGCTGTCTTTCTGCCAGAGAATCTACAGGTACTTAAGGAAATTAAGTACAATGGATATGATGCAAGAGTTGATGAATGGCAAATCCGTTAACAGGGGAAATAACTTACATTTATATACTTCCCTTCAATTCCCAAAGAGTCTCTAGGTGCTTTGGAGACCACATAAACAATTCCACCCTTTCTGCCAATTCTGGAATGAAATTCTTTGAGGCTTATGGAATGTGCACAATTCTGTCTAATACTGGAGAAAGACACAATTTGCTCACTTCTCAATTTATGATCCTGTCTAGAATGTTACAGTTGAATTCCTTTGATCTGGAATTATTCCGTGTTACAGTTTTAGGCCTGTTTCACACCTCTGTGCGATGTCTGACCTGCTCTGTTACACCCACTCCTTTAGTCAGACCTGCTACTGTGCTGCTTCTTTCTTGCCATCTTTTGTAAAGCACAAATCTTTTGTATATACACTGCAGTTGGGGAAAACACTTTGTTGGCTCCTATAATAGTACTTTTTTTTTGACGAATGCTGTCTAAGAAGACTGTGATTGGATAAGTTATTTAACCCTTTGCTAGTGGCAGAAGACACATGATACAAGTATGCATTTTCTCCCTTAATCAGTGCTGAGCTCCAGGACTCTCTGGCCCTCATTCTCTAACAATTCCTGGCTGTGGTGGGGGACAGGCAGCTGCTGTCCTGCATGAGCCCGACAAGGACAACTACACAAGGAAGGGAAAGAGAGGCAGGTCTTCTTCAGTATTACTTTGGTCTTGAAAGCCTTGGGCACAACTTGGGTAGACTCTAAACATGGTTTTCTACTTTCAGAGAGAGACCCACCTTTGTAAACAGTTCAGTTGGACATATGTATGAGCCCTACATAAGCATCAAAAGCAGATTTGGCCTCCACTTCTACAAGGCAAACATGCAAACAGGAACAATTTAAAAAATTGAGGCATTCTGAGTTTCTTACAATAGGCAATACATTACGTATCTAAAGCTTTTTTTATCTTTTTTTGAAGTCTAGATATGCTTTGTAATACTCTTGAGGGAAGACTGAATGAGACAGTTGCTGTCAACAAAAAAGAGGAGCCTGGGAAGTGCATCAAAGAATCTAAAGCCAAGTTCTTTGATGCTGATGTAAATCTGCAGTAGTACCACTAGCACTAGCAGAGCCTGATTTACACTGATGTGATCAGGCAGAATACGTCTCTTCATTCCCAGAATGAAGGAATAAGGAGAGAAAACAATCTGACACAACGTGCTATGACCATTGCAAAGGCACTGGTATAAGGAAGTATGTACTCACTATTCCTTTTAGCCTTCGGTGGATCCAGTACATTGAGTTTGAAAACAATAAAAAGAAAAAACATCAGAACCAAATAAGAACCAAGAAGCGTGGTGAAAACTAACAAGATGAAGTGATATTACTGAGAAAGAGGCAAGCAAGTATGGAGAAAATTGCAGAAAGAGGGGAATCTACAGGAATAAAAAGGAGATGTGGCTGGCTGTACAACGCTACTACTGCAGTGACTGGAGCCTAGAGGCATTTGTAAAGTTTTCACACAGAAGCCTTTGGGACCTTTGCTCCTTCAGAAGAAAGAACCTGTGTGGGCTGGAGGTCTAGTGCTTCACATTCCTATGTGGCAGAAGCAGGATAGATATGAAGATTTATCCCCACTCTTCAAGCTGTGGATATCCCTTTGTGATCTATATGTAGATTTTAATGTCATATTAACTGCATCAATTTCTGTGATACTTTTTATCACATTCTCCTATTTTAACAGGGATTCCTTCAGTCAATTATATTGTACATAGGTCTCTGTACTTATGTCATCCATACGGACAGGTGCAAAGTTCCACTTCCACAGTAAATGGAAATACTGAATGTCTGTAAATCAAATGACACAGCCTCGCTAGATGTGTATAGGCCAGTGTTGTCAGAAAGACTGGAGGCTCTTAATGAAAAAGCACCAGTGACAAGTTTGGTTATTACCAGGAACAAGCTGTTTACACTTGTTCAGGTTCTAATTTTTGACCATTTAGAGTACAAGAAGGTATATGGGCATCTGTAGCTTAGAATAAATAGAATTTTCAAGCAGCCCAAATCACACTGAAGTTCATTTTTGAAAAGAGTCTGAAGCAGCTTTTAACTTTTAACCCTGAGCATCTGTAGTAGCTGAGCTGCAATGAGACAATCTGTAGTAATGAAATTAGCATCCTTGAAGTGATTTCCAGTGATTTAACTAGATTGGATATGACTAATTTTTTTATTTAAACTGCAGTTTAAACTCGGTAACTTTCTTGTGTGAGCAAGGCCTCAGAATTAAGTGTACACCAGAATGCGGCCTAACTCAGCCCAGAACATTCAACAACACTTGTTTTCAAATTGAATCTCTTTTTTTCTAACAGGATGAGGAGGTGCTAGGTAAGTGCTAAGTCACAACACAAGACCTGTGGTTCAGTCATATCTACAGTCTGGCAGCAATGAAACTGACTGCACGATTCCAGCAGGTGAATCAATGCAAAAGTCATCTGCCTTCTTTTGTTTCTTTGCAGACACACTCAGATTTTTCCCAGAAGTTTCTTAGAAGTGAAACAGATTATGGTCTGAGCTTAAGGCATGGGTGTGCTCTCTGTAGGGCACTTTTTATCTGTACGATTTTGGAATACAGACTTCCAAGTTCTTTCCAAACATGCCAGTTTCAGAGATGCCGTAAGTTCTAACTGTGAATGACAGAACTGCTGTAGAAAAGAATAGCTTCCATCCTTTATTAAATAAAACACCTAAGTACAGAGACAGTGTGTTAAAAGAAATCATAACTTACAAAGCTGAGCGCTTGCCGAGGTCAAGCTTGTCATTGGGCATCTATTTTGTGCAATGCACGTGACTGTATTAACACTTCAGATGCCTTAGGTGCCTGAAATTGGGTGGGATGAATACAGGTCTAAACTAGTTTCAGCTAATTACCTGATTTGCTATGGCTTCTGCAGCTAATAGTGCTTAAAAATAACTTTAGCAAACATAAAGTCTGCAATCAACTAAACACACAAATACACCAATGTTTAAAGCTTATGCCAAACAAAGACTCTCTACTATTTTCAGTGCATGCTGGATCATTGCCTGACCTGCAAGCGCCAGTGCTGTGTGAGAAGCACTGCAGCAAGTTCTGTACTGTCAGTGCTAATTTCCGTGGAAGGAGATTGGAATAGTTAGTTCTGACTGAACAGGTACTTGAACTGACTGAGAAGGCGAAGCAGAGACATGCTGTTACCGTTAGATTTTTGTTAGTAGCTGAATAAATACTAGTACTTTATGCAAGTGCCTGTACTTATACCAGAACTTTATAAAGTGCTGTTTGTTGTAACTTAACAATGGGGAATGACACCAGAAAGGCTTCAGCCTGGTTTATGAAAAGCTTGACTAATTTCTCTAAATTAAAACATGCACTCAGTCCATAATGCGACTTTGTGATTTTATCATATGCCATACTGCCTAGCTATTTTGGGCAGAACAAAAAATGGTTCCAGGCCATAACTAAGAATTGTACTTATACAAATAACCTGATTTTTTTTTTTTTTTAATAATTCCTGTCAGGCTTAAATTGATTTCTCTCATCTATGGTCCAGGCTGTAATGCTACCTTCTGTTTTTATGTTAGGGGCATCACTGAAAAAGCCATGCTATTCATTTCCTACAGTCACCAGGCATTTAGAGTGGATAACAGGGAGAGGTTATTTTAGCTATTTAGGTTTGGGTACTGGGTTTGGAAGTGTAGCTCTTCCTTTTGTCTGTAAATATTTTGTTGGAGTGTTTCATGGAGTATTATTATTCACTAGCTCTTATATTCAGAAACTGTGTATGAAAGCTTTTGTTTTACGATTAAAAATCTGGAAAGGGAAAAGTATTTACCTGTATACAGTCAGTCTAGCTGTATGGAACGTAATGGAGAGGTATATGAGATTTATCTGTAGTGTTTTGGTTTTGTATTTGGACGTGTCCAAAGAATGCTATGGATATGAGAAAAGGCAATTCTTCAGGGCTTTGAAGCTCTTCTAAATAATTTTGTCAAGTTTTCCTAATACCAAGTGAACCTATCTACCAGATGTTGCTTTTCTAGTCTAATTTTTAGCCAGTATATATTTTTACCACTACTGATGACAACAGAGTTTCCTCATGCTGTGTTGTTATCAATGAGGTAGGCGAAAAGGACAGAATATAATAGCTCTGCTGCAGGGTTGACTCAGCCATGCACCTTTAGATCCCGGAGAATGCTGCCCTGGGACTTGCTAGCACAGCTCATTCAATCCAATGTTTTCTCCTGTGGGAGGAAAGCAATGGAGGGCCTGAAATCCAATGTACCTACTCTAAAGTATTCAGAGGAGGGATCTTTGCAATTGTTTTGCTAAATTTAAGAGACTATGCCTCTCTGGAAGTTCTAAGTCTAAATAGGCTTTTAACACATGAAGCCTGGTTTTCACTGTATTGAAGGTTTTTGAATGTTATTTAAAACATTGCTAAGCACTTATGTCCTAGATACAAACTACCCTGTTCTCTGCCTACCTGAACTACAAAGCTCAATATGTGTCTTGGTGCTACTGGCTGCAAGGCATTCTTTAGACATGGTTGATGGGGAATCACATGCCCTAGAAAGAAAACAAATAAAGACATTTGCTTTCAACTCTGCATTTTTTTCCCTAGTTCTTCCTGTGACTAAAAAGAAAATATTTTAATATATGTAATCCTAACACCTAAAATTACACAGTCCTTTTTTTTGTCATGACCAGGACTTCAATAACTCGAGCAGTTCACGGGAGAGTAGTGGGAACTTTGTATTATCTCCTCTTTTCAAGATGAGCTGGACCAGAGTAAATAGGCTGTCTACAGCTCTGAAAAAACCAGTTTGTTTCAAAGGGATCCTTTCAGCTGCAGACCATTATGTCATCCACTCCAAAGAGCTGCCTAGCCCAGCAGCTCTGTGAGAGCTGGGCAAGCTCAGGGTGTTTGTCCTGGGGGGTGCTTGAACAGACTAGTATTCTGCTACAGCTTGGGATACAGGGCGAGTGTTGCATGCACACAGGAACTGGAGATGAGAACCAGGGGATGTGTACTATATTTACAAAAGAATTGTGATTGGGAAGACTTCTCAGTAACACTGGAAAGGTGACAGTGTGCTATGAAAAAAATATTTATAGCCCATCCTTTAAGAATCTAAGAAGATGTTTTTATTCTGCTGTTCTTTGTGGAAGTATGACCAAATTCTCACAGAATGCTGTGTTCTCTTTTCATGACTCAGAATATGTCTCCTGTAGTCATTTGTTTGAGGACTTACCACCAGAGTGTAAAGCTTGCCTATATTAAGATCTGTGACAAAACATTACTTCCGTTTGTTTTGGTATGTGGGCTTCATCCACTCTGTTCACTGTGGCTTGGCTTTAGTAAGCATCCATCTGTGTGTGATAAGCAAATTCTTTCCTAAATTGCAAAATAATCTGTGTTCTGTAGAGGCAAAAAGTTAAGTATTTTTGACCCTGAGGTTTCTTACCCCTTTCTTGTATTTCCTTGGATAAAACGTGCCTTTTTGATGAACGTCTTTTATCATCCTTATTTTAATTGGTGAATTCTCTTTCATCTACTATTGTTGCTTGGTACATCCATAATAATTTTAAGGTTCAAAATACTGGTAAAACTTTTTTTTTCTCATTTGGAAAAAAAAGCTTAGTTTATGAGAAAATATATTTGTAATACCCCTTTACTATAAAGCTTCTCTAAATTGCTATATCTATGGATGCAGTGTCCAGATTACCCTGTGAATTTCTAAAGGGAAAGAAAGAGGAAGATTTTTGTATGCAGTTTAGGGTGAATCTAAGTAAAACTTAATAAACTGAAATTGAATGTCATTGGTAAATGACTGCATGCTACCATGCTTAAAACCATTTGTGACATCCCTCTTCAAATTGTTTACTTTATTTCTACTTGAGATTAATCACTGCATTAATCAATGTTCAGTTATACGTTACTCAAGAGAAAAGCAAGAGTACAAATTAACACTGAGCTTAGATGTGGTCAAACAGCATTCTGAATTATTTAGAGGTAGCTGATGAGTTTCAGCCACTTTCATTGCCTAGGAGGATAACATTCTGTATTACTGATGATATAGAATGCCTTCATGTGTTTACTTTTTTTGTTGTTATATATATTCTTTCGTGGTCTTAAAACAGGTATTGAACTTTGCATTTAGTGTCACTTTGAGAAAGATGATTGAGGAGTTGTCAGAGCTGCACAGTAATTTTCTGCAAATAAGTTCTTTAACTCGCAATCTGCCACATTCCTGTTGTCAGCAGGGATCCTTGAAAGTATAAATTCACCTCTGAACACACGTTTAATGGTTTCATGAAACAACAGTACCTTGTGGAGTTTCAGGCAGGCAGTGTATAATGGGAATATATGAGTGGTGCTGTGAGGCGAAGCCAGACAAGGTTGTAGGGCCAGAGTTTGTCCCACCTTTGGTTCCCACAGCTCTCCTGATGGGGACCCTGCAGCCAGCACGGGCTGTGTGCTGCGGGACAGAAGTCAGAGAGGAGCTGCTGTGGTTCCAGAGGTGGGATGGTATGGGGGCACAAGGTGGAGGAGGAAAGATGACTGAAGGATCAGGAACTGATGAAACGTCGTGTCAGGAGTGGGAATAATATCTCGTGTATGGTGGAAGCAAAGGATGAAGCGGAATTAAGTTCACTTTTTATTGTCATACTCTCATTACTAGTAGCTGTCATACACTTGTGTCTAGTTAATAAAGGAGCTAAAGGGAAAGAGGTTGATGGTAGTTCTGCCGTCCTGATGGAGGTGGAAGGAAGAAAAAGATAACTGACCTCACCCATAGGGAATAGCTTGTATCATATGGAAAGAATCTATTTGTAAAAGTTTAAAAATAAAATAAAAAAAATTTAAGAGGAGCACAGGTGATATGGAAGAGAAGACTTTTGTAGCAAGCTAGTAGATTTGGGTAGCTACAAAGAGCTCTTGCAGCTGAGGAAAAAAAGGCAACTTGGAAAGGATGTAAAAATCCATTTTCAAAGTAATACGTGCAGGAAGGAAATAGTTGTAGGAATACATTGAAATACTGTCTGTCCTAATAAATCTTTGCTGTCTATAGTTAGCATTTTGTATGTCTTTTCTTTGGGAAGTCACATCTCAAAAGCAAAGGTAAGTCTGCAAGTTGATCTTAAAAAACGGAGTTTTGCCTTCTCTTGGCGCTATTTTTGTGAGCCTGAAAAACCTGGATCTCTGGTAAAGGAATCTCATTTTCCACCTAAGCAGAAGCATCAGTTCTAAGAAAATTCTTCGCTAGAAAGTGGAGCTGAGTTTAAAACAGGGCAATGAGCTGTCAAGGAGCTGTGTGTACTGTGTGCAGCACTGCGATTATTTGGCAATTCATACAAAAAAAAAAATAGGCAAGAGAATCTGCAGCTATGTATGTGCTGTTGATCCTTAACCATTAGTAGTTACTTCTCTTCAACAGAGACAAGAAATCTGTTTAAATTATATCACCTAATAAATATATTTAATGTAACAAACTGAAGGTGTTGCAGTTTTGGGGTTTTTTTTCTTTTGGGGAAGTAGGTAAAAATGCTCAGTTAGCTTTCCGACCCAGGCTGCAGGTGCATCTGCCTTGTTTGCAATCTTGCACAGAGTTAAAAATATTTATTGCTGCATGGACAAGGACCAGGCACACTGACTCCTCTGTGCTGCATGACCTTGCAGCCAGAGTAGCAAAACTTTATAGATCCTGTATAGGTGGTGGTTAGGGACACAATACGCTTGCTTACTAGCACACAGGTTACAATCTAATGAGAGGACAGGGGAGCAAGCAATCCAGCCTCTGGCACTGAGCAAAGTTTGCTTTTCATTGTGAAACAAGCAGCCAGGAAAATTCACAAGTGTTGTGCTTTCTGGCAGTGATGTGGTCACTTGGCTTCTTTACAGATGCAGCTCCTTCTGTTACTTGTCCCATGATCTGGCACCACAGTAACTAAACCCTCAACAACAGCATGCTGCAGCAGAAACGTGCTCTCACATATGCCACAGAAGATAACAAATGGTGTACAGTCTGTATAACAGCACAGAGGAAATGACCAGAAAGACAGCAAACATCTAGAAAGCTATTTCTGGGTCTCTCCTTAATAGACGGAGGCAGTCCTGTTTCATGAGAACTCAGAGGGAATATGGAGGGAAAGGAGAGTAACAGTTTTACTTTATACAACCCTCAACCGGAATGTCTTAACATATATCATAAGATCCTTTGTACAGCCTCTCTTTCTCTGGGATAGAAACAAGTGGCTTACTACCACTCTATTTCCTTTATATAAAAGGTAGACACATGTTTTGAGAAAGGAGACCACGGATACCTTGGTGACTTGAGTAATTGGGATTTTCACAGGAGAAAAGCATAGCTTTACCATTTCTATTGATGTCTACGGCTTTCCAAAGGCTACTACAGCACCGAAGAGGTGTTTAAGTACCTCTTGTCTGCTTCTCCAACTGGGTACAAGTTGCCTGTGGGCAATTCCTCTAAAGTCACAAGAAGCTCCTGCTGTGGATTGTGCTGTCATGTTCTTGTTGTGAAGTCTGGGCATCAGGCTGAGTGAGGCACCAGGGATCTCTTGCCATGGGGAGCCTCATGTACTTCCCAACTTCTGCAGCATGGTAAGGGTCAGGAGGTATGCTGGTGCTCACAGAAATACATCTCTTAAGGATGAGAAAAGCAGAGGGATTCCACTCTTCTCCCCAAGTAGGGATTCTCAGGAATCTTTCACCCATTTCTTTTAGTGCTGATGTCATGCTTTTGTTGTGAGTTTTAGTAATCTTCTGGGGGTTTAGCTGCTAGCAGCACTCTGGTTTCTCACTTAAAAGGAGAACATCTAAGCCTGTGTTGCAAATAAATGGCTGAAAGTAGACCTAAAAGCTGATGCTTGAGTCTTTTTGGTAGGATTCTGATACGGAGTGCCCTGATAAAGTGCTGGAGCTGTATCTTTTTTGTACTATCATATTTCTCAGATGCTAATTTTATCTAATTCAGGTGAAAAGAGATGGTGTGATAATTTCTAATTGTTACCTGTGAAGCCTATTTGTATTATCTTTGAAACCCAAATAGGGCAGCTTTAATTAATAGATCCTGTAGGTTTCAATGAATCATTTGTATTTCCAAGTTTGCTTTCATGTAGCTGCTGAAAGAGCAGAATTGCACCTGAAGTATTGTCTGTTACAGTCCTGGCAGGGTTGTTATCACCCATGCAGCTTTTGCTGTATAATTGAGAATTCAATGCAGTTCTTGCTGAAGAGAGTTTTTTGAGTTGCACTGAGACTTCCTAAGTGCTTCAAATAACCACAGCTAAAAGCATCTAGTGTGCTTGTACTGAAGCAAAGGCAAGCAGGGTTTTTTTTCTTTATTTTCAGGTCAGTGGTTCCCAGAATAATAATGTATGGTTGAACACACAGTCTCGTTTCCAGAAGGATGATATTGCAGCTTCAATTTTAACACTAGGGCACTATAAATTCTAGCCTCAATGTAGGGCTGTTGCTACCAAATTAAAATAATGCAGCAGCAGCCTGTTAATACAGCAGTGTGTTTGTTAGTAAGTAAATTCAGCCCCTTCTACTCTAACACGAAACTGGTCATCGCTTCTTAAAAATAGGAAAAATCTTTGAATCTATGTAATATTTCATATCTGCATCTATTTTCTACCTGTAGGGTGGGGGGGAAGTAAACAATACCAGGTGAATAGATTCTTCCTGATCCATGCCAGCTGTCTCCTGCTCTACAACGTTGCTCCCTTCTGACAGACTAATCCTGTAAAACCCTGAATGTGGTGGAACTCAGCTTGGTCAGCATCTCAAAATCTGCTGCAATCTCATTAGTCTGAATTTGGGAAATTAGTAAGAGTCTTTGACATATATTCGTGTCTGTTATTAAATCAGTGAAAACATATACTTTTTTCCTTGTGATTTTTAAACTAAGACTTGCAGCATTGAAAGTTGACTGCTTCCTTTGAATGTTTCAATATTCTGTTAGGACTACTAAAATCAAATTCTGGTATGGAGAGGAAAGTAATAATTTTGTAATGTCTGTCCTGAATTTGCCTTTCTGTCCTCTATTCTTGCACCATAATATAATAACTGATCATCAGAGGAGTGTTGCACTACCAGCTGCAGTTGCACGTTGTTTCCTGGTACACTGTAATCAGCATGTCTCTTTGAGCATTTCTAAAGAGTTGAGTCTGGAACCTATATAACTTTACCACTTTTAGAGATGTCTGTAATTGAGCTGTATGTGTACAAAGTGTTTGGAGATTCCTGATGATAATCCCCAAAGAATGTATCTTGTGCAATTTCTGAAATAATAATTCCAAATATACAGAGTTCTTGCGTTCCAGCTATCAAATTGGAAAACCACAAAAGCCTGAATCTTTCCACGCTGTAGCAACAGTAAGATCTGGCAGAAGCTGCTACAGGTAGAAAGAAATTTCTGATCCCAATCTGTTGTACAGAGCCCTTTCTTCAGGGAAGGCACAAGGCATAGTGGTAAGAAAACACAATTCCCACTAATTTAGTTTAAAAGACATTTCATTTTTTTTTTCATTTTTCTGCACCATAACTAATTAATTCACATTAGATGACACCCATTCCATTACCTCCAAGAACAACTAACAATTGAATCTGTAATAAAGTCTGACCTAAACCCACACTTTATTATATAGTACCATCTCTGAATAGCAGATGGAGCTCTCAACCATTTTTGCTTCATAAGCATTTGGGGATGGCAACAGTTCTAAAGCAAAAGATGTTCTGTGGGAATAGGCTTGAGAGAACTGGAATAAGTACATTATTTTGGTCTATGCCTTGCATGCAGAATCTGTAAGTTGATTCATTACTACAGTAAAAAGATGTGCTGTAGTTTCTTAGAATGTTCATGGTAGGACACTGAGAACGGATATGAAATGCATCTGCAGGAGTTTCATCAATTTGTCCATTTTAATTCCATTTTCTTATGAATTTTTCATATTCATAACTAATCTGAAAAATATCGACAGGATGACATTTAATTAAAAAGTATGTAGCATTGCCATTATTCCATCCATTATGGGGAAACTGGATGTTGATTTCACACTGATTTAACATTGCTCTTCCAGTCTGCTCTTGTAACTGACGTTTCTGCCTTTCTTCTGGGTATCCAAACCCAGTGCCTGAACTAATCAAGAATGGTTGAACGTTGAATGGTTTTGGTGTTCTGGAACAAAGTAGGCATATTCCAACTCAGAAATAAATGAATAGAGGATGTGTTAATAGTATCATATACAGTTATAGGTCCACACATACTGATTTATAGAAGAGAATATAAAATGCCTGGTTTGCTAGAACAAATTTTCATCTCATTTTTCAAGTTCTCAGGATAGGCAGTATACTGATATTGTTGCTGACAGTCACCAGTAACCTCATGGAGCAGTATAACTTCAAATAAGATGGATTACCAAAGAGAATTTTGTGTGCCCGAGTAAAAGATTTTTCTGATGGGGGTTTTCCATTGCACGCTGTGTAAATCTGTGTTTGAAATGGAGAGAATACATTACACAGACATGTAGCTCTCACTTTAGAGCTGAAATAATTAATGCAGATGTGTGTGATATAGTTGTTGGGGGGCTTGGGGGCAGGGTGGGTTGGGGTCTTTTTTGTTTTTAAGAAAAAATTGGTGTAACTTCCACCTCTGCACCTGAGTGATTTTTAAACTGATCTTTTTCCTCTCGTTTGTCATGAAACACACTAATAAATAATGGACTGTCCATGACATTTGCTCAAAACACAGTCCCATAATAATCATCCACAACAGAAGAACTTCCATGTTCTTATCTTATTGATTCAACTCATCTTGCAACCATGGACTTGGCTTTCCCGTGCAATTTACTGGAGGACATCTTTGTGGGCTCTCTGAGAAAAGGCAGTTTATCTCATTTTGTCAGTGGTAGTACTGTGCAGTGGAATTACTTGCTCTGTTATAGAGCAACTCAGTAAAGGAAGTAGGAAGCTAAACTTGGATATTGTGACTGCCACTGTTTTATTCTACTTATCAGCTGTCCCCTCATGTAGCTTTCTTATTTTCAAGTCCTTGTTGTTGAGTGTGTTCAATTGTTCTTGTTTTCCCTGAGCCTGCGAGCAGACCTGATGCGTGCTTAACAGAACTTTCCTTAAGAAGGAATAAAGCATAGGGGTGCAAAGTAGGAGTTGGAAGAGTGAGTGATAGTTGTAAGCAATAACATTGCTTCACTCTCACAAAGAGTCCTAACCTTGTGTAAGATGAAGTTTAGCCCCAAGTTTCTATAGTTTCTTTAGCTTAAATGTCAAAAAAGTGCCTTTAGTGTGTATCTGTTTCTCTTCTATCCCTGCTGGGCACTTTCACAGGTTCTGTAGAGCTGTTAACCTTAAAATATGTTTCTTCTAAGTGTGATTTCCACTTCACATTCACTATTAGCTAGTTCACAGCTCCGAGCACTGACTGTACATTTGTCCGTTGTAACTTCTGAGTGTCACCATGCTGAGCTGAGAGATGCCCTTGTTGGCATTACCAGAAATCCTCTCCTTTCACTCCAAACAGTCTATCATCCAGTGGATTTCTTCTTAAAACTTCAGCTGCAGCTGGTGGAGGAAGCAGTATTGATCCAGAATAACCCTTGAATAGAAATGTGATTCAGTATTAGAAAGGTTTGGTTGTTTTCAATTTTGTTAAAGATGTGTATAAATATCAACAAACTGAGGAAGGCTGGAGGATGGATGATAAGGGGGGTTTGATTATTATTTGATCACTGTAAGAAAAAAGTGGAAAATACTTATGTTGCAGTAACAGCAAACCTGCAAGACTGGCAGCTTGGTAAGTGTGTCTTTTGGAACATTTATGCTTCAGCTACTTGTTGCCAGTGTTTCTGAGCTTAGCTGAGAATCACTGCTTTGTACTACAGCCCAGATAGCTCCGTGTCTTTTAGGCTCTTCAGTCTGGTGTCAAAAGGACACGGTCATATGCCTATGATCATTTCAGCCTTATTTGTGGCTCGGAAACTGTCCTAAACAGTTATGGTTTTATTAAAAAAAAAAAAAAAAAAAAGTGCAATGCTGTCTCTAGTATTAGTAACGCTAAAGTAATGACAGATGGAAACAAGGTCAAGTTTGTAGAGTGGTAGGTCCTTTTATTAGGCTAACTGACATAAACAAAGTGACTTTAAGGCACATAGCACCTCATTTGAAGACCAGCATGTAGACTTGAAAACGAGCGTCGTAGGTGAGTTTAATAGAAGAATATCACCTCTCTGTGCACACTTTCTCTCAAAAAGTATAGTCCAATATAACTATGAGATCCAAAAAAGACAGGTGGGTCAGTTGTATTCATTTAATGTTTCTATTTCTGGCAGCATCGGTGGCAGGATGCAGGGTGGGGTGGAGGGCCTGCATTTTGTTTTATTTTTAATCTGAACAGACCTACTGAGGGCTCTGAGAATTTGATGCCTTTTTGATTATCAGGTATGTAGGGATAAATTCTTCTAGACTGTTCTTAGTTTCATCTTTCCATGAAGCATTGTCATCTTCATCCTGAGATTTTGGGGTTTGGTCAGTCCTTTCAGAGTCCTAAGCTCTTTCTCTTCCCACTCTTGCCTGCTTCTCCTAGGCAGTGAGATAGACACTGGTAAAAACAGACATTTGGTAAGGTTATAATCCTGCTGCCTACAATGCCTTTGCCTCTTGTGTATGACTTAGCTTGATTACAGCCACCTGAAATGTCAGAGAAAAACTGGTTCCCCTGACTGACAGACACTTTCTGTTTTCCATGTGAACTGAAGTCTCTGCTTACCTCTGAGGCAAGCAGATTTTTAGATTATATAAGCAAATGATGAAAATAATTACAGACAGGTTTTCTTCTATGCTTGTCTAGAAGGATAACGAAATGAAAAAGGATAATTACATTGAAGCTTTTTTTGTCCCATAGACGTTGCAAAGCACTTCGTCGTGTCAGTTCCTTTCGGACCCAGCGTATGCCATCTTGTGGACAAGTCGCATTATGTCTGAATCCTTGAGACAAATATTGAAAGATCATGATGGGGGGTGTGTGTGTGTGATAAAATTGCTTAGTTGTGCAATATGTAAAATAGTACATATTTGTAGATCAATGCAAACAATCCCTCTTCTTGGATGCTAAATTTTTAATTGAAGTTATGTGAGTTTACTTGGTTCCCTTACTTTTGAGGAAGTTGAATTAATTTTGCTAGGGTATGAATCTCTTGTTACCAATTGTAAAACTATCAAATGTAAAATGCGTTGCCGTTTTCTTCTTAGTCGAGTTTAAATCAATGACCTAGAATTATGTTCATCTGGGAACAAAGCAGAAATAATTCTGAGAGACATCTGTCAAAGCAACATAATTGCTACATGCTAATAATAGTAAAAAAGAAAATAACTTCAGAAATTTCCTGCTTCAAGAATGAAAGCAAAAATATTCTTATTAGAGACACAAGCAACTTGTGCAAATATTTTTTTATTTGAAATTAATATATCTATACTTTTTATTGACCCATACTAGTTTATTTGATTCTTTCTTGGTAGAAAGCAAGTGACAACTCTTAAGACATTCTTTAGTGACTGAAAAGTCCTTTCTGAAAGCAATAAGGATTTGTTTTACAGGGAAGGCTCTAAAACCCCCAACATTTGTCAAAACATTATGCTTGCTGAATGAGATCATTTCCCTTTTCATGCAGAGATCAGACATCAACAGATTTTGTCTTGCAAAAGTCCTTTAGAGATAGCCCACTGCCTGTTTCTTCTAAAATTTAAAATAAGGCAAGCTTATGGTAAATGTTTCCAAAAACAAGTATGTAACAAGATGGTTATGAAGGTGAAGTTTTTGCTGTTAGCTTTAAAGTACGATTATAATAGGAAAAAGCCTTAAATAAGTTGATCTAATTTAATATCTAATTTGAACTCAATTAGAAGCAATTTTATGTATAAAAAAAGACTGTGACTTAAATTTGATTTCATGAATAAAAATTAATGGCCAAATAAAGTAGTGTCAATCCCATGCTAATTAAAGAAACTTTTATGTTCATTGTGCTGATAGCTCTGTCTATCCCACAGGTAGGCAGAGCCATTTCTAGCTTTAGAGTAGATATTCTTGTCAATTGGTCATGCAGAGATACTGGAAAGGTGGCTGATTTATAAGCTTTCCCACCATTCATGTACAACAGAATTATAGTGCTACAGAGGTGTAAGCAGCTTCTGGTAATGGATTTGTCACCCAATATTGCCAGGTACCACTGAAGTACTGAAAGCTATCAAGTAAGTGGCAAAGTAGCTGGGTCAGATGGTTCTACTGTTGAGATAAACAAATGTGGGGAACGTAACTGGTAAGAAAACTCATGACTTTTTTACTAAACAAAAATCTGGGACCAAACCCGAGTGTTGCAAGTATTTGAAGATACTAACATCACCCATCCATATGACAATAAACAAGGTCATGCACCTTGTGATAATCATAAGGATCTGTGTTTGCTGACCAATGCTGAAAAGTTATTTATGAGCTGGACTAAAATGAGCCATGAATTTGCAGAGAAGCAGTTTATTTTTAGTTACTGTAGATTCTGTTCTGGTTATGGCACAGATCACATGATTTTTCTGCAGGGCAGTTTCAGAAGGAGCTGCGCATACAATCAAGACTTGGAGAATCTATGTGTACAGCAGATCAGCCCGCTCTCAAAATCCCAAAGTGCTTTCAACCATCATGTGAGGGTTTCTACTTCACTTATTTTTATTACTAGTGTTTGTCTGTAAGGATATTCAATTGTTTACTGATTGCATTACTTGTCACTAAGGATTAGTCTGAAAAGACAAAGGATTCATTTCAACTGAGGAGTGTCCTGAACATTTGGCGTCCATATGTAACAAGCCGCTCAAGGCTGCCAGCAAATTTGGTGAAGTGCTTCCTTCATGTGTAGGAATGGATGATGAAATTGCATTTCACCATAATTAGTCATCATTTTGGTAAATGGGTATTAATACTCACATTGCTATCACTGTTTTAGCTCCGTAGCTATGACACTTGTGCTGATTTTGTCCCCAGATGGTAAGCTTCCTGGTTTGCTGCTTCCTGCAGACAAGCAATATCAAGTGACAAGATATGGTACGTTAATATCTGAGTTTCTCGAACATGAACTGACACCTTCCCAGGTGAGACTGTTGACTATTTAATTTATATGTGGACTTGAGAGGTTCATTAAATTGCCTTTAATGAAAGCAGTCCTGCCAGAGGTGGGGAACTGAAATATTAAACATCATGTCAAAGCTATTCTTAAATCATATAACATAAGTTACTAGAGATTATAAACCAAGACAGAATTCAATAGTAATAACTTCACATTTGCCAGAACTGCAGCAAGTATTACTACTGCTAAGTTCAAATGTTTGTAGCATGAAGTGAGAGGAGCATAAGAAAACAAGTATTCATTGGTGCCCAGCTTGGCACGTATGTGTGGGTGATGCTGGGAACAGAGTTTCAGAGAAGTGGATATTTGAGGCCTTAAGAAAAGCCTCATTGGATAACTATGAATTTTAGCAAGAAGGTCTTAATCTCTCTAGATATTTCTGTATTTCTTGCCTATATCCCAACTAGGTTGTAATAATTCTGGTGTCCAGATGTCACCTGTGTGAAAGATTACGAGTCAGAATTCTGCACAAGAGACTACTGTATTCGCTTCAGATCCACGGAGTTGGATCAAAGCAGTTCATTAAAGTAAGTCTGGCTGCTGCCTTAAGTAAAATGACAGAAAGATGAAATGTAAGATTTAGAACAGTGGTTTCAGTGGTCAGATACAACATGAGCCAGCAAAGCTGGTTTACAGCCAAGAGTATCACAGCTTGGCCAAACAGTAGGTCAGGCATTACTCTGGAGGAAGGGTGAGAAGAGATGATTTTTGCACCGCTTTGTTCAGCAATGGCATCACAGCAGTTGAAATCGTGCTTCAGTTCTCTCTGTAGGAAAATAATCAGGCAGCTGTATTTTTAAAACCATATCCTTCCTGTACCCTGTCAAGGGAGTGGGAAGATGAATTTGAAGGGTAAATGGTTGGAGAATCATAATTTTCCTCTCTGTTTTCTGGTGGCATTATTAGAGAATCCATCAAATAATGGATGACTTAATCAGGACAGATCTGCCATTTTTAAATGTGAAGCTTTTCTACCATAACCATTTCTTTTTGGTTGTTTATACTAGGAGAACCATTACTGGCAGGGAATGGTTATTTTCCTTGTAATTTCTTTACATGAAGTGCCAAGTGTTCTCGGAAAAATAAATCTATCATTACCTCTTGCACCACACTGCTGTGGCGCTCTCTAGGGGAGAGGATATGATTTACATGTTTAAATGTTTTGCTGGTGTGAAATAATTTTACGATCTGGTGGCTGTTATTAGATGTTATGATGATCAAATTAACACTATGGGAGCTGGTAATTAAGAAGGAAGCAATACCAAAAGAAGGACAGTAAAGTATTAATATTTAGGTTTGGATTAATTTAGCAATTCTGTCAACAAGTTGCAATCCTGGGGGATCATTTCCAGTTTCAGACTTATTACATAGTAACAAGAAGTAGCATATCAAATCCATTAATATTCCAGTCTTCCACAAACATATTACCCCACATATTACCAACTTGTGGATGAAAGAGATGTCTTTTTTTCCTTAATGGTCATGCTAAGCAAGGCACGTAGAGTAAGGAGGGTGCATACTTGGGGAAAGAGGATGGTGAGAGGATGGCAGATGTTTAGTATCAGGAGGAGTTGTTGTGATACCTTAAACTAAGAGTTGGCCTCCCCAGGAAGGGGCTAGTCTCTGACCCTGCTCTGTGGAGGCAGGGAAGTCCACCTCCCTGCATCTGCGCGGCACACAGATAGGCTCTAGCGTAAGGAGTTCCCTACCTGCCAAGATGGCAGTCAATGGGCAGCTGCAGCCTCAAAAGAGAGAACAGCAGCAGCCAGGAGAAGCTCAGCCTCAGACCTGCCTCATCAGAGAGCACCAGTCAGAAGTGTCCAAGTGGCTGCTGTGAAAGGGGTGTGTGGGGTGAAGAGACCTGAGAGCAGTTCAAAAGCTCATAACTTTTGGAGAGTTCACCCTTTTCATCCCATCGGTTTCCAGCACCCAGGGGGTTGGATCACTGGGGGAAGCGTAAAAGACATTGGAAGAAAATGGGAACTGAGAAAGAAAATCGCATGTATCCAAGAGCTGCCTTGAAGTAATTATTTGTCTATCATGAAGGTTTCTCTTGGTTCCCCCTGCCCAGTTCCATATTGGTGTGGAGCAATAGTTTTGTTTTGATATATGAACCTAAGCAATGATGCTGTCAGTCACAGGGTATTTATCTTCATAAAGTAGTTTCTGAAAGGGAGGGTGTATTTGTGGGCTCTCTGTTCTCTTTTTTTTATTTGTTTTCCCCTGCCCCCTCTGTCACATACAGAGTTTATTTGGGGATCATTTAAGTTGAAATTATTAACTCCCAAATCAACATTGCAAAGCCCCCTATCACAGCTTTTTTTTTTAAAAGCTAAGTGTTTGGAAACCAGAATTCAAGGTAACCCACTTCCTGGCAGCTTGAAACCTAGGCTCTGCTCTTGTTTCACACAAGCAAACTGCACTGTAGTTTCAAATGAATTTGGCTTATATAATGTAAGACTCTGATAACTGCATGTGTCGGTATAGTTGTTTATATTGATCAGGGCTAGTGCTCACCCAAGCAGAAACAATACAGCAATGTTATCTAGGTCTGTCTCTGCAAGCTGTTAATTATTAAATTGTTAGCTCTGAAGTATGTTGTGATTAGTATTTCTGTAGTAATACATGAGAGGTAGTATACTACGGCAGTACTTAGTTTTAATTATTGCAGACATTTTTATGTGCACTCACTGTTAATAGCAGCTTAAAGAATAAAACTGGAGCTGTCTGCACAGTCCAATCAGAAAGTGCTGAAGTTACTATAGAGTGGGTTTGGAAGCTGATGAAACCCTAAACTCTGATCAGGCTCAACAAAACCTCAAGGCTCGAGTGGTTCCTTTAGCTATTGCTGCTTTACCCAACAGGCTTGGAGAGGACCATGTAGAAGTTGAAATTAGTTTCTCCTGCACTAAAGTTAATTGAGTTAACTTAGAGTAGACGTAATTATTACATGGTAACATTATTCCTTCAAAATGTAGCTCTTGCCTATCCTTCATTACCTTGACTTATGAAGCACTTGACAGATATTTTTTTTTATTTGTTAGTATTTACCAAATCAACTAATATGCTGTCCCAGCCTTTGTTTTATCAAAGCTCTAAGCCCTGGATCCAACCTAAATGAGAACATATTTAAAAACAAAAGTCAGCAACGCTATCTTTTTTCTTCGTGATCAAAAAAACACTCAGAGTGCCAACCACTAAAAGCATTGTATAAAAACCCTTAGAATTAGTTAAGAGGACTCTACCTGAGTGTTCTGCATTCCAAACCTCAGCCAGAATAGCTATAATTACTCTACTGGATGCTAACAAGGGTGCTGTTGGTGCTTTAGTAGGGACATGAAAAATTCCTGTTTTCATGCTCCCATCTACTGTGAAGGAGCTGCTTAAGTAACTGCATCTCATCTCTCACAACAGGTAAGTATTACCAGTGCTTCAAGGACATCTCACCAACGTGAATATGCACTTTACACTGAAATGTGGGACGCGTGTCATGTTTTCAGCTTTGAGGCTTGAAGTGTGAACCTCAAAGCTCATGCCACATTGCAGCTTGGGAGTCCGAGAGAGAAAATCTACCTTGAAGATTAGCTGCTGTTAGCTGACGAGGCAGCAGAACATCTTCATTTGTGCCTTGGACCTGTAGAACAGAATATTGATTTACACTTGTGGCACTGATAGTATGTGTATTTTATTATTGTTTAAAATGCAGGTCAATGTTAAAGAAGCAAAATTTGAACGAAGTCACTAGAAATCAAATGACATAATAGCAATTTGTACTACTGTTTTGTGGTGGTGTGAGGTTTTGTTTGCTTTTTGTTGTTGTTGGGTTTTTTTTAACTGATGCATTATTTCTTATTATCAGATGGGATTATTAGCTCACCAGCTGCACATTATACAACGTGGGTGTCACATGTGACTTGTAATGATCTAGGTTTGTCTTAAATACGTTTTCCAGAAAGGCAGCCAAGTTTGTCAGGAAGTAATCAAAAGATGTAGAATCTCTTACTTCTTTAGTCAGTTTTTTGCACTTGCTTGTCACCTACCTATTGAATTGGAAAAACAAGACATTAATCTCCAGTTTCCCATCTTTTTCCTCTGAACATAGGTTTTTACTATACTTTTCTCTGTTTGGTTAAAAAGCTCTTTACCATCCAATACTTCCCCCCTATAATCCAGTGACTGACTTGGGACAATAATTTTCTAAACTTAAAGAAATTGTATCATTCCATACTTAAAGAGATTTGATGCTCAGACTAAATAGTGATCTTCTTATCAGTATTATTTTATTAAGGAGAAACATAAGAGAAAACAATGCATTCTATATACTGATTGTTTTGACAAATATGTACAATTAAATTTGTTTAACTTATTTTACTTCCTAGAAAACAACCTAGCAGAATAGTACCTGGTAATGGAGGCTAAAAAGACAAGTGGAGAAGAGATTATTTTGACCCTCTTAAATAATTACATATAAATCCTATCCAGTTAATTTTTTGTCAACTTTTTGTCAGTTTTATACACAAAATTACATGAAAAACAATTTAGCTCATAGGTGAGCTAAATGAGCTATAAGGTTCAGAGGAAATATTTAGAATTAGCAAAATCCGTGCTAAGCTCTACCACTTTTAATTAAAATTTAAGCTCTGCTTTTTCAGGCAGTCAGCATTCCCATGGGCAGAAGCTGAATTTTGATTGAGTACCTGACATTCTAAGTGTAAATAATGTGTTCTTCATCAGTATTGATCCCATCTGGAAGTTCATGCCCTTGGGACTTTGAAGTAGGTTTTCTTCAAACAATCGATGCTTCCAGCCGTGAATTATGTAGAAATGATAATTTTGGATTTTTGGTCTGGTTTGGTTTTGTTCATTACTTTAAACATAAATCTTCCAAAATATTTGGAAGTGTTATGCTTCTTGATGGCACTGCTGTTTGTGGGTTGGTTTTTTTTCTTTTTTTCTTAACCCCATCAAGCTTACCTGTTTCTCTTTTAAAATATTTATATTGTGAAAGCAAATCTATGAGTGGCTTAAATTTTAGCTGTTACTGTAGGTCAGGAAATTGACTTGCAATTGCAATACCAAAATGACTGGTTGTATTTTGCTTGTACTAGCTGTTCAAATTGTGTTGGAGTTCTTGTTATATCTGCTTTGCAGCTTGAATCAGCCACTGCAACAGTGGGGGAAAAAAAAACAAACATTCTTTTAGATTATTTGACTTAATGTATCTACCTTGCTTTCTCCGCATATTTATGCATATACATTGATTACTGGTCTGAAACTGCATTCTAGCACAACTCTCCTTAAGTATCTAGTATTATTGAAATGATCAAAACTCACAGAAATTCTTTTCTAGCCTCAATGAATCAGTATATGCAAAATGACTGAGGGGGGGGAGGGGAAAGAAAGAAAGTCAGACTTGTATGTGTGCAAGTCCTACTATTTCCAGGCAGGACAAAAATAAGTTGACATTAAGGTTTACTTATTGAGGGTGTATTACAGTATGTAAAATATGGCTAACAGGCTTTTAAATGTACATCAGCTTCTAAACTTAGTTTAGTTTCTTTGGTGGAAACGTAACTGTTGTAAAAGCAAAAGCTAGTAAATCTAGCATGCCTTCATTTTTGGGGCTAATCTGACATCTGCTGGAGTTGTGTAATACAATACCTGCAGTTAGTGTGATGACAAAATACACACAATACTCTGTGTACATTTCCATTTCCGTGACGCTGTTAGCAGGCCGGTTGATGACTCAGTAGGGTGGAGAAAAGCGTAACAGGCAAATATAGGGGGTGGGGCTGCCCAGCACCTCACACCACTGGACAGGGGATGGAGTGGAGCTCTCATAGTTACAGCATACTGCATTGGGACTTACCTCAAGTTTCTGAAATTACCATGTGGCCTTTTTTTTCTACTATGATTTTTTTAAAACAATTCATGTTTATAATCTTCAGAACAAAAATATTCTAATTGGTACACAGCTCATGGGTGTGGGGGAGAGATAATAAAGATTTATCTTAATTTCTAGCCATGTATTCCTCAAGCATGCAGTGAGCTGCCGCTGCCCACCCAGTCACTTGGTCTATCGCAGGAAGAGAACTTCTGTAGCCGCTCCGGGGAAGCTGTGCTGGGTTTGCCCTGCGAGGCAGGCAGGCATCTGCCCAACCCAGGCAGGCATCTGCCCAACCCAGGCAGGCTGGCGGGCTGCAGCTCATGGATGCTGCGGTGGCCTGGCCAGCCACAGACTGGCTGAAGCTTATGCTTTCACCCAGTGCCAGCCAGCGAAGGACTGGAAAGGGAGGAACTGGTGAATGGCGAGATAGGTGGGGAGGAGGAGGGATAGGGAGAGGAAATATGCTCATGCACTGGTAAATGGATGCTGCCTGCCTGCTGCATTTGGACATTTGGTGGAAACGGTAGTAGGGCAAAAGGGAGCAATGTTACTGGGGTCCCCAAGGAGGAGTACAAGCTGTAGCACGAGCCAGCCTCCAACTAGATGTAAGCAAAAAACATGGGAGAGCATGGCACTCAGAGTAAGAAGGCTTTCAGCTGAAGGTCATGCTTTTTTTCACCCTGGGAGATGTGTTCAGTTCGGGCTTTTGTCTCCTGTGGTTTTTAAGCTCAAAGCTCATAGCTCATAGCCACCTGGGGAAAGGGATTTAGTTACAAAGAGAACAATTTTTCCAATTTTAGTTAAGCCAGGGCACCAAAGCCAAAATTACTCATGTTCTTCTCCTGAGAAAAAGATCATAATATATGATGTGATTTCTTGATAATGATGAAAATTTATTCACCCCCAAATCTAGTTCTGCTCTCAGGTTCAAATGCTAACTCGTAGGAAGGACTGAATGCTGATGAATCAACCCCTCCCCCCAAATCAGGGGACTGGGAGTATTCACGGGGCCAGAGCCCTTGTACTCCAACATCTGATGAAACCCCGAGTACCCCTACTGCAGGCGATTCGGTCGATTACTGTGACTGCAGAGCTCACTGCTGGGCTTATTGTCACTTGGAGTAAGAGCCCCTTTTGTCCTATGAAACCTGAATCCCGGCTCTGGGATGGGTTGGAATTGAAGCTTCATACATGTTACTTAGGGCAAGGTCCAAGAAAGGATTTAAACACAAAAATAGGACTTTAACGGATTTTAGATGCTTTCACTCAAAAGGCCTAACAAACAATCCCTGCTGAGCCCTTGGGGTTATTGACTCCCTTCAGTCTAAAGTAGATTAAAGCACTTAAATACTAGGTCTTGCTAACTGGTTCACCTGAACTATAGTGGGTAAAGCAGTCCTTGTTGAATCACTTTCAGGGATCTAGCCAGTAATTAATTTTTTGTCTTATTTTTTGAGCTGTCGAGTTGGATAGAGGAAGGAGTGACATACTCTGTATTTTTGAAGACTAAATCCAATTTAATTGCCTCTAAAGGCACTAGTTAAAATCGCTACATCTGTTGGAGGTTTCTTTACTCATTTTGTAACGTGAGGGGTATTGTAGAATTACCAGAGGCTGTTTTCCTCCTGTGCTACAAAACGCGGAGTCTGGCTACGCTGATTACAGGGAAGTTGAAGACCACTTGTTTTAATTTGTCAATCTATGACTAAGCCTGCTGGCAAGAGCTGCGGAGTTCCCCGACACTCAGGCCTGCCCGTTTGGCTGGCGGGGTGTGGGGGGGTCACGGCCGTGTGCGTCACGCAGTTTCTACTTCCACAGACTTTTTTTTTTGCCTTCTCCTTTCCTTTTCCTTCCCCCAGCGCTCCGACGCGCCGCTCCCAGTGCGGGGAGGCGCCGGCCCCGCTCGCAGCCCGGCGCCTTGGGGAGCGGGCGAGGCGCTGCCGGTAGGTCGGGGGAGCGGGGTGGGGAGGCGGCTCCCTGCGTCCAGCTGGGCTCCGGGCAGGGCCTGTCCCGGGCCCGGCGTGGGAGCGGCGGGCTGTCCGCCCGAGGCAGCCCCCGCGGGCGCCCGCTCGCGGTTCTCGGGGGAAGGGGAGGAGGAAGGCGAGGGTGGGGACGGGATAAGCCCTGCGGGACGGTGGCCTCAGCCGAGCGCAGAGCAGGGCAGGCAGGCACCCGCTGCGGAGCGGTAAGGGCCGCGGGGCGGCTGCGGGCGACGCCGGGCTGTGTCGCGCCGCCCGGAGCCCGGCTGCTGCCAGGCGAGACCCACTGCCCCGGCGGGCAGGGCGGAGGGGGAGGGGGCGTTGCTCTACTGCCGGGGCCGCTTTTGGGGGGCCTGAACTCTGCCCTTCCCGGGTCCTAGTGGGGCCGGTGAACCCCCTCCTGCGGCGCCCGGGCAGGGCTGGACTCCCCAGCCCGGCTGCGGGGCGGGGGAGCTGCCCCGGGCCGGTCCCGCTGTGCAGGAGACCCCGGGGCGCTGGGGGAAGCTGGGGCTTCGCGGTCCCGATCCCAGCAGCGGCGGGACGGTCAGGAGCCGGCCCGGGAGAGGCCGTGGGCGGCGGCCCCCGCCCGCTCGGCGGTGGGACCGGTGGGGCCGGAGCTGTGAGAGAAGCGAAAGCCAACTGTGGCAGGGACGGCCGGGCTGGGGCGGAAAGTGTCCCTTTCCTCAGGGAACGGGCTTGAGAGCGGCGCAGCGGCAGTTTTATTTCAAAAGGGCCCGGCCCTGCCCCAGGGAGGGGGTTTACCGGCTTCACCGGGACCCGAGTGGAAGCCATTCACAGGATTAATCCGAGATTGTTGATTACTTGATAAAAGTGACACACTGAACGTCTGTAACCTCTCCTGCCAGGGAGAGCACACTGTGTAGTACCATTTATGCTTTGCCAGTGTAAAGTTGTGTGACCTGAATGGCATTGGTTGTCTGACTAAAATAATAATATATCAAAGTCTTTATTTGTAATTATTACTGAATTTTATTCTCTCATGAACACCTGGGAAATTTACACAACTTTAAAATAATATTTCTCAGCAGGTTGGTAAACTAGGAAGTTATTGTCTGGAGTTCAGATAACCAAGATGGTGGCCCAAGCAAGTACTGTGTTACAGCTTGCTGGTGTGCACTGCAAAAATCCCGAGTGCTCTGATAAACCTGTATATCCTGCCGATTGTTTAAAAAAAAAGATTAGCCCTCAACCTGTATTTTATTCCAGGTGTTGCTGATCAGCAGCTGTCTTAAACTCTGCTGTGCAGGGAGCCCCTATAATTACCTGTGGTGTTGGAGAGCAACTTGGGATTTCTAGTGAAGAGGACCGAGTAGGAATTGTTTAATTTAAGGGATTAAATCATGTCAAATTTTAGCAAGAGATAAAGAGTAGGGGAAGGACAACAGCATATTTGCTTGGCCAAGCTGGGTTAGGAAAGCTGTATTTGTAAGTGATTCTTTTCAGTTTTGGTTTATTTCTTTTTTTAATACCAAGCAGAGAGGGGGTTTTTTACCTTCGCTTTCTCTTGTCCCCTGGCTAATCTTCAAGTAGTGCTCACGATTGTAGGACACATGTTTGCACTGGCTGTGTGAAGTAATAGTTCAAATATCTCTTCAAAGTTGACATTTAAAGCAGAAGGGACATTAGCAAAATTCAGTTGAAAAGCCGAAGTTGTGGTTACCTCCACAATACTGTATTTTGAAGAGATTGTTTTGTAGTTGTGATGTCATCTTTTTCTTTATTAGGAATTTCTGTTTTGATAGATAAATTAAAGAGACTGATACTTGGTTTTAGTTTTATACCATTCACTGTAGTACTTGGTAAATGTTATCTGTGCTTCAGATTTGAAACTTTAACTTTAAAAAAAGGAAGGCACAGAAGAGGTGATTGCCATGCCAGGGAAGCTGCCAAGCGCTGTGAAGACCTGAGACTTGTTTGCGTTTGTCTTCAGGAAGCGGGGTGGGGGAAACAAACCACAGGCAAAAAAGCATAGCAGTCATTTTTAAATTGAACCAGCTGTCCAAAACTAGTCAGCAGTAAGAAATGCAACATCATTTAAAAACAAGTATTGAATGTTAAATATCAAGATTAGAAGTGTTCATGCTGGAAGTTATGATCATGACCATTTTGGCAATCTATGAAAGGGTATTGATCTCCTATAACTTGCTCTCCAGTGAAGCAGAGGTGAGGATGGTCTTTGGTCATATGTGTCTGCACAGCCGAAGTAGCTGTATGTTGTGGTTTAACTCCAGCTGGCAACTAAGTACCACACAGCTGCTCGCTCACTTCCCCACAGCAGGATGAGGGGAAGAGAATTGGAAGGGTAAAAGGGAGAAAACTCGTGGGTTGAGATAAGAACAGTTCAATAATTGAAATAAAATAATAACAATTGTAATGAAAAGAAAAATAAAAAAGAGAAAGAAAACTCAAGAAAGACTAGTGATGCAAGTGAAAACAAATTGCTTACCACCAACTGACCGATGCCCATCCCATCCCCAAACAGTGGTCCCTCTGCCAACCTTCCCTCTGGTTTTATTGCTGGGCATGATGGCATGTGGTATGGAATATCCCTTTGGTCAGTTGGGGTCAACTGTCCTGGCTGTGTCTCCTCCCAACTTTTTGTGCACCCCCCCCCCCAAAACCAGCACACTGTGACTGGGGGCAGTTGATCAGCATTCAGCTCGGTAGTTTAGTCACAAGGGAAACTTTTATTTTTCTAATTAAAAAGGAGATCAGTGGTTTTTAAAAGTATAGCTGTGGAATATTTGATACTACAGATATCGTCACAAAAACTTACTGAGTTTAGTCATCTTTGACTGCTGTCTTATTCCCTGTTCAGTCTGCCAGAGCTGCGGTGCGAGTATGAGAATGGTGTGAAAGAGCAATGCCTGTTCTCAAGGAAGTGATCGCTTACCACAGTTGCTGTTCCTGCGTGCGCACTGCACCTGTAGCTACGTCTGTCCTTCTGTACCAGCTCCTCTGTTTGTCCGAGTTGCGTGGCTACTGGAAAACCCACACTGGACTGAGTACACAATTCCCTTTCTAATAAGCCTTTCCGCATTTCTGCTTAGTCTACTGGGAAGATCGTGGGACTACTGAAATGTGTAAACATTACTAGTGTTTACTGATGTATTACCATGCCTCCAGTGCAGCAGATTAGTCCTGTGTAACCTGGAAGAGTGAACAAAGTTGTGACAACTTCTTTATAGAAATCTTTATAGACTTCACTGGAATCCTGATGAAAGCAGTGTCATGTAAGGAAGGCAATCAGCAGTATTCCAGACACTTTCCTGCACTCCAGGAAAGCAAAGAGGCTTGTGTCATTGTTGGGAAGCTTGTGCGCTGGGTCTTAGCTGTACTTTATGTGGATGGAGTGACACCAGCCCTAATTGGATACTTAAGCCCAAAATTCTTTTTCTTTGTGTGTTGTCTTCTGTACCTGCGAAGTTCTCTGTAGGCATCTTTCAGGTGTTGAAAGGGCTTTTTGACTTTAGAGACATGGTCAGAAAAAGCGTAAGATCAAGAGATGCTACTTGAGGCTTATTTTAAAATTTTAAAGAATGACTGTGGAAACATGTACAGGAATTGGCTTGGTTGAAGAAGAGTGGTCGTGGATTACAAATGAACTTGTTTATGTTGGTTAGAAATAACACTTTCTTTGAGGCTTGCTGTCTGGAGATGTGTGCCCACATTGCTATCCTTGTAGTTGAAGGTTTAAGGGACGGTAAGTGAGGAAAAGGCTAAATAAATAGCTTACCAGAGCAGGAACCAAGAACAATTTTAGATTATATTTTTCTTTTCGATATGTGGACGTGTGTAGGTGGTATATACGATAAGGAACGTAAGTACTGGCTACTGACTCAGCAGAGGAATTGGCCAGCACAGCTGCAGGGGCACTGAGGGTGACTGGCTGTATAAGTGAGCTCCACACTTGCTCAGCTGGTGCGTGGTGGTAGTTGATTATTCCTAGGTACAGTATGGAAAGGAGAAGACGGGTGATCCTGGGGTGCAGCAGTGTTGACATGGACAGATACAGACATGAGTGGTGAGGAGGCAACACAGACATTGTAAGACAGCAGAGGTTTACCAGGCAGGAGGCAGTTTTTCAGACCTCTAGTTGAGAAGTTACAGTAGTAGAGGTATATGAGATAAACATTATGATATATAACTGCTTAAAGGACGATGTAACCACAAGAGAAGCTGGTTATGAGTTAAGGCTAAAACTTACTACAAAGTTTGGTACCATGATAGACTGGAGTTTCTAGAGCACCTCACAAAAAAGCAAGAAAATCAAGCTTGTCTTAAAGTGGTCTGAAATTCCTGTGTTCTCAAATAGATATATTTACATTATGTCTTGTGAAGTAAGGAGAGGAAAAAAAAAATGTCAGGTCCACTAATAAAACCCAAGTTCCTTTTGACATCAAGATACTGATCCAGAATCTTCATTCCACTAGGTGTACAACAGTACTTGAGGCAGAATGACTATTTAATAGCTATTGTTGTTGCCTGTCTCTGGACTTGGGATGAATTAGTGCTTCTCTGACCTGAACCAAGCAATGGAGACAGCCCAGCAATTAAGGCAGCTTTCTGGAGAATTGTCCTTAAAGCAAATGAATTTGTTTTGTTTACATCATGACTGGTATCTTTTGCAATGGTTTTGTCATAACTTAGTGTTTAATCTTTACTGTATGGATAAAAACAGAACTGGACCTTTGTAATCTTTTTCTAGTACAAGTAACCTAACTTCTGTTTTCTGGGTTATTATAGAGTAATTTAGATTGGACAAGGGATCTCCGGAGGTCATTTGGATCAGCTGCCTGCTTAGGGACCTACTTAGGTGAGGTTGTTCAAGGCCCTTTGACTTCATACTCTGTTACAGCTTTCTATTCCAAAGTGTGTTTCCTACTTCTGTTCTTGTTACGGAATTATTTACAGCCAGCTATGGTCCCAGTGGGGAAACTCTGCATTATTATCTGGCTAGTTTACCGTACCTTTTGTTTGCATCTAGTAAAAACTGTCCAGTCATAGCTTCTGTTTCCTTCCAACTAAGCTGTTCTTCGCCCTTGTGTGTGTTGCTTACAGATTCTGCGGGTATTCCCAGTGGGTGTTTTCCTGGACTTAAAAGATCGTGTACCACAGTCTTCTATAGCCAGCAACTTTCTGCCTTGTGTAACAAACGTGCAACAATCCAAGTAAGTCAAACCTCTTTTTTTTTTTAGTTATTTTCTTAGTGCCTGAGACATTTTTCCCTCACGTTTCTCTCCCCAACCAGCGCAGGCTGTGCTGTATTCTGTGCTTTGAGGCCTGCTTAGGTAATGTCTTTCAAATTGAGATGCATAGCTTCTTGGAATAAGGTTGGGCAGTGGGGATATGTAAAGGACGTTATATCCAGGAGAAGGAGGTTGGGTTGGGAATAGAGCAGCAGAAGTCGAGAGTCTGGCAGGAGTTTCTGAGACAAGCTGCAAGCTTTCAGGATTGGATGGCAGTGGCAGGGAAATAGTGGTCTGGCTCTTGTGCTCCTGGCAACCATGCGCATCTTCTGGTTTTGTTCTCAGTGGTGTCTACTCCCTTGCTCAGCTGAAGCCCCTCACACACGATGCTGTTTTGCAGCCTTCCTCCGGCCCTATTTCTCCTGTCAACTCCTTTGCTGTGCTCCCAACAGGTGTTCCCCGGCACTGTGTCTTCACCCTGGGTGGAAGCTAGTGTGTCCCTGCTTGAGATATGCTGTCTTGCACCCAAACGTGAATGACCGAATTTAATTATGTCATGTTTCTTTTCATCCAACATCTATACCATTCAATAAAAATCCCCCAAAAAATGGAAACTGTTAAGAAACCTAAGAAAATAATCACTTCTTACGCTCTTATAAAAAGTATGCTTTCTTGATTATGTTACCATCTTGTTCATCACTTGGATAGCCAGATACAGGCTTACTTTATTTTCTTGTCCTTGCCTTGTCTTGCATGGCATCTTTGCTAGTGTGTTGTAAAAATTCTCTAGAAAGCAATTTGAGGTAATGTGTTCAAATAAATTCACGTTCAGCATCATTCCTTAGAGTGGAAGATAAAAATAAACTATGTACTTCTTTTCTCAGTCATCGTAATAAATATGTGTAACAGAAACGTCCCTCCTTTTGCTGAGAGTGTATATGTATTGATTCTGAGTTTTGGAATGCTACTCTATGAAAGTGAAAACAGATGGTCTGAGATGTTGGGTCTGGTTTCACAATCTGCTTACGTTCCCTTGCATTAGTGTTGTTGCCATCTCCCCTTGTAACTCTAGCATTCATGCTATTGTGTGGCCAGTGAGACTAAGGAACTGACGTGGCTGTAAACTCACTCCATAGTGGTAGGCAGCCGAAGTGGCAAGTTGGATCTTTCTTTTGGTAGTCTTAGATTGATTTAGGACATTTGCTATTGCACTGGTTTAAGTATATAAATTTCTTTTAATAAAAGCAGGGAAGTTGTAAATCCATACCAAACAATGAAAGTGTTCTTAGTTCAAACTTTCTTGTAGCTAACTATGCTTATCTTTTATAAAAATTTCTTATGACAGACATACACAAGCAAGCAGGGCATTTTTGGTCTGTACCTGACTGGCTAAGGAAGATTTCAGATAAGGAAAATTGTTCTGTAAGGTAGTAAGTGTATTTGCCCTTCCATTCTTAGAAGGGCAGTACTTGTTATTGCATTAAAAGCAGGTGCCAGGCTCAGGTTTGGCTGGACAGGGAGAGAGGGATGACTCTACCGTTTCCTCCACCTTCTCCAGCCTCCGAAGAGCAACACTTCCATGCATAAGTTTCTCCTCATGTGTTAGTGTGGGGACTGTGCCAGACCTCTTTTTCTCCCCTCCTGATAAGGGGCAGAGAGATTAGCTACCCACGGTTATCCTTGAGGTGCTGTTGCTGTTACCTGTGTGCTGCTGTGGAACGCATTTCTACTAGGCTCCTGTGCAGTTCAGGAAACCAGCTGGGATTAAAAAAATTGTTGCCTAATGATTCATGTGTAATTGTTGAGTAAGGCATGAATGACTTGACTTACCTTTCTGCTTTTGACTTGCTCCCCCTCCCATTTTTTATTTCCATTTGTCCTTGGGCAAAAGGTTAGAATACACATTTGCATCCTGTCTTCAGAAAAAGGCTGCAGTTTTAAACTACATAACGTTCACATGCTGACCTGGGCAGTATCAAAAATTCTCATAAGATGGGGGATGCATCCTGTGGTGAGAAAATGGTAATAAATGTGTGTTCAGTTTTGGGTGTGGAGAGGGCAATTTGTAGTTATGGTGTTTATCACTAGGTGAAGATGCATGAATGGTACGTGAGCCAGATGCTGACCCTGACTGGTCTGCATCATGAAAGGAGTGTGAGGAGGGAAGGGGAAGATGACTGCAGCCCTGTAGCTTTGTCTGTCTCTGTATTTGGGAGTATGACATAGATAATGGCACCCTAACATTTTTAGAGTGAATCAAGGGAATCTTGAATATATTTCCCTTTCCAGAACAGACAATGGCATAAGTTGACATGTAAATGTGTATTATCTGGCAGATGTAGCAGGTACAGGTTATCACAGGGCAACCTGTTGTTTTGAGTACATTAAGTGAGACCTGTGTAGCTTCTGGACTGTGATAAACATACACGCTTTCTTACTTTCCCTGTAATGCCTCTATGCATCACGATGAAGAAGGTCAGACTAAGAGTCTTCCTCATCTACACTAGGTTTTACAGTTTGATATTTCAATTAGCATTCTGAAGAAACTGCCCAATGTTTTACAAACCCGTACCGGAAGAGGGTGTACTGAGGGATGCTGTGCAGCTATTTTAAAAAACCATGTAGGTCATAGCCTATATTTTAATTAATTACATAAACATTACTGCACAGTTGTCTTGCCTGATGATATATAACCCTGCTGAATCCTTCTGCAGTATGTTGCTGCCTCTGAGCATACTGCTAGTTTCAAGTCAGAGTTTTACCTTGGATGATTTTAGTCAGATACAAACCCTGAAGCCTATGAGAGAAAGCTGTAAGAATCTTGAACGAATGCTTGTTTAGTAAGTTCTTCAGATAAGTTACCTTAGAAGTTCTAATTCACTTAATTCACTTTCTCCAATAGCAAGATAAAAGGAAAGTTTAGCCAGATGGTATGCTTTTTTCCAGGTACAACCTGCAAATTCTCTTGCCATGTTGAAATTGGCAGTTCTGGGTAGGGGGCAAATGCAGACCCTGCTTCTGGTTTCAGATAGCTGCATGGCATTAGAGTTTAGGAGTTAAAATGGGGGGGGAGTGTTTGAATTAGCTGAAATACGATTTTGCAAAATGCAAAACCCTGCAAAAACTGCTGCACGCCATTGAGTTTTACTCAGTATTCAACAATTTCAAAAGGTTTTTATTCCCCAAGATGCATGTGGCTTTAGTGCAGTTGTAAAAGTGACATAGACCTCGCTATTGGAGAGAAGGGTATCCATGCATTGTTCTGTTGGTAGTTTGTTACTTGTCTTCCTGGTCTCTCCAGCTAGCATAACTAACCAATCTGGTTTCACTTGAATAGAGTGGTTTGTGGATGCTGTGGCTTTTACCAGCCTTTTCGCTGCCTTTATGCCAACTTTCTTCAGTATGTAGAGCAGTAGACCTCTGCAGAAAGGAAGTGGAAGGCTGCTTTGTCCCATGTCAGTGTTGTTCCAGAGCGTGCTTATGAAGGAAATTATTTGGGCTGAGAAGAGTGCTTGCAGCTTTAAGTACTTGTGATACTTTCTCTTGAGCGAATGAACAAAAAAGAAAAATCTGGAGGAGGGAGCTGGTGCTTTTGCTGCTTTATTAATTCTTCTCTAGACTCTAGTGACTCATCTGCCCAAAGTTAGAGTGCAGCTGGGCACAGTGAGTCAATGTCCACCTTACCATCGTGCACCTGGAATGCAAGAGATTTTTTTATGAAGAGCAGAAGAGTGACGTGGGATGGGTAGCTGAAGCCATTGGTCGTTGCCTGACCACATACATTTCTAAAGACTCAAAGCAGAAGAGTAGTGAGAGTCTGGAAAGAGAAGCTAGAATTGCTCAGTTCTCTGTGCTTGCTGGCATTTGGTTCTGAAACTTCCAGGTGTAGATGGAAACTTCTTATGTATAAAGTGTAAAAGGCCTCGTCTTGCATTTAGTGTGCTTGTTGGTCTTGCAGTGTTTGCATATCATGCTTTGAGATAGCTTTAATGTTGCCTAAGGGTTTGCATATATGCTACCTCCAGATAACTTTTTGGTGTATTTGACTTCCCTGTTACCCATATTATCCTTTGTCTTTTCTTGCAGTCAGGTACCTGTCCCCAAACAGTCTTCCCTTTTGAATTATTTGGGAGCAGCATTTGAGAGTCTGCTTTAAGAAGATAAAACTTGTGAGTTCAGTTTCTGCTTCTGCCATCAGCTTGCTTTTGTGCCCATTTATCTTTCAGTTAGTAAATTGCTGCTCTTTCGTAAGTAGCTGGGTACGGTTTAAGGTGTCAGATATTCAAGTATTCCCTGTCCTATATGGAGGCTTAAGATCCTGTATCACTTTTTATATGATCTAGGGTTGGTTTGTAATAGTAATCTTTTGTCCTCTTTGTAATTAGGCATTATGCATTAGTTGCTCTTCCCAAACATGTCTGTATCGGTGGTATTTTATATAAGAATGTATCTGTAAAACATACTATGATTAAAGTTATAACCTGTTCTGTACCTGTTTGCAGGGAGCAAAGTGCAAATGGAAACTATGGAACGTCTGTTAGTGCTTTAAGAGATTTCATAGGGAAGTATAACACACAGTTTAGTTACTAACCCAGGCTGTAAGTGTTGCCTAAGCTAAAATAAAGAGCTGAAAATCCTTTCTAGAATGTCCCTCTCACATTTGTTTTCATTACTGTCTAATCCTTGGGTTAATGTTTATTGCCATATCAATTTACTGCTGTTACTATCTTATCTGAAGTTTGAATAAGTTTGATACTCAGAAACTCTCTATAATAATGCTTGGTTTGGTGGGGTTTTTTTGTTTTGTAGTTTTGGTTTTGTTTTTTTTTTTTGTTGTTTTTTTTGTTTTTTTTTTTTTTGTTGTTTGTTTTTTTTAAGTAGAGGAAGCTGGTTTTCAGTTAGTTCTAGACCCAGTCTTGCAATGAGCTCTAGGGGCAAGGGGGTAGTTTGGAAGCAGTTTGTTGAGGATTGGGTCTTACTTTCTTCAGAATATGTATCATCTAACTTCCGAAACAGTGTACATAAAAGTGTTTCAAATTAGAAGGCGTTGCATTTATTTTCAAAAGTAAATGTTGAAATAATGGAAAATTCAGTTGGAAGAGATGTGAGGAGGTTCTCCAATCCACTTAATGCTGAATGCCATATAATTTCTGACATGTGTAACTGTTCTTAAAACTTTCAGGAGGGAAGACTCCACAACTCTCTTGCCAATTTATATAGGGCTTGAATAGTCTTATATAATAGTCATAGGAAAAAGCTTATTATTTTAAAACTTTTTTTCTTACAGTTTTCCTTAAAGTTTATGCTCAGAGGAGTTTGTTTAATTTTTCTTCATTGCTGCCTGTCTGCCTTCGTTATTCTTTCTGGTCTTTTGAAACTAAGGAAACTCAATTTCTTTGGCTTTTTCTCAGAAGTCTTCTTTTCTAGCCTTTGATGATTATTGTTATTCTTTGTGCTTTTCTTTGGAATCTGTTCACCCATTTGTTTCTGAGATACTGTACTCCCATGGGGGCTTTCACAGAGCAGCAGGACTTTTTCAGCTGTCATACAGATACTGGTTTTGCTTACACATCCCTGTGTGGTGTTTGCCATTTTCATGGCATTCAGCCTCTGGTCTGGTAGATCTGCTGGATCCCTCATTGCAGTCTAGCTGCCGAAGTGATCGCGTTCTTCATTCAGAAGAACTGGTATATATATTGGGTGATAAGTGGAAAGACATGCATTTTAAACAGTACAAAAAACCAGATTTTAGGAGACCAAAGGAAAAAGGGGGTTCGTTAGGCAGTTCTTTCATAGCTCACTAATAGTAGGACTCTATGTGTTAATTTAGAAGTCCAGGATGCTTTGACCTCAGGGTGACTGTTACACAAATGTCTTGAAATGGTGATGAGAAGATCCTTTTTCAGAATACGAAGTGCAAAAGTTCCAGATCTGTGCACAAAATAGCTACGTTCTTTCCTGGGATGAATCTTGCTGATGCATTTGGTTGTTAAGCTGGTGCTTTTAAGCACTACAACATACTGAAAAGAGCAAATGAATTCTGGACTTTGTGAACACACATAAACAGAATAGAATGAGAGAATCTAGGAGAAGGTGGTTGTAGATCCATAGTTTCACAATAGCTGTCTCTACTTTGGCATAGTAAATTCTCTGATAAAGTAATCACTCCCCCTTAAAAGTAAAAGGATTATTCAGGGCACTGTGTGGGAAACTATTGTGCACTAGGTCATTGCACAACCATTGTAGGTTGGTTCTTCACCGAGTGTTGTTCTCCCACTGTCTGCTGTGTCTACGTATTGATTTCAGTGTGAAAGAAATTGCCATCTTCCATTTACTCAGGAACTAAATTTCCCAAAGGCAATTTAACAATTTTAAGGATTAGCCAGGTTTTATGCTGAGATTTTACACACACACACACACACACACACCCCCCCAGCGTCTTGTCTTCTGGGCCAGAAAGCCAGCAAGGTCTTCATGGACAATGTTACTCTCTTTGATTCTTCAGTCTTCTTTTCCTTTTCCTTCTGTGTAGTGACTCTGCCTATGGGGCAACCAAGTTACAGCATACTTCCTGGATTGTAAAAATCCACAGTGTAGCTTGTGAGGAAAGGATTGTTCACTGGTTGGCCTGGAGAGTTTAACCAGGTCTGAACTTTGATCTTTAATGTTCAGCTTTGAATCAGCTTGTATCTGCATTTAACCACATTCCTCTTTGAATTATTTTTGGGAGGAGGTGTCATTTTCGTATAAGGTAGAAAAGGAAGTTGGGCTGTGAACCTTGCAAATACTTTTCTGAGGCGTGTGACTACCAAATTAGCTAAGTTGTGTATGTTTAGGTCCTGTTATTACCATGCAGTGCAGTGGTGTCCCAAGATACAATATGAACAATGAGGACAATGGTTGAGCTTAGCATGCCTGGTGTCTCGCACCACAAGACACTGCATATATCCAGCAAGCTGCTGTTTTCAAAGCAGCAAGCTTTGAGAGGAATGCTATATTGTGAGTATTTTTATTTCTTAACATACTTCCCCCCCC
>VYXH01006077.1:175480-225988 GCA_013397275.1 Burhinus bistriatus
TGCCACAGTCCTGGGGAAGGCGGCTGGTCCCTTCATCGCTTCATTTCCTCTCAGAAAACAGCCTGAAAAATGTACCTATCTCAAAGTGCTGTTCCGTTTGGGGGGGTGTTTTTTTTTTTTTTCCCCAGAGGAAATAATGCATTTGGAACGCTTTCGCCTAAGCCCTGCCCCGGGAAGCATTGCATTCTGTGAAGGCCTCCCTCCGGCCGCGGGCCTGCTCTGGCGGCAGTAGGTGTGGCAGGGTTCCCGTCAGCTCTCATTCTGTGGTGCAGAACTGGTAAAATCTGTCAAGACGCCGAAGAGTTGTAACAGCAGGTCGGGGGCAGCGGGCACTGGTGGGGCTCGGGGGGCTGCCGCAGCCCCTGCCGCCATCACAGGGGCAGTGGGCACACAGGTGTTTGTGCTCAGAGCGTGGTGTGGAGCCATGGCCCAGGGTGCTTTTCTCCTGCCTTTGGCTGTTGGGGTTAAACGTGACTTTTATAATAATATTATTTTAAAAGAACTTGTGAGGCCTTTACAGAACAGGCTTTACCAGTTTGTCAAAGCTCAGATTTTCTTGGCAATACTAGTGTAGAGTTTTCAGGTGCGCATGGACATCCTTACACTGTTGCGTGCCAGGTGGTATTTTTGATTAAACTAATTTTGCAAACTTGAGTACGATATCCATTAAAATGGGTGAATACTTTTCTCAGACTTACTGGCAGTGTCGATCTCCTGTGTGTCCTTAAACTAGTGTCTTTGCAGCACATGTGCCTGATTTTCTTCAATATTTTCAGATTATCTAGGGCAGCACCATGGTGGAAATTTCTCTTTGGGAGGTTCTTTGTCTGCCTGTTTTGGGGGGGGTGGTTTGATTTTTTTAGAAAAATCTCATTTTGAGGGAGGTAGGAAAAAAAATGCTTAAAAGATGTTGAGCTTGTTTTTCAGTCTTGGACTGCATCCTGCACTTGCCAGCTCACTCAAATGAGTGAAGTTAGTCAAGTGCACAGGACGCTGATGTTATGCTGTGTTTTACGTTAAAGGTTTGGCTTCAGCATGTGTTGAAGAGTCTACTGCAAATCAGGCATTTACTTCGTAGCTTAGAAGTTTCAATACAGTCTGTGATATACTGAAAAAAGCTATTTGAAATGTTTTTGACAACAAAAGCCCTGGAGTTTTGCTTGTGTTTTTCTTTGCTCTTTGGTGTATGAAATTGTCAAGACTCAAGCAAGCTCAGATTTATAAATTCTTGAGTGTGCTCATACACCTACAATAAGATGTTTTTCTTTTTTTATTAATATAGTTTCTTTCCTGAGAAATAGGAAGCCGCAAAGCTAAAACTTGAAATTAAAATGCAAATTTTATTATTTTGGAAAGTGTGATTTACAGCTGTAACTGAAAAAGCAGAGCAAGGCAATTTGAACAGAATAGAAAATTAGATGCAGTTACCTGGTAACATTGAATTCTATTTCTTTCTCCAAGTCAAAGCCCAAATCCTTGAGCTTCTCTGTTCCAGCAGTCCTTTCCATATATAACATACCTTGGGATCACGGCTTGAATTAGAGTTTGAATGTGAGCCTGACCTGAGAGTCTCTTAATATGTTCACATGTAACCCATTCTGTAATTAATGTTTTTATGTAGAAATTCACTGTCTGTTATTTTGCATGGATCTTCTATGTTAATATTCAGTCTGTGACTCCCAGTGTTATAACTGGCTGTTGATCCTCAGTTTGGTACCAGAAAGGGAGAGACTCAGCTACACTCTGGTAGTGCTGATGTCCGAAGCTGGACCTGTCCAATTCTGAGACACTGAGATCACTGGTGACTTCTGATGGAAAGTTCTGAATAGCTGCTGCTCTGTTCTTACAGACATTTGAATTTCTCTTAACTCTGCTCAAGCATACGTTGTGTGTCTGCATTTATTTGATCCTTTACATTTAACAAGATGGCTTGTTAAAATTGTTAAAATTAAGCATATACATAACTGCATTAATGTCCAATATTTACAAATGAAAACTGTTGCTCCCTCTTGAATCTTTTGAGAAAGTTTGTTTGCTGATCCTTAAAGAGAACCCTTCTTCTATAACATGCCAGCTATTTTTCCATGAAAATGTTGTTACTCTAGAAATTGTGATCAAAATGCTAGTATCAAAACTATAAAACATGTCTCTTGCTAAACACTATGGCACCTTATCAAAAAGCTCATCAGAAGACTCCTATTTTCTTAGTGTGATACCTGTTGTGTAACCTCTTAGAAAGACACTCTCTCGCCACATGATAAGACATACCTGCAGTGTTGTTGGCCTGCACATGCGCAGCAGTTCTGAGGCATCCCCAAATCTAATGTGCTGCAGGCTTGTGAGCAGATCTGACATTTTTGGTCCATGTGGTTAGATCCTGCTTTGTTTCAGGGACTTTGGGTGTAGACTGTCTCTCAGCATAGTCCATACAACCTTTCCTGGCCACCCTCTTTCCTAAAGCTCCTTCCTTGTGGAAAAGAAGTTGCCTGTGACCTGCATGAGTTATTCTGTGTGAAAATTAAAAACGTAACTGAAAGAGAAGATTTGACTCATTTTTTTTTTTAAATGAGAAACCCACCCACAGCGCTCTAAGGAAAGACTAGCTATTTAGAGACAAAAAGGTTTCTGAAGGAGCTTCTGGTGTTTGACTAGGGGATGAAATGACTAATAAAATGTCCTTGTTCCAAGAAAGCATTTATATTTGAGCACATACTTAATTTTTGGGGTGGGCTTATGCTTAAAATTAAGCACCTGTTTATGTACTCTGCTGACTCTGGACATTGATGCCATACATGAGGTTAACATAAACTAAGTGGAAAACTTCCTATAAAGTGTCAAATTCATTAACATGAGGGTAGGGCTACAAATGCTCAGCACAAAAACACTGCTTGTAACTTGTTGCTATTGGGCTATGCGGTTCTTAGGAGAGCCATGATAAGGCAGAAATTCCCTCTAATTCCAATTTTGATATTCCCACTGGATTCAATATGTTTTATGCTTTTATGTTATTTTGCAATAGCTATGTGAAATGTGTTGAAAAATCTTACTATGTAAACAGTTAAAAGTCAGAGTACTGTGGAGAATGGGCAATAGTAGTGATTCAAGAAAAGAATTATCACAATATAGCAATTTTTCGGTCAATTCATTGTGTTTTTATATTCATGCCCAGCTGTTAACTTACCTGCTTCTATCCATATTACTGATAGTAGACCAAGAGCTGAATGACTGCAGGATAACGGACGGAGCACATACTGTGCCCAGATGAGCTGTAGTCTTAAAATGAATAATTAGAATGAATACAAAACTGAGTAACTTAGCAGAGTAGAAACGGGAAACCCAGCAAGACGCAAGATTTCCACAATGAAAACTCTGAAGCAGTTTCAAAATTAGAATATTCTGAAAAATCACAGTGGAGATGGAAGAAGGCTTTCTCAGTTACCACTTTGGCTTGATCATAGGAAATCCGAGCTGCTGTATGAAATCTGTAAGATTTTATTTTTTCAGTTCAGTTTCAGACCTGAACTGTCCCTGAGTTTGGTATTTGGTAGATCTGGGATTTTGATAGAGGGGCGCAGCTTTCGTCATGGAGTATTTTATTAACTCTTTAGACTTGACTTGCTCTCTCTGATCTTCTTTTGTCATTGATCTATGCAAAGCACATGTGAGAAGTTGCTTTCCATTTAAGTAAAATTGGTAAGCATTTGAACTGAGCAAAAGTTACCTGATGGAGAAAGTAAGTTCAGGCAAGAGGCTGTGACAGCACAAGCTTAGTGGAAGAGATTAGTTCCAGTGACTGGGACTGTCACCTATGATTTCTACTTGTGAATCTGGTTTGAAGTAAACAGTAGCTCAGGGTAAACCAGAGAGGCTTATGGCAGCAGGAGAAAATAAATCGTTGCCTGTGCACAGCAACTCTTCAGAAGGTCTTGGTGTGCAAGCGTAGCTGAGTTTTGACAGTGCGTCTGTGGTGTAAGTGATCATCGATCCTGTTACACGTGAAGAGTGGACATGGCCATAAGCTGCCAGGGAGGGCATGTGACGAGAACCCCAGTTCTAGAAGAATGAGTCAGTAGAACGGGAGGTAGGTGGTGAATCTCCCTCAAGCAGGAGTGGAAGGTCTTTATCGGAAGTTCAGTGAACCCTGGAAGACCTACGTCTGACATGTTGTAAAAACCTGTTTGCTGCCAGAAGGACTGTAGTTTAGTCGTTTTGTGTATTATTTACACACAATTTCATCCATCTTAGGTTTGGGACTTTGGTTGAAGGGATGATCTGCCTCACATGAACATGCTTGCTCCCAATGGAAACACCTTGCCATCAGCCCCAAAGCTTTTGCTTTCATCCTGTGTGCTTTTTGATTGAGAATGATTGCTAGGGTGATTTTTAAATTTATTTATTTTAAACTGACTGTGTGGGATTGTTCTGAGCATTTGCTATGTTGTGATGCTGTATACTGAATTTCTTTTCCTTGCCGTTTTATGGAATTTATAGTAGGTTCACTTCTCTCTCTTTTTTTGCAAAAAGGCTGAAATGATGTTAGAGATTGGATAAACGTTTGTGTGTCTATCTCTTCCCCTTTACTACATACACGCACCCTCCCCTCTGCAGGCCGCCCTGCCAGAGCCCCTCCTCTGGCTCCATGAGGGGAGCTGAAATAGTGAGCTCCTGCTTTGTGAAGGAAATTTTCTTTCACTGCCTTGCTCAGAGGCGCCTTTGAGAGGAGAACTGATATGTTTTTTTTAACTTCGGGGCTGAGGAGGTGATTTCAATGGCCATGGGGCTGCACGCCATCGTTTTACTCTGTGCTGTTGTGGCAGGAGCTTCAGGGAGTAAGTAGAAGAAACTTTTTCCTCTGCTAAGATTGATCTCTCTCAATTCAAAATACTTCTGTTAAAGAGTGATCTCACTAGCAAAACTTCGGAGATGCTGTAAATTATGTTACAACTTGTAGGTTTGCAGTGATTCTTGTCGCAGCTTTGTCTTGATTTTCAGCGTAGCGTAGCAATTCGCTTTACTGAGCTCTCTGGGTGGGACTGGGCAGGCGGGAGGGCACCCTGCCCATGAAGGAGTGTAGTTCAATAGGGCATCTTCCTTCAGCAGTACTAGGGAAAGCATCAGAAACAGTGAGATTGGGCCAGTCAAGTCATTATCTCACCTGAAAATGACACGTTAGTATCTTGTTCTAAAATTGTGCTCCCTTTGGTATTTGGCAGCTGAAGGATTCTGAAAAGTGTAAATAGATCATGAAATGTCAATGATGTGGTCCTTTGTTACTCTTGTCGACTGAAAAGAGATAAGTGCATGCTGTTTCCTGAACCAAAATAAATTATGGAAGAAAATTTTAAATGTAAAAAGAACAAAGCAAAGAGCAGAAACTCTAAATTGAGGCACCTTAACAAAGTTAAAGTGCCTGATTGTCCAGGGTGCTCAGCCTACCACACTATCTGTCTGTGATAAGCACGTTTAAAAATTCTGAGCACAGCATTCAGGTATTCACACAGGAACTGAGAGAGCTCTTAAATCTGGTTTTGGAGAGGTGTGCTCAACATCTTAGAAATCGGATGCTACATAACAGAGATGAATTTTCCAAGTTTGTCTTACCGTATTTATTTTAAGGTTCTTGAATAAGTTGTGCTGATTTCATCATTAAAAGCCATTAACTTAACACTACCTTTTTCCACTGTTTAAAAGAAAAGAGAGAGCTAGATAGATAGCCCTTTTCTTACCTGATCCACTAGATACTTAGGGATGATTTTTTTTCCCCCCAAGGAAACTGAGAAGTGTGTGTGTTTCTCTCCAAATGCAGTGTGTTTGGAATGTTAAAATTAATGTATATGTTTTATGTATAGATAGATATATTTATAAAAATTAATAGTTGAGTGATAATTCTCATATGTTACGTGACCTGGTATCTCTATGCTAGGAAGTGTTCTATTTTTGCCGATATCCGTAGCACTAGACCAAGTCTGCTTGAAAATAACATGTTATTCATACTTTTTAGAGGTAAAATTTGAAGTTCCATACAGAGAATTAATTCTGCAAAATAAAAAGAAGCATTTGTTGGGTGGAAAAATATAAATATGAGGGTAAGACCTTTTCAAGAAAAATGTAATTCTACTCTCCAGGAACTTAAAATTTAACTTGGGAATAAAATGTATATAAACTTGAGTGGGTGATGAAGAAACAAACGCTTTCTTATTTTTGTTCCAAAACCAGTGAATTCCTTTCTTTCCTCCTGCCAATAATTTTGGCATTTCAAAAAAAGGCATAAAGAGAAGGGAAAATACAGTTCCAATAAATTATATAAGTGTGGATTTTTAAATGTTGTAGTTTGACAAAAGCATTTCCTTCAGGCATATAGCATATATAAAACATCCAAAAGCACAGGACCAGGATAAAGAGGCTCTTTTAACTTCTGTCTCCACTGGGAAACAAAGCTGAGCAACACAGGGATGTTAGTTACTGCTTAACAGGGAGGTTGATTAGCATATAGTGTAGCACAGAGGTTAGACGTGATTATACTTACTATTGAACTTCTTGTGGGAGTTATTTTTAAGAAAGATTTGTCAATAATGGCAAGTTAGGGCTGAATGCTTTTAATACTAATTAAATCATGTAATACATGATTTATTAATAAAGTAGCTTTTTGTTTCACTATGGTACATAGGAGTGACGTATTGAAGTGCAGCAGGATCACATATTTGATATTGGCTGTTCCTCGTGTATCACTGCAGTGTATATGAGCAGCTGGGATCTGACTGATTTTGCCATGTACATGTTCCTGTCAGTATCTAGGACCTGGGGTAACTTGCTGAGTTGAGTGCTGGAGAGTGTTAGCACTGCAGGATCAGGTCCTGGAACGTGCATCTCGCATGTGTCCATCATGGGGCTCCTCTCTCAAAATTCCTGTAATTCAGCTCAAGTTTATCACAGAAATTCTCAAGAGATTGGGACCAGTAGGCCGGTCTTCAGCACAGTACCTGTGTATTTGCCAGGGGTGAAAGAAATCTGCAATGATTTTGTTTCATTTGCTGAAACGTGATTTATATTGGTCTAGCCCTTTGGGTGCCCAGTCATCATGCTTGTAGAGGCAATCGCAGTGATGCACAGGAAATAGATACCCTAAAAATTTCACTGTTGGTTAACTTCTCTGTGAAAACAGATTTTTTTTCTTTCAGTTCATCATGGACTTTTATGTTGTCTAGCAGTGCTTGCAATAACTGATTAATGTAATTCTGCCAGGCTTATTTAAGGTCATTCAGCATCAGAGCATTAGAATGAGAGTCTTACTAGTTTACCGTGAAGATTTGTGTGCAAGAATGGAGGCTCTGTACGTAGCAGCCCCAACTGTTTCCCCTGTTCATGCCAATGTGAATCTGAAGCAATTCCATCTGTGTGCTGTAAGTGTGTTCTGCATCCCCTTGAATTTGCTGCCCTCGCAGTCAAAGTCTGAATGAAAGTCATGTTGGAGAACAGGCTCTCCAGTGTTAAAGGATATCTTAACCAACTCCCACCCTTGAGTTGTGATGCACTGGAAAAGTTTTTCTTGGGCAGTAAAGCTTGCTCTTTTTTTGCTTTAAATGATACTTATGATTTCTTGAATGGCCACGTGCAATAAAAATCTTAGCTAAGTAGAAATTTTCCCTAACTGCAATAAAGTTAAAAGCCTATGGATGTGAAGAAGTATGGTGTATAAAATCGGGTTTTCTTTCTTTTTTTAATTTGCTTGGTAATCCAATGCATTTCCATACCTACCTCAATAAATACACTAAGGCATGTCATTCCTTTATGTATGTGCTTGTGTGGTATAGATGTGTGGAAAGGGCAAAAGCGGTCATCTTTCTGTATACATGGTAGCTAAACTCTCATGGAGTTTTTGTTTGTTTGTTTGTTGGGGGTTTTTGTGAGGTCTGTGCTTTGGTTTGAGTTATTTCCTGGCAACTGAAAAGCAGCAGGTCTGTCCTGAGCTGCGCACAAATTTTCAGTGCTTTTCTGTTATCTTACCTGTCATTGCAGGATCCTTGGAGAGTTTAAGTTATGGAGCTTCCTGTTTTGCGGAGTGTGTAGGTGAGTAAAACCAGACTGTATTCAGGCCTTGAATGTGATAAGGAAGGAGGGATTTGAAAACTTCCTTCTCTTCAGCAGGGATGTTTTGTTCTTAGAAGAGTGATGCTTATGTCTGAGTAATGGGCATTTGTGGAAGTAGCAGAGAAGTTCCGTTAAGCTTTACCAGGGCCAGATCTGCCTAAAGTTTGCATTCTGTGAACTCAGAAAACTCAGACATTAGAGCTAAGCAAACTACTAAACCAGTGCGGGGCAAAACCCAGCCGTAGGAGTGTCTTTTTTTTTTTCCAGTACCCAGTGTTGGCTCCTTTCATACTGAAACAGACATGAAGAAAGCAGGCACAAGACTTATGTTCTGGAAAGGAGGAACGTACAGGAAGACAGGATATTGAACTGACCTGGAAAGGTTTGGTTGCCTTGAGGTGTAGTTTGTAACTTATGCTTCTCATTTACATTGCCAGCAGGGACTTGAATGTGCGAAAGTGCTTTTCAGTGTAACAGCAAGGGGAGAACATGGATGTTCTGCTCCCAAGGAGATCATGCCCTGGCCTCTTAGCCTACCTACTCAGACAGTGTGGCTTAGAGACCTTTCATTTGTTCGACATTACTTCATCGCTGTGTGGCTTTGTCATTGAAAGTGCCCAAGTGTTGCAGTGCCTCTGTGAGGCAGAGAAAAAGAAGCTCTGTATTATGGGAGCCACAGTGGTCATTTTTCCTAGGTGTTGTCCTCCTCATCTGAGGGAAGGGAGAGTATTTTCTTTGAATTTTCCCTCTTCTGCACTTCAGTGGTCCCAGTTGAGGACATACCATGATATCTTATCTTTCAGGGACCCTGTATTTTTTGCAATCTCACACACCACAGCCACAAAAATGTATGGCATTGAAGGTGGTATGACTCTGAACTTCTTATCCTTTCAGGGTTAAATTTTATGACCTGGTCTAGAAGAGAATCTCAAACTGGGACAGATTAGAGGAGTAGAGACCATGTAGCACACATGAGGGTATCTGACATTATATTCACTAGAAGACAGTGCTACCCATGGACATTTGCTAGGTCATTACAATGTCTTCATACAAACAAAAATAATCATTGTCTTCCCATGCTTTCTTTTCCTCAGCCTGGATCTTTTCATGCAGGCTTTCAGAACCAAAGTTCTTTGCTTAAAAAAACCATGTAATTCAGTTTCTCTGCATAAGTGTAGGTCACAGCATGGGCATGAAAAGCACAGAATGCATCAGCAGATCTTTTTCATCCTGCTGTTGCAAAAGTCCTGCTTTGCTGCTCTCTGAAAGGTGTCAAAAGAGCATCGTGCTGTAAATGCATTGACTTCTTTTTCTGCTCTTGGAAGTTAGATTCCTGCCTTGATGGAAATCGTGAGGTTATGTGCATAGGAGAGAGCGGAATTCTTTTCACCTTCCATACAGGAGCTATCGCTAGCATGCAGGGTGCTTTCAGAAACCCAGTTCTTCCAATTGTGTCCAACTGGGAAGGAAACACTCTGAATATCCAGCCCTTTGTTTAGCTGATTTCAGCAGCCAAAAGATTAAAAAGTAGAAAAAAAGTAGAGGGAGGGGGAAGCCTAATAGACTAAAAAGGCATTTTTTAATTTGTTTCCTAGGACACAGTGCATCGTACTTCCCCAAAAGAGCTAGATACAGCTACAGGTATTCAGCCGTCACCAACACATTCCTGCAGGGAAGTATTTACAAAAGCAGTGGCATCTCTCTGGAGAGCACAGTGATCATTGAAGTATTGGGGAATTGCCAGATGGTTTTGAAAGTAAGTGTTGTCATAATCGTCTGAGTGATTGGGATGAGCTGACGTGGAACTGTGTCTTTCTTTGGGATTACTGCTACATTTAAAACATTTGTTTTTCTTGTGATTAAAAGCTAGTTCAATTCTGGATCTCATAATTAGAGTTGCAGAATTGCTTTGATGCGACACAGCTTCAAATTAAGTATTTGCCAGTTTTAAAGGGCAGATTAAACAAATCATTGTTTTCTGTCTTAAGTGGCACAACGGTTTCACTGTTTTGTCACATGAAGTGTGGAACTGGAAATGAAGCTAGTCCCTTTGAAAGGAACTTGGTTTATTTTTAAGCACTTTCATATCTGTAGCAGTAATTTTAAAATGGCGAGTGTTTTAAAGAGAATTTGAGAAACTTGTATGATGTGCTGGATTGGTGCCATTCCTAGCCCAGTGTAAAATTCGGTCTTGTAACACTCCATTGATCTCAGCAGGAGATCTCTCAGTGACAAGAGCAACAAACCAGTTTCAAATTGCAGACCTTTTCCTGGGGTGAGCCCTGCGGTAGGCCAGTTTGAGAACTACAGTGCTGTAGCAGGGGGAGCATGGAAAATAAACTTCTCTCATCTGCCTTGGTTTTCCTTCAGGTTAACAGAGAGGATAATTCATGGGTTCTGCAGGGGGCTGACATGTGTGTACTATATATACATATACATGAGGCCAACAAAGAATAGGATAGTTATCCCTGTCCTAACATGGCCATATGGATAAAATTAACTGGTCAGTGGTCCCGTGAGTTTACATGAAAAATGAGAATTTGGGTACGATCTTCAGATTGAATCACTTTCTTCTGCCTCGCAGTATCAGTGCCTGGACTCCCCAGCTTATAGCTCTTGACCTTAATTTGAGGCCTCCTAAAATATGCAAAACAATATGTAGTTGAATGCTTGTCTCTACAAAAAATAAAAAAGTAGAAGATATTAAGAAAAAAATTACCAAGAGTTGCAGTCTATGCTGTACTTAAAATGGAGCAGAGAGCCACCATTTTTGATCTACCATTTGAGATCAGTTCTTCCTTACCACAATCAGACAAATTGCAAGTACTTTAGGAAATTCCATTGTGAACTTAAGTATGCATTTTCTCCTCTGAATTCAGTAAAAGTAAACTATGAAATGGCTACTGAATACTGAGAACTTTACCAGGTGTAGTCTTAAGAGTCGACTGAGATGGGTAGTCATTTTGCTTCTCAACTGGCATAGAAAGGACTTAGATTATCCAGGCTCTTACTTTACCCCAGAGTAGATGGTTGCTTCTGGCTTGAAAATGAAATGGATATAATAGTGCTGTATAAAACGTATTTAATAGTGAGTGAAACTTCTTTGTAGAAGAAATTTCTGGAAGCCATGTCAGATATGCAACCTGAAGATGTGGCTATTGCGGTTGTGTTGCTTGCAACGCTGAGCCTTAGTCCGTGACATTCTATGTAGATATCCTTATTTGACAAGTCCACACGTTCCTATTGACGATGATATTTGTTGCTCTATAATCTTTCCTCCTAGGTGCAAGATGTACAGATTAAGAAAATTCTTGAATCCAGAGAGGAACCTCTGAAGGAAGTGGACAGTCTAAGGTAGAAAAACTTCTAATCTAGTCTAGTTCTTGTTTTTTTGAAGCTGTATGGCTTAAAAGCAGCTTGACTGGACATCATTCACTCTGTTTCATACTCTGTTTAGTTTTAGTTGGGTTTGTTGGTTTTGGGGATTTTTTGTTGGTTTCTTTCTTTTTTTTTTTTTTTTTTTTTTTTTTTTTTTTTCACAATACCGGAAAAGAAGGTGATTTGTGCCTNTGCACCATCAGCGAAATGAGAGGCATTTGGTCCTAAAAGGATATTTTGAACCTAATTTTCATCACTTTGTATGTAAAAACATTTGGAAAGTAGACAATTAAAATTATTCTGGGTACGAATGATCAGGCTTCTAGCTGTCTAGCAGCATGTGTGGATTGCTCACTAGCTCTCTAAGTTGCAGTTGTTACTTGTACAGACTCCTGAGTTTTGAAGTACATTTCAGAAGTTCTTCATTTGGAGGATTCTCATGATGCAAAATGTTGTTTTTCTTCCATGATATTTAAACTGCATTTATTCGTTTAATGTCATTTTCTTCCTTTTATGTTTTTGGTTTTAGTAGCTCATTCATAACATATGTCAGCGTGTTTCCCTCTGACTTGTAAAGGTATAAACTCTAATGAAGGTGCCCATACAAAAAGGTATCTTCAAACTGTGGAGGTCTGGTATTTTCCCAGAGAGCTGATGCTTCTTCTGTAGTCAAAAGCCCCCAGTTCTGTTGTCTGGTTAAGCTTGGGCTTGTAATCTTCCTCTTTGTCCTGCCACTTGGATTCTCAGCCTTTAAAGGACACTAAAAACTGAGGTAATTGACTCAATTCAAAGGGTCAAAAAGAGCAAGTTTGGAGTAAATGCATTGCTTTTTATATTCACCTGGAAGAGCTTTGTGTTCCACAGTATGGATAGTGGTATCAGAGTTCAAATCAGAGTACAGGCACATCTTCTGTGAAGTTATCTGTAGGATTTTCATAGAGGTAAGATCAGTTGTATCTTGTTCTGTGCAGCAGAGCCAAAAAATAGAAGGAGCAAAGAAAGCATTCAGTGAAGCTTGGCTATTGAAAATAATTATTCAGATGAGTGAACCTTATTAGCATTTGCCTCAGCCTATTGTGAATATACAGTGGTCTAGCTTGTCCTCTGAATGTGCATGTAATTTCCAGAGATACTAGCGAAAGCAATCACAGTTGCCTAGGAGTTCAGAAACCCTTATCCCATGTGCACCGTCTTTTCTCCTGGAAAGACTTTATCCAGGTGTTGGTGCATTAAGAGTTTTTCTCTTACATTATCTTTGTGACCCAGTTGATCAGATGGACAGTTAGTTCCACAGTTAATATGCAGATGAACTGGTATCTCCCTGTGTGGGAGCTGACCATTGGGCTACTGTAGAATTCTTCCTTTGGATGGCTTATTTTTCCCCATTTAGAGGAGAAATATATGATTAAAGTGCATTATGTTAGGAGTGAAAACCGATGTTAAAAAGTAATCTCTTGCAGAGGTATAATACACATTAATCTCAATCTGGGATAGAAAAAGAAATCAAGGAATGGACTGACAATGGAGACTGGGGGATAACTTTGGGATAGAGTGCAAGTATGTACACCTAGCAGAGCAGGAAGATATGGGTTAATTGGAAAGCAGTTGTTCTTGTGTGTATCACAGCTGAAGAGGAGTAATAAAGAGTACATGCAGTTACTTTGCAACTGAGACATAGTTACTAATGCTAAAGGCACACTCTGAATCATAAAATGGAATTTCTTTTATACATTAAACAAGAATCAATGCCATTATGTATAATTACTTGTAAAGAATTTACCAGGAGTTGGCTTCATTAAGCATTACAGTTACGTCGAAGATGCTGTGATTATCTTGATAGGGGTTTTTTGTTTGTTCGTTTGTTGTTTTGTTTTTAAGTGCTCTTAGGGTCAGGGTCAATTAATGAAGAATAAAGGCTTGCTATAAAGAATGGCGATACAGAATAAGACAGATCCATTGTGGAGGAACAGCTCTGTTCAGAAAATCTGAGTCTGTTGTCATAAACTGACTTGCAGCCACTGTTTTGAAGCAAGAAACTATAAACTGTTTTATTGCAGGGAAGTACTAGAACAGCATCCTCTTCATTTTTCTTTCCATGATGGGAAAGTTCTGAAGCTCTGTCCTGTGAGGGGTGAACAGACCTGGGCGCTGAACATAAAGCGAGGCATTCTCAGCGTCCTGCAGACGTCGCAAGCATCCATTGCTCGTGCAGTCGTTGAAGAGGTGAGACTGTTGGTAGAATCATGCTCTAGGGTGGCTGTTAGCCGTTGTACATGTTACATCTGATCCCTTTGTAGATAACTGAAGGCTTTTGCCACTTGGTGGCTGGTCAGCAGCCAGTGGTGGTCATCTGATTGCTTTTTGTGAATGTTATGAAATTATCTGTAATTTGCATTCTTGTTGAGGGTTGGAATCCACTAGTTGGTTACCTGAGGAAAAGCTGTGTCTTGCAGAGTTCTCTGAGGAGTTGTAACACCAGGGCTTGTGCTTTATCTATTCTTTGGGGAAAATATAATATTCATTATTCATGATTATTCATCATGACTTTTTTCATTAATTTCAGGAGGCTTTAAGATCAGGCTTCTCAGAGCTCTTTGCAATTTTTTTTTTTTTTTTTAATACTTAAGCTGAAGTTCTCCCGTATTACACTGAAAGAACAGTCCAGAGTACCCCACCCGTGTGTTTGCATGAGTGCAGCTGAGATACCTCAATGGCTGCACTTCTGTTGTGAAGAGCAGTCTCTAGATTGACCTTCAGCATGATGTGCACTACCTCATTCTCACGCTATTGCTATATATTGGTGCTTAAATAAATGTCCTGCAATAAGGCTTGGGACACGCATATGTAATTACATTTCTTCTGAGTAGAAATGCTCTTCTAAATTAATGCTTCCCTGCAAACCCACAAAATCTTAAATGAAAAACCCTACAACTGTAAATTATCTGATTCAGAATAACACAGTGAAGTTAAACAAATCAACAACCCTGGCTATTACAAAGTTTGACCAACGTCTTTGAAATGATTTGCCTTTCCATGGCTTTTGTGGTGAAGCCAGTGTCCTGCAAGGGAGAATTTAGGTCTCTGTTGCATTGTTATTACAACAAAGCAATTATTAAAATTAATTATAATGGACCGTAATACCTGCTTGTATTGTATGTATGCATGTGTGATTCAACACTGTACATTTGTTACTAGGTGGATGTTCTGGGAATATGCCCAACCAGGTATCAACGAAAAGGTCCTATTCTTATCAAGACAAGGAACTTAAACCTCTGCTCTAATCGGTATTCTGGTTTTACTTCTGTGCAGTCTGTTGTTCTTCCTCATGTGTCGGTAAGTGTTGGGCAACGACACTGATTCCTCCACAGGGCCTTTTAATTTCTATGAAGAGTCAAAATGTAAATGAAAACATTTTTGAACAGTCATTTGTCCTCAGGTATATTTGTGTCTGCTCAAACTTGAATCCTTAGCAGAGAAATGATGAATATTGTTGTCCCTGTAATGCTTGTTATTCACAGAATTTGTTTTTAATGCAAGTTTGCATTGTAGTTGATGAACATAGTATAAATGCAAGAAACTGTTAGGCACCTGGATTAAACTCTGTCATTAAAATATGTTACAGTGGTAAACTGAAAATAGAGCGTGAAAGAGAGGAATAGAGAGATGTAGATCAGAAAAATGCATTATGCAAAGGAAATTGTTATTTGCAGAAATCTTTGGAAAGATAGAAGCTTTTCTGAAAGCCAGACTTACAGCTTTCTACTATTCATGGCAAATACAGTCAATGTTTGTGTCTTGTGCCATTTTTATGAGGTGAATGTTACTTGTTTCTTGTATTATACTAGCTAGTCATAATTTACCAGCCTTTTTGTTTTTCTCAACTCTGCTGAACAAAAAGATCTGCTTAACACCGATGCTTTGTGAACTGAAATGAATTGAGACCATTTGACACTGAAAGTTAGTAGCAGGCACATTTCATTGATGGAAACTGAAAATAAAGTATATTAACCTCCACAGGCTGGGCGCTGTCAAAGGTCTAGACAACAGACTTCACACTTTATCACAGAACTGGAATCCTCTGTGAAGTTGGGAGAGAAAGGATTGGGCAGGCTGACGTAGGTCATCAAGACTTTACCTGAAGTATCTGTTCTTCTCAGTCTGAGCAGCAGATCCTGTCCTCCAAACTGGAATGTGTTCAGAGCGTTAAGGATGGAGTCCTGGCGGAGGCCAAATGTACTGAGTCCAACCTTGTTACACTGTTCTCTCAGAACGGCAGCGGGGCAAAGACGCAGACACAGTCTTCACTGGAACTCTTTCAAGTGGAAACAGAGACACTGTACAAACAAGGTAAAGTGGATGTTTCTGCTAAAATAAATTTACTTTATTTTCTAGAAAAATCTTGGGACTCTGTCTTGCCTGTGAGAACTCTTTGCACCTGATATGTCCTTTAATATATTAAACTACGTGAAAATGGATGTTTTTACAGGCTGGGCTACTGAGAGCTGTCGCTTTGGGAGTTGGGACCTGCTGTAGCAAAGCTGGGTGGGTCTCCAAAAGTGATACATTTCTGTAATGACCAACTCCTTTTTACCTACTTTACATATCTAAGCCCCCTTGTATGCGGAGCATCAGCCTTCCTGTGTCTGTGGACAATTCCTACTTTGTGTACAAATGGACCCTAAATAATTAGAAGTCGTAACAGAACTAAGGACATGCCACTAACAGAACTAAGGACGTGCCACGTCTGAGAACTGTTTCAATTTTTGCTCCTTCTTTGCTCTGTGTGCTTCTCCGTAGGAGAAGGATTTTACTGAAGTCAATGGGAGGCTTAGCTGAGGAAAGATTTTGAAGTTGAGATTTTGATGTTGAGAAACATTTTGTATTATTTTTTTGTCTGCTTCTAAATAGTGGGGTTTTTTTTAAAGGAAAATCCGAATTTCCAGGACACTTTTTGTTTATAGTTATGCTGACAGAAGATGACAAGATTCTTCCTCTGGAAGAGGTTAAGAGATAAGCCATTTATTTTTCTTGGCATGTAGATCTCCTGTTGAGTTTTTGGGAGGTTGAAGTGTGGGGCTGAGCCAATGATTAGATAAAATTGGAAAGGGCAACGAGTGTAAAGTAGCAGGGCCATTGTAAGAGGCGTATTGATGGAAAGTGGGACATTTTTCATGTTTATCTTCTTTGTTTTGTTTCTCTGGCTCTTTCTTTCAGGTCACACTTGTCTTTAGGCCTTTATTCTGTTGTGTTCTTAAATTCAACCTGACTGCAGGCGTTCATATTCATCCCTTGGTTTTACTGAGACTAGGGAGATTCTTACACATAGAAATAAAGGCTCGGAGAGAGACTTTCCCCTAGCATTTATGGTTAATCATAGCAAATGGCCAGCAAGCACCTGTTACCTGATTTATCCTTACATCTTTCCAGTGGACTCCGAGGATCTGTATGTGACCAGCATGCTCTATGAAAGGGAAGAAACTGAGAGGGAAGTCACTGGAGGGGAAGTGACTGAGCTAGTGTGGAAGCTTTGCTTAGCACATAGTGCGAGTTTTGAGGTAAGCTGTAACACATAAGTTCCATTTCCTTGTGAGGCCCTTTGTGGTCTGAGAGTTCTCCTACACAGATGAGCTGACTGGGAGGGCAGCAATTTTGAAATATTGAAGCCTTCTATTATTTGAGGAATTTTTTAATGTGGAATTACAGAAAGATAAAATGCTTTGAAGTATCATTTTCCTATATAAACAATACATGAAACTGAAAAGAAGAGTTAAAACATCATATGGCCCCCGAATATTGGGCAAAAGCAATTTTGAACTGCATTCTATAGAAAATGTGCTGTATTTTTGTTTTGCTGTGGAAAAACAAACAAAAAAAGTGTCTGGTTTGGTTTTTCACTGACGGTTTTGATGCCTAATTCTAAAATCACTTTTCTACAGCTTTAGTGTGGGATACTGCCCCTGGTAGTGCTGTTGTTTCCATGTTTATTGGAGTTCTGCAGTCCTCCTCCTGTTGCCTCATCCCCTCAAAACAGTTTGCACATGAAACCCTTGCCTCTGGATCTTGGCTGGTTGGTTCATGTGCTTCTGGTGAATTCTAGTAATAACCATCACGGTTTCTGGGGATGCTGCTTGCGTCAAGAGGGAATCTGTTCTCACCTAAACCATTTTCATTGGTGAATGCTGTTAAGATAGGGTGGAATATTCTGGCCATGTGGAACGTGTAGTGGCTTAATTTTTTTCTATGATGACCATCATTCTAGATGAGGGTCTACCTGTCTCCTTAGCTCGCTCGAGGCTTGTAATTTTTGCTGGTACTGGCAGCAGCTGGATCAGTTAGTATTTGTCACTGTCTTTGAAATGAAGATCCCTATCTTCTGTGAAATTCGGAGATTATCAAGAACACCTGTTATATACAATACAGAAGGATCAACAGATGATGGTGCTTAATCATTGCTGACCTGAGATGAATTGAGGGCAATGACCTAAAAGACAGGGCACTTCATATCCCATTATCCTACAGATGCAGTAGTTCTTGCTAGTAATGAAGTTCCTATACAGAACAATGTGAAAAAATGTAAATTTGAAAATAGAAGAACACACTTCTTGTTTAAGTCATTCACGATCAGGATACTACTAGAAAACAAGCATGGGCTAATGGGGAAAGCACGGAACTGGGCCCTGGTGCCCCCATTAATTTGCCACTGATGAGTTTAGTCAGCTCATTCCTGATATAGTCCCTGTTCTGTGACGTTCTTGTCTTGTTAGATTGCTTGTAATTTGGAGCAAGGTTATTTCTTGTGCAATGGGGCTGTGATCTCTCCTGTAAATGCAGGTAGGTGCAAGTGATGTTAACAAAAAGCTTCAGACCTCGCCTAAGAGAAGGCACTTCACCTTGCTTTGCATAGGTTAAGTGCCATGTCAAAGAACAAGAGCTCTGCCGTTTTTTTCCCTGATGGGGAAACAGATACTGGGAGATGGAGTACAGGCTTTATGGGACTGGAGAAGAGTGCACTGCTGGATTACAGCTCTGCAGGCCAGTGGTGCCTGTTTAGAAATTGATATACTATGTATATTCACGTTTCTCTTAGCTTTAGCTGTGATTAATGAGCAAAAGTAGGTGTTTGTGTGATGTGGCGTGAGACTTCAGGCAAAGGCACAGGGTGGAGAAGGATCACAGTCAGAACAACTGAAGTGGGCACCTTCAGTCAGCTAATATAAATTATAACCCTAGCAGTTACTCCCAACCTATTAAATGGTGATCGTAGTCTGGACTGGTATCACAGCCTGACAAAGACCTCAGCACAGGGCTGAGCAGAAAGCAGCAGGTGACCTTTCTGAGTCGTGGTATATGGGATAGGTTTCTCTCTCGGAGTTATAAGCAAGTCTGCCATCCTTTTTAGCTGCACGCTAGGGAGATTGGGGCTATAGAGAGCTAACAGAGCCATAAACATAATGGTTCTTGCTAATGTAGAATAAAAGCAGCCTCTTTGAGTACCATAATGCTTAATTCTATATGGTTGTCGTTGTAACAGCAGTATGTAATGGCATTTAGGAGCAGACTAGAGGGCTACTACATACTGCTTGGAAAATGTTGAAAAAAGAAATTACTGCAGTGGACCTGAGAAACTTTCTCTAAATCCTACCTTCCTTTGAACACCCATAATTCAGTCTCTTTGAAAGAATGGGACTGGTTTTTTTCCCAGTAACAGTGGGATGTCACTTGTGTCTCCAAAGAGGCCCGCTGGCTTCATGTGTGGGAAATTTGTTTTGTAAATTACTAAGATTAGCACAAGTGGCTTCTGTCTGTGCCACTGCCTAAAAAAAGAGGTGAATTATTCATCATATGCCTGTCCTAACACAGGGTTTGATTGGTTGTCAGCCATTTTCACTGTTTCAGGGTGTTCCTTCTGTGTGACAAGGCCTTTCAAATGGGATCTTTATTATCCCTCATTCCAACTGATAAAATGTCCTTTGGGCCAGGAAAGAAGTTATGGGAATACCCACAGCGTTGCTTGGGAGACAGCTCTGCTCTTGCGCATGTATAGCTTGTTTGTCCCCTTATTGTTTGACTCTGAATGAGGCAAGATTATACATTTCTTTCAGGACACAAAACCAAGAATAAATGGAAGGGAAAATCCCCAACTCCAGAGAAAACAGTGAAGGGATGAGAAAATGAGGGTGGAGACTGTGTCATTTCCAAGGAAGCAAAGTTGCTGTTTAGTTTTTTAATGCTATTATGAGACAAGATTGAATTTCAATGTGGATGTAGATTAACTAATGGACCATTAAGTGAACAAGCTGCAAACTGACAAAGAATGGTCAAAGGGATGGGGAGGAGGGACCCTCACTAGAGAGGCTTGAAGGAAGCCTGTCACACAGATTCTGCTGGGAGCTGCATTTACATTTGGCGGTCTGGATTTTGATGCTGGATTGGTACCTCTGGTGAATGTGGCTGCGTATGCATTAAGCAATGTGGGCAAGAGTATGTCAGATTCACTCTGCCCAACTCCTGTACCCCAGTCTGACCCAAAAGAGTTTACCTTTAGGGCATGGTCTCACCATATTTTTTTTCCTCATAAGGCATTTTAATTCCTAGTTACTACCTAGCTGGATGTTAGGATTTGCACGTTTCTAACTTGTGGGTGTAGGGAGTATAACAGAATATTTTCCAGGTAAGGAAGACATTCTGTTTATGAAGATGAGTTAAGATACTGTAGTTGCATGGATGATTTTGTTTTTTGAAATTTGACTGTTCCTTTTTCTGTGTGACTATGATAATAACTTTACCAGGAACAGAAGTCTTTGCTTTGAATTGGAAGGCCTTAGAAGATATAGGGAATGGCCTGTTAGGTCACTTAAACCTGGTCCGTGACCAGGCACAATTGCATCCTTCCTGAAATTGAGGGTGAAATAAGGTTCACTGTCAAGGTAAGAAACGGAGTGAGAAAGAACTGATGAGGATCAGAAGGAAGGGACGTTATGCCATGGCAGGGAGAGAATAACCATAGCTGTTCAACCAGTAGACTTCAGGGAAAAGTGTGTGTCACCTCCATCTGATTTCACGCTTGGCCTTCAATTCAAGGAAATCACTTGTTCTTTAACGTATGTATAGTTGAAAAAAGACATCAGACAGCTGAAATCCAGAAATTCCATACAGAAGAGACAGCTATGTAATTCCAAAGAGATATCCTAAATTTATTGGAGAGAAGGCCATACACTTTCATTGAGAACTTAAATTAGTAGGCAAAACCAAAGACATTCATTGAACACATTTTCAAGGCAACCTCCTCTGTGATTACATGGACTTATACTTGGCAGCAAATAAGGTGTCAAGCTTTCAAAGGGTGTTTGTATATATCATAAAGAGAAACATTTTTATTGGGAAGCATTTTACTACTTTATCTTCCAGTCTAAACTACACCATGTTTATGCTTTCAGAGGATTTTTTTTTTTAAATAGAGCTACAGTAAGTCTGCAGATAGAAGGAAAAGCAAGCTTCTATGTAGAATAAAAATCAAGCTTCCTTATGTTTCATTTAGTAGTGGGAATGGGAGCCAAGTTTGCATGTAGTTTGTTATTATGATACTGCAAATAGAGGAATTTACAATGAAGTTATTGTTTATCTGACAGCTTGATTTCAATGCAACCTACTTTAGAAAACAAAAACAGGCCACCTGACCAGACAGTTCATTCTAAAGCTTGAATATTAGGAAGTAAAAATAGCTGTTTCTCTGTGAAATTTTGCACTGAGTTATTAGATGGGAGCTTGTCTAGTCAGCAGGTGTGAAGCAGAATGAAGTCAGTCTACAGTCTAAAACTATATCGCCTGGAAATGTATCAGTTTGGAAATTTTATCTTGCACTGTGCTGTGGCCTCCAGCTGATGCTCATCACCTGAGCTCATCAGCAACTGCACACATCTCCTTGCGATGATGTCTATGAGGCTCCCCAGCTCCTCTAATCATGCTGCCCATAGTGTATCTGCATGTGTAAAAATGCACATAAGGCCTGTGTTTTACAAATGCTTTTGAAGAACTTAATTAAATACAGTTCTCTGAATATTTTATAGACCATGAAATGTAATCTGTTTCACTAGCTCAGTAGTCTTCAGGGTTTGGTAACTTCTTTTTAAAATAGACCTTAAAGGTAATGATGGGATGGTATGGGGTGGAATGGAATACATGTGGATCTAACTGAATTTTGTCTATGGAATTATAAATGTTGTCAGAATTAATACCTAAGTAGGGCTTCATGTATGAGAATAAATTTCAATTTGGTGAAATTAATATACTATTGCTGAAAAGAAAAGAAGTCCCAAAAGAACAAAAACATAAACAATGTTTGCATTGGATCTGACAAATTATTCCCTCAGCCTATGTTTGTATTGGATCTGACAAATTATGCCCTCAGCCTATCAAACAGCACAGTAAGAAATTACTCCATCTTCCTACTGAAAGACAGCTTCTTTTACTGAAAATGTCTTGGCAATCTTAAATTAAAATAAAATGCTGGCACTGGGTTATTCCAATTTTTCATTGCTTTTGGAAGCAGCTCCTTGGAAGGAAGGTCAGGAAGTCAAAGTGGGTCTCTCCCCAGACCTTTGGTAATGTTACTTACTGGAATTAGACTTTGTTTGTATGATTTTTACACGAAGAAAAATGTTTTCTTTGGAACCAGAGGAGTAGTCCTAGGTCTAAGCCTTTCACCTCTGAAGTGAATAAAGAATTGAAGTGAGTATGTATGACATGGACCGTGATTAAAAATTGTACATTATAAAGTCAGGTTAAAATGAACATACAAGCCACTGTATTTAACATTCTGCTGATGTTTCAAGTAATGAGACCTATCTCCCTTCTTGAACTTTGGATCAGGTCTCAGAGGAACACATCTACGTGCTATTTAGCCTTTAAAATACCATTTTCCAAAAAGCTTGTACTGAGGCCAAAATAACAAGGTGATGAGTAGTGTATGTGCAAATGAAAATAATCTGAAAAAAGGAGAAAAGATCCTGCTCTCTCAGCAGAGGATAGGCTGGGTAAGTATTACAGAACCTGGTTTGAGTCAGGATGACACGGAAAGGTTTGTACTCCAAAGGCTTCAGTCGTCTTGATAAAGTGTTCAACTTAATTCAATATTTGATTAATTTGATTTCCAGCATCACTTCTTAGAAAATAAAACTTATTTCTGCTAATGTAATACACATCCAAAAGTACCTTGAGACAGTATTTTCTGAAAAATACTTGTTTCAGCTGATAGGAAACTGATACTGCCATATAAGTGAAGTGAGGGGTGGGAGTGGTGTTGTTTTTAATCTAAAGTATAATACAGGTAGCTACTTCACTTAACAGAAAAGTGTGGGTCAGCTCTGAATTGCTCTTAATTTCTTTCAGCCATGAACATGCAAATAAATTATTAAACAAAACTATTCTGCCTCAACTGTACAGCTAGACTGAAATCCTTAGTTTTTTTAATGAAGTAACCCTAAAACAGGTTTTCCAGTTTTGCCCACAAGAGCAAGGGGCGGCTTATGAATGAAGAGCTAGAATTTATTTACACTGAAAAGTGTGTGTGATAATGTACTGCAGGTAAAATAGCTGCTGTATGTTGTAGCAATTCAACTTAGCCAGGGAGAAGAGCTTTTCTGCTACTACACTTTTAACTAATCCCATGCTTCTTGCAGATGTAAGAGCAGTTATGCCTGGGCTTTTCTGCAGTAAGAAGGAATATTTTCACACAGTACCAGAGATAGTCAAGCAAAACTTTTACACGTTGTCCAAACCTCAGTTAAATGATCTTTCTCATAAACTTAAGACAAATATAAAGTTAGCTTGACTATTGTTTCCTTTTGTGTTCAGGCTATGTCAGCAGTTCTGGTCATAAATCAGGATCTTGCTGTAGAAACTCGGAGAAGATTATGGCCTTCTCTTCTGTGTTATAACCACAGTGCTGCATTTTGGTTTATTATTCCTATGTACGCTAGTGGTCTGCATAGTGGTCACTGAGCACTGTTGCTTGAGGGACTGACTGACATCCTAAGCGAAAGCCCTTTTCCTTGTATGTTTGCAGCTTGAAGAGAAAAGCAAGGAGGGAAGGAAGATAGGGGCACAGGGAAGCGGGGAGGTTTTACTCTCAGGTTACGTTGTAAATCAATGGCAGCGCTGGTATAACTCAAAGTCTCTTGTTGAGCTCTGTTCTCTAAAGCTGGTTTCTGCACAGCTGTAATATTACATTTGTTGTGCTCTCTTACAGACTGCAGACCTTTTCACGACTCTCGTGTTTGAGCTTCGACATCTTTCTCTTGAGGCCTTAAAAGCGGTATGGCAAAGGTCTTTGTTTAAATGCAGAGGCAACTGGTAAGGCCCCTTTCGTAATTGCATTTAAGATATATATATAGGAAATAAATGTTTTGTAAATATTTAAAATAGATTAATGTTTTAAATTCATGCCTGAATGTTGGATATGAATTTGGAGCACTTAAATAAGATCTGCAATACACATTCTTCCTTTAATGTGACAGAAGGATGATATTCTCTTCGTACTGAATGAACGTTGTGTACAAAAGAGACTTTCCTGTCCCATGCCTATTCCCACAGGCAGACTTCTTGTTTCAGGAACAATGTGAACAGGAAACTTGAGTCATAGCTTAGGCGGAAATCAATGCTGCTGGTTTAAGCATCTACTGCCATTTGTTATGAAAAAGCTTAGCTGGATCCATATCTTCAGTGCCCTTAGCACTCTTGGGGCAGAGGAGACAAATGTTAGGCTGGGAGTATGGACGTGGTGGAGCCACATCTTTCAGTAGAAACGTGATGGCAGGATGGTTTATACCAATCATTGAACCGCAGCTTTAAAGATCAAGGCCCCCACTCCTCTGCAGTCAGGAATAGTTCTGATCCAATAGTTTGAGACTTTCAGAAATACTAATCCGGAATTATTAAAATCAATACAACTTTTTTCTTCCTCCAAAATCAATATTCTGAAAAGTGTAAAGAAAGAAACAATTTTTTTACTTGGTTTCAATACAAAATGTCATCAGCCTGTTTGAAATTAATCTAATGCCAGGCTTTACATTTGTAACAATATCTTAAACTTTACTTTGTGCAAAAGGAGCAAATTTTGTTTTGGCTCAGATTTATTCTCACCTTTTGACAAATATGCTAATAATATTCTTAAATATTAGAAAGTAACCTAAGCTACTCTGCCCCATTCTATATTAACTTTAGACTAATTTTACTCAGGACAATTATTAAACATATATTAACATGTTATTAACATTTGGAGCTAAAAAGAATCCCATGTGGACTACTCTCTCTGATGCAAGTGCTTTTACCTAGTTTGGTTTTAACTGCTTCCTAGTTAATGCAAAAGTGTCCATCCACCGGTATAGGAGGTAGGTACAGAATATTTACAGAGGGACTCTTAAGCGCTGAAATGTGTATTGTCTGTCATGCTGGTGTAACCTTTCCACTTAGGTAAGGTCTAAAGAAGCACAGGAAGTAAAAACTAGTTGATTCAGTTTTAATATTTTCATTTGTTGTTGGTGACATGAAAGAAAAAAAACCACCTCAATAAAAAATAAGTGCTTTAAGGTACCTCACTCTTTAGAATTCAAACCTGGGATATGTTTTGGCTTCATTTTCAGAGGAAGCAACTGAATATTTTCTTAAAAACCTGGTTACATACGGTTCTTGAAACACCAATACACTTTATCACATCTTGGCTGAGGCATATTTCCATAAGGTCACTAAACCAAAGGATAATGTTGATTTCTATGGAATCTGGCATTTGCTAAGCCGGTGGACTTTTATTTACTTTGACAGAAGCCCAACCTCAGTGTGTTTGTTGTTTGATTCTTGAGGATTCTGCTCATTTTAGATTTGCTGTACTTTTTTCTGGTGTTACAGGCAGCCGCTAATAGATGCTCTCCCATCTTGTGCTACAGAAGCATGTGTTGTCCTAATGAAAGAAATTATAGCTTCTGGAGAAGTTGAAGAAGACAAAGTGGAATATTTCTTCTGGTCACTTTCATTCATTCCTAAACCCACCTCAGGCATGATTGAATCTCTTGCTGTAAGTGGATGTTGTTTTTTCTTTTTTAATTTATCATCAATCTAGCTGGCTAATAATTTTTTAATTTTACAGTAATAGTCTTTTTAATAGTCTTTTTCACAGATTTATACAAAACTCTGTCTGTCCAGGTGATTTTGGTGGTGAAACTACTGGCTATTTTAATCTTGATTCCAAAAAAGGATGCAGTCATGTTTGGCCTCTGGATCTTGATTTGCATTTGTAGCCTAGAGACTTAAAAAGAAAAAAAAAAAATAAATTTTTTGACGTACCCCATGGACTCCAGAGACTGGTTTGGGCTAATTAGTTTTGACGTTCAAGGTCAGATCAGTGTGAGGAGAATGATGCTGTTGCAGCTACTCCCTGCTTTCGATAGAGAGCTTTATTCTACAATTTGGTCCATTACAAGCTTTATATTTAGCACCTGGAGACATTTCAGTCTTTTTTATGTAGTGCTATTGCAGCTTTTGACATTTTTCCTTAACTAAGTTAATTGTATGCAGAGCAATACTAGCTCCATTTTATAGTATATTTTTCCTTTAAAGATCTGTTGTTCTGCTGGGTTTATACAGTGTAATCTGTCATGCTTTTAGAGTCTGAAGGTGGACTTGCTATGTTTTTTTGTGAAGCTGCAGCGTTCCGAGGAGTAAAATCATAGATAGTCTTGTAGCTTAAATAAGTCATTAAGAATATTTTTTTAATTAAGTAAAATGTTATGCCTGCTTGACTTGTGTGCTAATGAACCATTGATCAGACATGGAGAATCTTGCAGGTTATATTACAGCTTGCTGTTCCCAATCATACGGGTTCTGACCAAGATTACAAAAAACAGCTCTCAATGTTAGCAAGCTTTCCGCAACATTTGCATGAAATAACTCATCTTGAGTTCATTTGGGCTTCACAAACATTGATTGAAGTGGTAGGATTTTCAACGGTAACAGGCTTGCTTCAAAGGATACAAAAATTTGGAACTTGCAGGTTTATGGGACAGAAAAACTAATTTTCATTCTAAAAATGGGTAAATTGCCCATCACCTACTGAACTGTCAGTGCTTTCTGCCAAGTATTGAGGTGAGACTTAGAGAAACTGTGTACTGGTGAGGGTTTTACTATTTTGAGGGTCCTGGAAAACAGTTTAGCTTTGTTTTCACACTGCTTCCTAGACATGCAGGGCATGATTTCTTGTGAAAAGAACTGAGGTGTGTATGATGTTGACACTAATTTAGTCCGTAGGATAATGTATGAAGGTGGAAGAATTTTCCATTGTATCTCTGCAGGGTTGTCCTTGTTTGTTTGTTTGTTTATTTAAATCCTTTATGGGCTGTTTGAAAATATGCATTGTTGAGATTGAATTTTAGTATGTAAATATTTTGATACATTTATTTTTTGTGGTGTGTTGCAGTAATCATGAGAATGACTTTTCTGAAACACCCTGTTCTTTTTGTGCTTGTTTACAGACTTTGCTGAAGTCACCGGGAGCAAGCCAGAGCTGCTTCTTAGGAGTAACTGCTCTCTTACATAGGTTTTGTTCAACTTACAACTCCTGTGATGGTGTACCTGCTGTGCAGAGCGTGATGAGGACTCTTGGGAAATTTTTGGGAGGAAACTGTGCTGTGCAAGATTCAGAACAACTCAGTGAGGTATCAGTCATACAGAAGCATATGATATAATGCTTTACTTTTCTATTCCCTTTATGATCTGGAACTTGTTTGATGAAAATGGCATTCAGTGTATTTCCAGAAAGCCATGAATACAAGCTTTGTAAATGAATATTCTTTGGTAGGATGGGCAGATAAAATTTTGTAATTGAACAAGTACAACCTATCAGCATGGGTGTTCTTGAGTATTTAAATAAGGAAAAGTCTTGGGTCTTCTGATGAAGCAAACTTCATACTGTTCACCAGTATGAAGGGCACCCATCACTCCCCTGTGAAATGTCATGTTTATGAAAGTTGTCTGTTCCTTTGTTGACTCAAATTCATGTACAGTTAGTGTTAGCTGTGTTATTGCTGGATAATAAGTTCAGCTGAGTCACAATGTTACTGGCTGTAAGTCAGTCATGATTTTTGGAGACTAACAGGAGAGGAAAATCATTCTTAGGTGCTGTGTGTGATCTTGAGTTAGGAGTAGTCCTGTCACAATTTTGGGGCTTTTTATCTTTAATTGACATTTGCTGCCGAAGAAATATCTTTATATCTTCTGTTTGGTTATCTACTTAAACAATCCGTTCTTTATCATGCTTAGAAAATAGAGATACTGATGAATGTCTATCAGATAAACTTAACTCTTGGGCTCTTACTGCTATCTCATGTATTTGTGTCTGTTGAATTTTCCAGTGTGCAAGATAAACACACAGGATTTGTATTTTTTTCATACAGCATAAGCAGTCTGTTCACTTTTAATTATTACCTCATTTATTGAAGGAATAACTTATAAAAACAGATTTTATGTATTAGGAGTCTTGAACAAAATTTTGATTAAAAAAAACAAAAGAGATTGCATTGCTAAATTACTTTGTCTTCCTGTTAGCCATAGTATCGTAGTTTTTCTGTTTGTTTTCAGTTTCTTACTATGTGCTGTATGAAATTACCTAGTTCACTTTGGTAGAATTGGGATTTTACATGGTTTGGGGATACATTACTCTCATTAGAAAAAATTGGAACACAGGACATGTCTTTTAAAGTCTGTGCTCTCCATCGGAAAGTGGCAACACTGCACTGGTGAGTGGTCTCATGTCTCTCAGATGTGCCTTGCTGGTCTCTACTGAGCTCTTGGAAAGAAGTATTTCAGAAAATGAAAACAGCCATTTAAGTTGCCAAAGATGGATGTGGAGTGGGATTTTGAAGAGAAGCTTTGATTTCAAGGTCGCTAACTGATGGTCAGTGGGATTGGTATGGTCACCTGAGCATCTGCTCTCTCCCTGCTTCCTATTGCACCTCTTGCTGTCAGCTGGGCAAGGAGAGTGCCATATGGGTAGTTACAAGCTAGGATTGTACTGCTGCACTGAATGCCTATACACGCCAGTTTGCCAGCAGTTGACCTAATGGAGCAAATGTCTATTCAGTTTGTTTTGCAATATTTTTCTGTGGGGAAGGGCACTAATTGCTTTACTGTGGTGGGTTAATCCCAGAAGGCAGCTAAGAACCACACAACCACTCACTTACTCTGCCTGCTGGGATGGGGGAGAGAATTGGAAGGGCAAAACTGAGATAAAGACAGTTTAGTAAGTAAAGGAAAAAAAACAAAACCTAAACCCCACAAAAAATCCCCCAAAAGTGATGCAAAAACAATCGCTCACCACCAGTAAACCAATGCCCAGCCATTTCCTGCGCAGTGGATACCTTGGAACCACCCCCACTCCCTCCACACAAAGAATTTTGTTGCTGAGAATGATGCCATGTGGTTTGGAATATTTATTTGGTAAATTCAGGTCAGCAGTCCTGGCTGTGTTCCCTCTCAGACTCTTACCCGCACCCAGCCTATTTGCTGGGCAGGTGGAGTAAGAAACAGAGAAAGCCTCGACGCTGTGCAAGCACTACTCGGCAATAGATAAAACTTTCTTGTGTTATCAACAGTGTTTTGGTCACACATCTAAAACACAGCACCATACAGGCTGCTATGAAGAAAATTAACTCCATCCCAGCCAAAATCAGTGCTTCCACCCAATTGCCTGTTTTCATGAAAACTTTCCTTTTTTTAAACCTTTTTTTGCCTTCCAACAAATCCGATTAAAATTAGCCAAGAGGTTAGTAAAGCAGAACAGGGAACTGATGAAGAAGGGCACGGTGAGAAAGACCGCCCAAGTCTCATTAGCTTCTTGAAAACTGTTCTGTAACTTAACACTGAAACACAGTTGTCTGATGAATGAAGATCAGCTTCTTGAAACTCAGCAGCATGTAGCAGGGAGTGAGTGTACAGATGTGTGGGAGAGGTATCTTTGACTAAATACACAGACCAGAATAGGTGAGACTTCCCACCTCATGTCTCAAACCAACAGTGAATGGGAGTCTTTGACCCAAACAGTTGTGGAAGGTTTTGGAACGTTTTAACTGCGCTGGCTTCAGTATAGTTGTTTCTAGGGGACTGTCATTAAAAGGAAAATCAGGCACCATATTGTATTGAAGTCCCTGGTCTCTAAACTTTAATACAGAGTTTGTAATTAAAAATTCATTGATTGCCAGCAGTAACATGCTTTCTGGGTTCTGAAGTTGTACACATTTCCTGTATGTTTGGTGATGAAAACCGGTAACATTATGGCATCTGTTGACAAATTATTATTTTGAATTGGTTATTGTGTCCAGAACTCCATGTTGAATCACTAAAAGGTCAAAATGTCTGTGATCAAAAGGGACAAAATATCCAAGTACTTGAAAAAGTTTCATTGCACACCAAATCCATGACTTCTGCTTTTCCATTGCAATGCAGGTTCTTTTAAAATGCTTTTGTGTTCCACCAGGTCTAAGCCAGATTTTACTTACAAGTTCTACGTGGCATTAGAACAGCCGTCCATATTTATAGGAATCTTGTCCTCACATTAAAGCCAGAGTATGGCTGGTACAATAGGGGCTGCAGTAATCCCCTTGAATGATCCATGATCATTTTAAACAGAGAATTTTGCACAGAAAATGTTAATGCAATAAAATTTCTTGTACAGCTGACAGCACATGGAGAACTTTTTACTCTACCTTGCTTTGTATTTACAGATTCAACTGGTGTTAAAAGCCATTGGGAATGCGGGACTGGCAGCAGCTTCGCTAGCTCCTGTTTTGAGCTTGTGTGCTTCCCTGAAAAGTAATCCGATCGAAATTCGTCTAGCTGCTATCCAGGCCTTCAGGCGCATTCCCTGTTCTGTCAGGGTAAGTGATTTATTGCCAGCAGGTGACTGATGGCTTCCTGGCGCTATCCCAGAGTTTTAACTTTCTGGAATAGTTATGAAACACGCAAGCAAATAAGGAACAAGTGTAAACGTGTCTTCCAGCAGAGCTCCTCTGCTGTTGGAGAGGTTGGTAGGACAACCCTGATGAACGGACCTATAATGTGCTTTGCTATAGTTGAGACACCACATCCAGTGACTGAGGTAATATTTATGACTTCTTAAAAAGTTACTTCAGTTGGGTATCTCTGTGGTTTATGGCTGAAAACCCACAGTACTTGATTTTTTCCTGTAGTCTGTTCTACTGTAAATGCTAAGTATTAATGTGAGAAGCTTGTAGTGATTGGCAATACACTATCATAGTTAGAACATTTCAGTAATGGATTAACAGAAGAAAGTACAGAACTTGTTTATCTCAAATAACTTGATACTAAAAAGGATGGCAAAGCTGGGGGTGTTAGCCTGGGCAAAGCTGGCAGACCTGCTCCAGAAGAACAAGAGGTTCCCCATGGACTTGTACTTGGAGAAGCATTTTCTATGGCTTCTTAAAATTTAATTGCAGAATGGATTGGTATAATCTGCTTGTTCTGTAGTTATGAAGCTCAGTGTTGCTCCTTAGACCTGTTGAAAGTATGAAGTCTGTATGTGGTCATACACCCCATCATTGTCTAGCAAATGAACTGCTAAACTGACACCCTGTGGGTGGACTGGGGGTGTTAAATGCTAATAGAAGTATTACTAGTATCAGTCACCCATGTCTTAATTCCTGGCAGTTCACCAAACTACTCATATTTGTTGATACCTGGGAAGTGTTGAACTGAATAAATTTGTTACAGTCCTATCCTTTGATTGAGACCAGAAGTAATGATCTTAATAGACTGTTAACAAAAATGTAGCCATTGTTGTCTGTGTATTAGCTGTGGCACGTGTGTGAAATATAATACAACAACTCTCCCGTGTGGTGGAAATAAAACTAGCATTAACAGTAGTGCTAGCAAGTGAGGCTCTGTGTTGCAGACAGTCCTGTATAAATTAGTCAGTATAGGATTCAGGTCATAATGACGGTTTGTTCTGGAAATTTGTGGATAGGGTAGTGTAGAGAATATGTACATACATTTGTATACATGTTGCGTGGTGACGTTGTGGGGTATAAAGCAATAGCTATCTCTTTCAGAAAGAAAAACCCACCTGTACCTGAAAGTGAATACATAAATCATAATTGTCTTTTTCTTTTTTGGTTATCATTTGATCTTTTTCTCTTAGAATGCCGTATTAGTTCAGCTGTATCAGGCAAACAACGAAGATGTGGAAATAAGGATTGCTGCTTATTATATAGCAATGAAATGTCCACATGAAGAGTTATTTAAACAAGTACAAAAGACTTTGTTGAATGAAACATCCAGTCAAGGTTAGCCAAGCAACTACTGAAGTCTTACATGTTCCTAAATGATACTTCAATGCAACATTTACTTTACAGGTGTAACGGTACCAACCTGTATCAATTTTTATTTAATCTTAATACTTTGGAGGTTGTTTTTAAAAGATTGTTTGTATGATTGCCACATTTTATATTGGAACTGGGATACTGTTATTTTAGCAATAGTCAGTACGGGGTGACTCTTCATAGAACTAGTTCCTTCTACTGGCGGCATTTCATTAGCTGAATGCACAACCTGCCTCTAACGTTTGTATTAGTTGTATCTTTTTGTTTTTTTCAGCATTCCTTTGAATTTAGTATAGAAGATCCTTTGCAAACAGTAAATAAGTAGGTTAACCTTACCTCTTTGCCTGCATAGGTTAGCTGAGAGGCATAAATGAAACTAGGGAGTGAATGGCCCCTCACATGCCATATTGGAGAAATTAAGGCAGTATTTATATAAGTTGACTATGGTAAAAGTAGGTGCATCAGACTGATTTTAATGATCCTGAAAATGAATTAGTTCTGTTGTGGTCAGGGGAATGGTTTAGGATTAATTCTGGTATAAATAAATAAAAAGGTGCCCTGTATCAGTTTTTAAAACTGTTTTGATTTTTCTTTAATTTCCAAATACTTTTTTTTGTTTAATTTAAGTGGGCTCCTTTGTTTGGAGTCATCTCTCTCAGCTCCTGGAGACGGATGATCCATTGAAGGAGCACCTTCGAGATTCTATTCCTGATGAAATCCTCAGCAGAGATTTTGACCGGGAGACATGGAAATACTCCTCGTATTCCGATGTCACATTCCATTCAGGTATGTAGAGTTTTAGAACTTAATGCTTTGCAGCATATGGATTATTAAAATCCCACATGGCTTTTCTGGTCCTTTACATCTTGCTCCAGAGAATTTTAATTTTTATGACTTAATAGTACCCAGATATGCAAATGTAGGCTTCATTCTGCTCTGACCTTAATTGGAGTATATCAAATGTAATTCCAGCAAGCCAGATACCATGGCACTTTGCCTTTTGTGCGAGAGGAGAATAAGAACCAATGAACTTCTTACATTATTTTTGTGAACGTCAACTTTTCATTCCTTCCTTGGTGAGCTTCCTTTGTAGCAACAGGGGATTGGGATGTATTTTTTTTCTTCTGATTCATGTGCTTTCCTTGGTATAAGAAAAGACTAGTTTTGCTATCTGTTCATCATTTGTTTTTAGCAAAAATGCTAAATGATATTTTTCAGAGTAGCATTTTGATTTTCTGTCCATCTTTTCCAGTGCAATTGTATACGATATGTATTGTAAATGCTCTTTTAGTGTTGGTCAGATAACAGGCTTTCAGTAATGTCCATTAAAGTCTTTGCTATACTAAAAAATTAAATAGTTTCACCTGTTGACTTAATGTTTTATACACCATCTTCTTAATAAGCAAAGTTGCATTTTCCCAAAGAATGATGAGACTTGCAAAGTATGTGAGAATAGCTGATCTCCAAATGACAGACATCTGATATTTTCTATTGCAGCTGGTGCAGGTGCAAATATGGAAGCATCAGTGGTCTTTTCTCCTGCATCTTTTCTACCACGAGCAGTCATGACAAATTTGACTGTTCACCTTATGGGGCAGGCTATAAACCTATTGGAGGCAAGTTTATGGACTTTTTTTTTTTTTTTTTTAATCCCTCTTCTCAAGGGGCATTTGGTGTATCGAACTAAAAAGAACTATTTTCTGCTTTCCCATTACAGTTCCTTTAGCAAGGTATGCTTTTTGCTGCTACAGCAAAGTTGCCTCAGACTGATGACTCTTTTGTGTAATGGACTTAGTTGTGATAAAACCACTTTCACTCTGATAGTACCATACACTAGCCAACTGAGTTATATTCAGCCCTTGTTGTTGATTCAAGTGAAAGATAAAAGTCTGTGCTTTCTGAGACACTGGTCTAGTTCCTGTTTAGGATAGTAAGATTCCTTCAGTTGACTTACAGTGGAAAATGAATTGGCTTGGGTACACCATTCCTTTAATACAGGAGGTAGAGTCATATATACCTAACTGAAGTCACTATTTTAGTCCCATTGAGCATTCAATGCTTGGGATATTTAAATAACCTGCCTGCAACCTCATCATCTTTAATTGTGCCTCTACTGTGCCTCCAAGAGAAAGCAATGTTTGGCATACAGATTCTTTATTGCAGGTAAAAATGTGTATGTGAAAGAAAGAATTTAATGTAGCCCTCAGATCTCAAATTTAAGCTTGCAAGGGAACAAAATTTTTTTTTCAGTGTCATATACCCTGGATTTATATGTGTTAGTAATATTATTTTAGTCAAACTTCCAAACAGAATCTTATTTCAGGAGCATTAAAAGGGTGTGTTATTGTTTCCAACCAAAATACTGTTTGTAACATGCTGTAATAGCAGTAGATTAAACTGTCCCATCACGGTGTAAATGAACCAGTACCTGAATAAAAAATGATTTTTATTTTATACTGAGCTTCACATAATCAACAAACTAGAGTTTTTACTGGAAGGATTTAATACTGAAATATCCAGTATTGGATGCTGCATGAGGTAGGATACTAAACTTTGTAGACTGTTGTGATGTTGTATGGCAAATCTTTCTATGTAGAAAAAACTAAAGGTTGCATCTGGATACTTTTTTTTTATTTTCTGCCTGTAGAACTGAACATGGCTTATGCATCTCATTGTCAGGCTTTTCAATGCTATATGCTTTCCCCTAGGTTGGTATACGATTAGAGAATGCTGAAGCTCTTGTGCACAAGATTTTTGGGCAGAAGTCCACTACTTTCAGTGACTCTTTTTTTGCAAACGCTAATGAAAGAAACCACAAGTCAGAAAACCCAGTGGAAACAACAGAAGTTAAGCAGAGGAAGGTGACTCCGAGGCAATACAGCCCTACTGATCATCTTATGACCAAGTCTGGCAAGCCAAAGTTGAGAAAAACTAACCAGAATTGTCCTGGTAGGAAGTACAGTAAGATGCGTGAGTTAGTCAAAAAGGTAACTGACTCTGTAGATCTTGGAAAAATTAATGACATTCCCCAGTTAAACTTAGGGCCCCATCTGGCGTTGGACAACTGCTCTGTATTACTGTGACTCCTTTGCATAAAGCATATGTAATTGTTTCACTCACTTGCAGAGAACTTAACAGCTGCATAAAATACAAAGCAACACAGAGCCAGATATTCAGTTTTTCAGATTGTTTTATTGTCTCAAAACAATGACTCTCAGCCAGGGGAGTACGTTGCCTGTGTTTTGGGCTTCCTTTCATTATTTTGAACTCTGATCCTCTCTATACTGATGTCCTTTTGTCTATTGACTTCTGCAGCACTGTAAGCAGCTGCTTGACATTAAGTTCCTGAGTCGTGCTGTTTGCAGTCTGACTTCCCTGTTTGATGTCAGATGTCACATTGACCCTTTGTGAATTTACCCATGTTTGGAGAGCTATGTTCTATGTATATAACAGGAAAGCTTTGGGAATTGACTTCAGTTGTTGATGTATTATCTGGAAAACTTGGGGACCGTGATTTATTTAGTTTGTTTTAGACCATCTGTCTTCTTGGGACTCGTCTTTTTAGAGTTTGTTCTTATGGTGTAAGCTTTTGTTCATGTTGTGTTGCTGTTGTATTGATTCATAAAGAGGGAAAATGTAAAATTTTTATTTCTTAGCAGTTTACTTAGCAATCATGGCATCCATACTGTTGTATTAATTGAGATTTTATTTTTCAAAGCTTCATCTGTTCGTGGGTATGTATTGCAATACTTCTCCTTTTGCCCAGTCATTTTAGGACTACACATTACCTGTGTTCATAGTGAAAGTCAGCTTGTGTGGTAAGGAGCCGAAGTTTAGCTGGAAAGAACAGGGACTAATCCAAGGTCTTAGTCTTGAAATATTTATAAAAGGGAGCCTAATGTCTGTTTACTAATGACATAGCCTGCACTGATGAGTTGTTTATTATGAGTTTGAAAGGAAATTAATATAAACATAATTCTCTTCCTGATTTATTTCTTTATCACATGTCAGTTCACTGAGAGAACGGTGAGAAAGGACGTGCTGAAATGTGAGCTTAGCATGAAAATCTTTGGAAACGAACTTAGCTTCTTGGATTGTGAAGATTTAAGGAAACAAATGAAACATTATTCTTTAAATCTGGCTGAGATGGCTGTCAGACTTCTGAAGGTAAAAGGAATCTTTTTTGTATTTGAAAGTAAATGCCTTGAGAAACTACTTTCTGACAGTTGTGTAAAAGATATGAAATATTACTTATATTGTTTTGCTAAATTGAAATCTAAAAGACACCAGTATGTATTGGATATAAACAGCATTCAACACATTAGGCAAGGATTTTTTTCTCTTGTCTGATGGTTCTTACTTCATGCTTTTCTTATTCAAATCCATCCATGCTTATATGAAAAATAATTCAGTCTTTAACTGGGGTAGGACTAGTGTCTAACTCATGCCCTGGCCAGATGCAGGCTTTGGGCTTCTTTCTACCTTATTTGCCAAATCAGCTCAGTTAAAAACACCTTCACAGCAGACAAATGTAGTAGATAGTTATATCTTGAATGCTGACTTTATTATGTGAAATGAAATTCCCGTTTTTGTTTGTTTGGCTTTTTTCACCATAGGGGCAAGAGGTCCAGTTTAATAAAAGGCTGAGTTTGGCCACTGAAGAATTGCAGTTTCCAGCAATTTCAGGCTTTCCTGTTCAGCTGGCAGTCAATGCCTCAGCAGCAATCAACATAAAAATCAAAGGGAATGCGGATTTCAAACAACAGTCAAATTTCTTTCTAAATGGATACATCAAGCCAAGGTAGTAACTGCTGCAATTCTGTCACTTTCACATATTCCTGATGTCAAGTAGCAATTCCTGATGTGAATGTCCGTTGTAATCAATTAGGAGATTCCTGAAGAACTCAGGCAGTCATCAGCCTTGTATTGCTGAATGGTTGCTATGCTCTAAGGACAGCAGTCCTTTCCTATCCTGCCTGTCTGATTTTGAACTCTATTGCTGTGCTTTTCCAGTACTGTTTTAAGCTGACCATTCTCTAAATCAAATTCCTAAATGCTTGCGTGCAGATGATCTTTTGAATGCTTTACCTGTTACAGGGATGGCATTTTGGATTTTTCTTAGGATCAGACATGCAGTTACAGGTTATGGATCTACAAGCCGATGGATAATTTAACCTTGTGTTTCCTTACCTGGCTATTGTACCTTTTTATACATAGTGAATACATTTGCTAAACTTTACTAAGTGCTATATAGACAGAGATAAACTTGCACCATGGTGCTCAATCCTAACCACTTTCCCTTTCCTGATATTCCATGCTCAAGTCTGAGTTCAAATCCCTTACTTATGAGATATGGTAAAACTATACTTAAATTAATGTTAGAGAATATATGTCATATATGACACACATTTTCTAACATGGATATGAATGACGTATAGAAGTTATGTCATATATGTATGACACATAATTATTTCAGCGATTTCCTGAAACAAAATAGTCGTCATGATTTTAATGTTATAATATATTATGTTAGAGCATCAAATCCTATGTATTTATTGAAGAGGATGAGCAGCCTATGGTTTTAATTAAGTGCTTTAAAAAAATAAGTGCTTTTCATAGAAAAATATGTATCTGAATCTTTCAACAGTGCTTTTGTCCAGCTTTCTGCCCAAATGGGAACTGTGGGGACTCTGGGACAAGCTGGCCTAAACTGGTTAGCAGGAATGAGGACATCTACTAGTCTTGATGGGGGAATCCAGGTAAAAAAAGGGCAAGAGCTCAAAGTTTTCTTGAACACTCCAGAAGAATCTATGGAGATAATTAATTTCAGGTAAGATTAAGCAAGGACATCTTGCTAAAATAGCAACTGTGATAACTTTCTTGAATCAGACTTAACTGGCAGGCTCATTAATAGAGCAGAAATGTATTTTGTCAGAAAAGAAACTGTTTCATTCTGACTGATAGTCCAAATCTGCCATTCGGAATAAAAGGAAGGGGAAATTATTCTGTGCATTTTACATTTTTACCATAAAAACATACATTCAAATCAAAGCCTTATGATAAAAGATGTAAATTAATTTTTCATACTCCCCTATTGAATGTCAGTGCTGTTTCTGGAACTTTAGTGTCCAAAGAATCTAGCCCAGGGTATTAAAGTGGTGGAGGAAAAGCTTAGCATTACTCCTACAGATGGTATTTAGCAAAACTGTGTACAGAATGATATTTAGCAAAACCCTGGAGTAATTTCTGTAGTAATATAGTACTAACAAGGTGTGCTCATACCTTTCTGGTGAGTTTTTAGTTAGGTTCTCTAATGTTAGGTAAAGGTTACATTGTAAAATACCACCTTGACAACTGTCAGATGTTAAGCAAATTAATTACTACGTTAATGCAAGTTAGACTTTTTGGCTGTTTTTTTTCTGCTGCCTTTCTCTTTTCTTTGGACTTTTAGATTTGATAGAAGTCCAAGTAGAAGGCACATATTGTAAACAACATGTAAACTACATGCCTCTTAGAAATGACAACAGATGAATGAAGTATTTACAGTATGTGGATTGTCGTTCCATTGTGTTTCTCTTGATTTGGGACATTGCGGTACTATAGGATATGCAGTTCAGAAAAGAGCTAAAAGGCTTTGGACTTTGCATTTAAACCATCCCTTCCCTTAGGTCTCTGGGAAAGTTACTGATGTAATTCTATTTCTGTCAGTTAGAATGGATAACAGACCAGAGTGAAAGTCAAAATAATTACTAACCTGTATTGTGCATTATTTGAACAAAAGACTGACTATAGAGTCTATTAGATATTGCATTAACTCTCTTGCTCCAATCAAGTGCAGAGACCATGGTTCTTGTACAAGCTGTTTAGTGAAGTTCTGAAGTTCTGGAAGAACTTCAAGACTGAAACGAAACTGATGTCCATACATAGCCTAAGGGGAAAAAAAATAAAATGTCTAGAAGCCAGGAAGTGAGTGGAGTTGCAACAAGCTGACCATACCAAATTACTCTGAACAGAGAAATCTAATACTGACTGTGAAGAACTGCAGAAAAATCTCCAGATAGTGACAGATTAAACATGGAAACTGGATAAAAATCAGTGCTAATTAGTAGAAATGTAGACTGACCTAAACAGAACTTTATCTTTCTTGGTTTTCCCATCTGGGAGAAGATGGCATGTGTCTGAGGATTTTGTTTAAATATTGCTGTAACTTTAGCATAATTGTTTTTAAGCGACCATTTGAAATTCTTGGTTGTAGCTCTAAACTCTACTTCACAATGGTGGATGAGACAGAAGTTAGAGATTTTTTCCAAGACCACACAGAAACCAGATCATGCACTAGGGAGGAAGGTGAGTCTAGCTATTATGTTTGTCCTAGAAATCTTGATCAATCTGAAATATCCATAACAGATCCTTTTATTCAGTAGAATTTCTTTTTTACATATTAGTTCTAAAAGGTCTTCAGTGCAATGTTCATTAACATGTTTTCTTTGTTTGTTGTTCTAACTGAATGTTCAACTGTTGTCTTCCACCAGTCTCTGAGATTATTGGCTGGCAGCTGTGTTCTGAAATGTCCTATCCTGTCCCAGCCAGCAGTTTGGTTTTCCCCCTTACTGGACCTTTGAGAGTGGCTGTCACATTAACTAAGCGAGACAGAGGTCTGCAGCAGTATGTTGTGGAAGCTGCATATAACTATATTCCTCAGGTACCATTATAGCATGCTTTACTTTGGCTTTAGTTGTAGTTTATTATGCTGATGAAAGAATGGTACTGTATATGCAACTGAACTGGCTTTCAAGGTCTACATTATTATTATTATTTCCATTCCCATTATAGTGGGAAAATATGTTGAAAACAAATTACTGATGCTGATAATAGGTACATACTATTTCCATATACAAAACAGCGCACACAAATATTAAGTCATTTGGTTAGATAAGACTGATAGAGATGGAAGTAGAGACCAGGATTTTTGACCTGGTGCCCAGTACTAAACAACCTGGCCTCACTTTGATGACTTGTTTCTCTTTGTGACAAAAAAACCTCAAATGCCGAATTGTTATTTTACATTAAACACCTTGTTTAAAAGCAGAAGTGAGGCTCCAGTGAATCCACTCCAGAAGGCTGTCAGTTGTTTTAATATATTCATTTGGGCAAGCTGGGGAAGGAATGGTTTTCAGCTTTTGCAGGGGACAGTAAGAATTTATGACTTTCTCTAAAATGCTAGTATAGGTGTTTAACACGGGCAGTGGCTGGAGTCTTACCTTCTATCACAGCCCAAGTATGCTGCTGGGCTTGAGCTAATTCTTTTTACTGGGAGACAATTGTGGCTTTGGCTGTATTCAAACACTGCTCAGTATCTCTAAGACAGTGAGATAAAAGCAATAAGCAGAATAACTTTCCCTTCGTTATTTTGTTTTTCTGACTTTCTCTAATAAATGCAGGAAAGTGTACAGACATTTCCTTCTGCCAGAGAATCTGATGTCTGTAGGCAGGGCAAGGCAGAAAGTGTCAACTAAGGCACCCACTGTAGGGTCGTTGTGCTGTGTGCCGTATCCCACTGCTGACACCACAGTGTAAAGGCTTAAGGCTGCCCTGCCAAATTCTACTCACTTAAGCCTGAGCTATAGAGCTTAAATTTATAACTGGAAGTGTGGTCTGATTTTCCATAAATTTTGGCAGGGTTCAGCATAATTTCAAGAGAAGGTCAGTATGCTGTGAAATTCAAGGTGTTCAGACACCATTTTCCCAGACAAGCACTACATAGGGAATGGAAAATACAGCCTGGGAAAAAAAGAAATTTCTCGCTGAAAGTCTTGAAAAGCAGATAGGTGAAAAATTATTGTGGTGGTGAAGCTGCCTGTGATGTAACTCAGTGTGATAGATTGTTCTGTAAATGCTGTGCCAATTGCAAATGTGGTTATCCTTTCTTTCAGGAGAATTCATGGATCCCAAACGAAGCTGTCCTTCACTTCTTTATTGGGACTCCGAAGTCAGACTTGGAAAGGGATATTGGTGTTGACCTAAATTTTAGTGTCCCACAGAAGAAATTCAGAATCCAATTTTTACAACCTAAGAAAAAAATCGAGATTGATGGTGGGTTTTTCAGCTAAGAACCAGATCATCAGTTAATTTCAGTTAGGAGAACTTCATTAGAATTAACAGAGAAATATCAATATAGTTCAGTCAATAATCTAGTGCTAAAACTGTATTACTGTGCGATAGCCATTCAGCTTACTGCTTTCGGTAACACCTATTCCCAGTGGTTTTTGCATCCTGGTTAAGACTGTTTTGCACAGTTGGAAGTTCAGTACCTGGTTCACAAACTCACATTAAAGAGGAAAGCTGTTACCAGTATGGATGAAGTTAAGGCTAAGGAAACACAGCGGGTTGTTCTGTAATCTTTTACATATGCTGAACTGGCCTTACTATTCCTGAATTTTAGTTTGCTGTATTCTGTTAGTTCTGATATGAAATTACTTGTTGCCAAATCAATTCAGTACTGACTATGATATTGCTGTGCGTTGTAATAAAAAGCAACATCTCAATCACGGTGTAACATAGAAAACAAAATCAACAAACGTGTTGATGAAACATAAACTGATAAATATATGGTAATAATATAGACAATGTATTTCAGCTTCTTTGACATGCTGGATAAGCGATGTTTTGTTTTGTATGGTAGAATACATTGAAACCACATATTTAGCATGTGTCCTTCCAGATTTTTATTTATTTATATTTTTATCCTGGTTATTTTCAAGTGGATTGCATGAAGATTTACCTACACTGTGCAAGGCTTTGTGTGCACAGTGTTCTGAGCTCATGAAGTGTCTTCACAGCACAACACAGCTTACAAGTTTTAGCACAGGCTTAAGGAAGTCTGTAAATCACTTCCAGAACTAAGCTGGTTTGTTGGAGACAGCTTCATTACCTCTTCTCGCTTAGTATTCTCAGAAGGTCCTTGCAAAATGAGATGTATATTCTGAGGACACTTCAATGCCTTTGCAAACTCTGTTCCTAACTTTTTTCCTTTGCTCTGATATTTATTATGTTTTAATTCTGTAAATATATTGTTTGCAACAGTGGCAGCTATCCTTTTGCGTACAGTTTTATGAAGCATCACTGAACAGTATACATCCAGAAAAAGTAAACAGTTTTATTTTTCTCCAAGGGAGAATTGAGTTTTCTAAAAATTCACGAATTGGACACCTGGAGCTGATAGTAGATGACCAAGATGTGTATTACATTAAGGTATGTTTTTAGGTTATGAGCTCTCCTACTAGGATGAACACTTAAATAAAAGTAGGGAAAAGAAAGGCAATGAAAAACACATATATTGAAAAATAGTTTTGTGAGCAATCCATCAGAGAAATTACCAGTTCTCTTTGTTACATATTTTTGAGACAGACTCAGTGCTAAATCGCTGTGTTTTAAAAGCTTTTAAGGCATGGCTTCTGCAAGTAATCTAAAGCAATTTTTTCACATTCAGAGGTACTCAAAATCTTTGGGTTGCTCCCAGTGTTAAGTCAGTAGAGAAGATCCCGCTGACTCCTGTGGACTCTAGCTCATTATGTGTATACGTAGTCACACAGTTTTTCAGACCTGTATTCTGACCATGCATAGACTCTGAGTAAGCCCAGGCTAATTTCTTCACTTCTGTGGACTCTATAGACATAAGAATCTCTAAGATACTGTTCTTTGTGTCACAGAAATTATGGGTTTTTTTAAAGCACTGGGGAATAAGTAAGAGAATACCAGTGTTTGAACTCTGAAATGAAAAAGCAAACAAAAATGCAGGTGGGAGGTTATCACTGAAACTCTACTGATGTTTTTGTTTATATTCCAGGATTTGAACAATTTTTTCATTATGCAATTGATACCCATAGCAGAATGCCATGTCTCATGTGGGCCTCCAAAGCCAGTCGTTTTCAAACACTCTACATTTTCCTACAATGAGCACATTATTTAACAGATCATTTTTTCTTCTGGAGTAGTATTTCAGCAAAGAGTTTTTGGATATTTCTCACAAACCCAAACACTAATTAACATTGCAGATTGTTGCATTTGCATCTAGTCCAACCTAAATCTAGTTACCTCTGTGAGACTGTCAGTATTTTCAGTAACACCACATTATTTTTTGGCTCAGTATTGTAACATTCTTAGTAATTTCGGTCACTACTGGAGCAGCAGGAGGTGAAGGAAATAGCATCTCACACCACTATGATTTTTGTATAACTGGAAAAACAAATCCATCCTTCCTCCCCATTGTTTACTAACAGCAAGTTTTATGGTTTGGGGGGTGAAAGGGAGTTTGTTTGGTGTATAGAAAAAAATTCTCTTTTCTTCCTCCTCTCCTCTCATTTCTGAAATGTCCAAGTCTATACTATTGCTTTCTCAAAACTTAATCAATTTGTACTGTTGAATGGCTTGGTTGTTTATTCTAGGGAATGACAGATTTGCAGATGCTAAGTGGAGAGCAGAAGTACATGATCCAACTGGAGGTAAAGCTGATAAAGCAAAGCAGTCCTATCATTCTGTCAGGAAACATCACTAAACAACTTGGCAAGAAGATAGCTTTTTCAGTGTCCCTGAATAATTTATTGAAGGATGCTGCATTTCTTTCAGGTTAGAGGACAATAAGTATTTGCCATATACATGTAAGTTCTGGAGCCCTTATATATTAGCGTTGCCTGGTTTTGGACACATATTTCTAAAGTTACTTTCAAACCAGTAAGACTGCTTTTTAAAATGATTATCCTTGATAAATTGGTACTAATATGTATTTCAGAATAATAGGAGTTATAAAATAAATTGGTTTTTAAGTCTGTTTTTAATTGCTATTTTAATTACTGTTTAATTACTGATGGAAGAAATAAGAGATCGCTGAACAAAAAAATGCCAAAACAATAACAGCTCTTCCAGTATTTTCTGTTTTTCACTTTTGTTAGTACAAAACAGTGCAGAGACACATTTATATAGCTAAATGTCTCTTAAGACCTGTTCTAAAAATCTTGAAATTTTTTTTTTCTCACAAATACACTAAGAGGAAAATAGAAAGTATCAGAAAGAGGGCTTTACTATTTGTTTGACATCAGTTCATTAAAAGGTAAATTAATAGAGTAGAATAAACCAGTAATTTAAGTCTAAGGCTCTCATTTTTTCCTTAGTATTTCTTATTGTAGTTTTCATGTGGCAAAGACATTGAAATGTCATAGGATTATGCAATATTTTCAAATAAAACTAACTTTTAAGGAACGCAGAATGCTGGTTTGGTTTTTGGGAGATCATGTTTTGGTGAAATCTTCATCCTTAGCTTTCACATGGATTGCCAGGGACTCCATCTGAAAACAGTTCTGGTCTGATTTCAGACTGTTATTCCCTGAGAGCTAGGCTGCACCAGTTCTTCTGTTGCAAAGCCACAATCTTGGTCAGGCTTAATGTAGAAGTAAATATCCACATGTTCATATGTTTGGTCTTAGGTAATGAAAAGATCAGTCTGTTAGAATTGATTTCCTTTTAGAAGCAGCTTTGGCGAAATTAATTTCACCAAACTTTAAGCAGTATCTGAGAAATGTGGTCTACAAGCTGTATATGTACTCAGAGAAAAAGACCGAACATCCAGCTCTGTCTTTGTTTACTACACAAAGAGTACACCATGGCGTTCCTCAGTTAGATGGGATGAAACTGAATGCGTTTTTGTTTTTCTCACTGTAGTATTCCTTTTGGCTAGTAAAAGTAATTTCATGTTCTACCACTGCATAATCACTTCTACTCTTTTTGTAGCATTTCTGGAGAAAAAGGTGGATGATAAGCTGAGACAATACTCATTGGAAGGGGAGACTTACCTTCCAGGTGTTCTTGGAGTTCACGTTATCGGTCTTCTCCAGCAACGTGAGGGCTTGTGGTCTCATGATTTGAGGATAAAGTATGGAGTCCTAGGTACAGTGAAAAAGAGGGAAAGTAAAAGCATTCTGTTTGTCTCATTTTTCTGCAAATTATTTGCCTTTATGATTAGGACAGTCTCTTAATGAGAAAGATTTCAGTTGATTTTTAAACTGTGATCTGAGACCTGGGACAAGTTTCTCTTTTCACTTAGGTAAACTTTACTCTTTGAGTAAAAAACATATAAAAAACAATTCAGATTTTTAATGTGCTTTTCACAAGCATGTCCAACATTTGATTAAAAATTGTTTTTTCAATGGGAATTGCTCCTAATTAATTTGTGTTCTCAAGTGTTTATACAAAATGAATGGTTGCATACATACACTTAAAATATGAGGGATTGTTTCTAGGAAACAGTTGGCTGTGTTCTTCTGGCTGCAATGTTTGAACTATGCGTTGATTTTTATTAGACAAAGCAGGTGAACATCAGTACCATTATATCAAGGTATTGAACACTGTACTAGCTAGTCATGATAAGCATTACAGGGTGTGTGTATATGTGTGTTGCACGTTCAAAGAGTGTGTAGCAATATGACTAGTAAAGTTGTCTTAAACCTACACAAGTATGACCCCATAATTTTGCTAAAAATAGCGTGCTGATCAGAGTATTTTATAGACGCAAACAAAAATATACCTGAACACTTACAACAGTATTAGATGATGTCTAGCTATAGCTATGTAATTATAAAGTTATATACTTAGAGCTTAAGTCATATTTTGATATAAACCCAGTTTGGCAACTGTTCCACCTGAAGTGGTCAGCAAGTGACTCCTTGAGAAGTACTGGATTTTTTTTTTTTTTTTAAAAAAAAAGGAAAAAACAATCCTACTGATTGGTTGAAACTTCAGATTCATTATTTTAAGCTTTTTCTCAGTGACCACAAGGGCTAGAAGTTATTATTGTTTTTTTGTTTAAGATGTAATGTCATGATGTCGGGAGCTTAGTGGTAACAGAAAACCATCAAATATTGTGAGTTCCCAAGAAAGCTGCAAAGGTTGATCATGATTAGTTTGTAGTGCTTTTACTTCACCCAGGTAAAATTCCATTTAAGTAATAAACTTAGTGCCTGCTTTTATCTATTTATTTATTAATTTATTGCTTCTGAAGAAAAAGTGAGTGAAAGAACACGGAAATACAGTAAACATCTAAGGAGAGCCTTTGCTTTTCTTAAACAAAATTGTCCTAAATCATTGGATTGGTTTCATTCCATTCTTAATACAAACTAGCTGTTTCCAATTGTCTGAACTGAGAAACATCTTAATTTTTAATAAAGTAAACAAAGGCCCAAATTCTTACAGGTAAAGCCTGTAACATGGCTGTTCCCAGGATTTTCATTTGTAGTACAGCTTGTGTAAAAAAAAAAATAAATCTGCAATGCCTAACACTTTTTTCCGAAAGTTTTACAAATTGTTTTGCATATACAGCATGTCTGTATTCAGAAGTGCAAAGCTATTGATTGCTGTTAAGTTGGACATACGTGTAGCAGGAAGATAAATTCAGGTGTCAGAAACAGTGTTTTCATAACAACATTGTAATCTGTAAAATGTGTCTGGAGCTCAAGCAGATAGTGAAGATAATTCTTGAGCTGAACTTCATGCTAATGCAGTTATACCAGTATTGGTACCAATCTTCACAAACTTTGGTCATTACCTTTAGACTGCAGAACTTACTGCCAGACGTTTTATATGAAGTAAATATCTACTTGTCTTTTACTTTTCACTGTGGTAGTGTTTTCGTTTTCATAGATGTAAATCACTTATCTAGCAAATACAGACTCACTGTTCTTAAATGCAGGTTCATTAAACGTGTGCTTTCCTTTGGATTCATAGAATAAATCAACACGTATATATCTGTAAAAATAGACAAATTTCACTTTAATGTTTTTGAAAAATAGAAACCTTGAAGCCAGCATGAGATTTATGCTATTAACATTTTGAAAGTTTACTTCTTATTTATTTAAATGGGTTAACTTTGTGGTTTAACTTGAACAGGAGAGGCAAAAAATCTTCATCATGAATGCAGTACGCGGCAAAATTTTAAAGTGGAGACAGGTGCACATCACGTGTACAAACTTGATATTGGGCATGAATTCCACTGTACGCACACTCCGACCTATAATCACAAGGTAGAGATACTGACCAAAGCGTTTGTGTACTTGTGTGCTGAGTACTTTTGTGGCATTCCCATACTGAAGGGCTTAAACAGAGCAATGCCCAAGATGTCATTTTTGGATCAATCTTTTTCTTCTCATCTTGTTTCTCTTTGCTTTCTGTGTAGACAAAGATACCTAGTCAAATTGCTAATTTCTGCAGTCCATTACAGCTGTGAGTGATGGAACTCTCCAGTGATGTTATTTTTAATCTTTTAATTCACGGAACTTCTGCAGAATGTTTGTTGTGAAATTGTTTTTTTTTAATATATAAAACAATAGTATTAATAAGTTAATCATTTATCTTGTTCTATCCTTCTTGTAACTAAAAGTCAGGAACTCTCTTTGCTTATTCATCAGAAGTTGCATGTCTGGAAAATAAAGCATTTTACAATGTTTGGTATTAGATATTTCAATGCGTGTGACCCTTTCCTGCAGAAAAGCAGATCTGTTTCAAATTTCTTCCTTTGCAGACTGCACGAAGACAAAGGTTAATTTAAAGGCAAATCACCATTAATACTGGGTATTTTCTGCAGAACAGAGAGCTGGCTGAAAAATAAGCTTCTGAATTAAAGGGAAATTTTGTATCCTTTCAGTTTTGCTTTTGGTCCAAATTGGACTGAAGCCCAGAATTGTTAGGATTTCCCATGAAGCCAGATCTTGCCAGGTTTTGCAGCTGCGCAGTGAATCCATGTAGGGCAGTCCATCAGGAGTACCTGAGTCCAGATACCTTAGCTTTTGAGAAAAGCAATTTGACTGGCAGCAAGTAGACTAAAAGTTTTGGGCTTTGTACACTGAATTTATATCTTCTGATGAAACATGATATTTCTTCGGAAAATTTGCAAGCCTTTCTGTTTTAGTCTTGGTTGCTACTTGGGAATATTTCTTCAGGCAGTTAACAGCAGTGAATAAAAGAGAAAGCATGGTTTACAGGAAAAAGGTGGTTTTTCTGTTCTTTAGGTTCACCTGAAACATGAAGCGAGTGCATCTTGGCTTTCCTCCCAGATGGAAGTGAACTATGGGAAACACTGGGATGAAATAAACAACAAGAAGAAACTGCTGATTAGCCAAGCATTTAAGAATAGTTCCAGTTCATCTGTTGTCAACTATTTCATGGAGGTAATCATCATTGTTGAAGAGCAAGACCTTCAGTTCAAACTAAGAAAAAATTTGGGATGAATTTATTTATTAAGCATTTTTTTTTTTTTCATATATTAACAATATAAGTCAGACATCCAGACCTAGTAAGTTTGAGTTAGATAAGGCCTTTACCCAGGCACGTAGAGATCACTGACATTTAAAATGGACATGATCCTAACAAAGTTTGAGTGTAATGTGGTCTGAATTTTTTGCAGAGATTGCACATATAAAATGATCACAGAGATTTATGAAGGTTGCTTTGCTCACACAATGTGGAAGGAGGGTGCAGGTTATAATAACTCAGAATATTAATATTACAGCATTTAGGTGGAAGTTGGTATGGAAGGCAGTAGCTGAACTAAGATCAGACCTGTTTTTTTGTTTTTTTTCTTTTTTGTTATAAACTGATTTCTACCCTGGATCAGTAAAAAGTTTTCCCATATAGTAAAGTATAATTAAAAGCCTCAGAGGCAGTTTATGCCTCCTTTTGAAGCACATTCTATGGGCTACAAAAAGAAAGAAAATAATTATTTATATTGGCATACCCTGTTATCTTTTGTTTTATTGGTAGAAACTTCTTATAGAAGCTACATAAACTATTCCTGTAACTTTTTGTGTTATTTCTTAGAGTTGCAGGTCTTATCTGTTACTGGCTTAGAACAGGTAATAGTTTTCTGAGGTGGATTGTTGTTATTCTGTTTCGATAGGGAGTACTTGTAAGCATAGAATTTAACTGTGATCCCAGCATAGACTGACCTAGAATTATGGTTTGGGTTTTTTTTTTTCCCCCCAACAAAGTAAATAGTCTAAAATTTAGTGAAAATTTTCCTTTTTGACTCTCCAGTAGATGTAACAAATGGATAGTAAAGAAATCCAAATCTGTAATTGGTCAGTGTACATGAAAAGCTATAAAGTGAATGGCAAATGTGCAGAGCAGAGGCACTGGCTGTGACCTTTCTGCCACTATGTGTGTGTTTAGCTTAGACAGCCCTGAAGATAGAATCCTGTTTTTATTTAAATTTGCTTCACTTGTTTTCCAGTTTACCATGCAAGTCCTGGAAAAACAGGTGAATTATAGAACCCAGCTGCAGCACTCACACAACTCGCAGGTTTATTTGCAGAGCAGCACCAACTTTGAGGTGCAGTATAATGACCACGTGCCATTTGTGGCTGGGCTGCAGTGGAAGGACGCATCCAGAAATGGCCTGAAGAAGTGGGAAGGTGAAGTACCACAACCCATTTCCATTCTGTGATTAGAAAAGCAGGCATTGAAAGTTGCTGCTGGGATTTTGTGAGGTAGTTTTGCGTGGGTGTAACAGAATCATAGAAATACTGGTGGGAAGAGACAGACCCTGGAGGTTATCTAGACCAGCCTCCTGCTCAAGTCAGGACTGTTCCTAACACTAGATGACATCTGCTGTGGCTTTGTCTAGCTGAGTTTTTGAAATCTCCAACTTTCCGCAGCCTAGCTGGCTAGCCTCTTCCAGCAATTCCTTAGCTTCTCAAAGTGCAATTTGTGGCCATTGTCCCTTGTATTTCTCCCTCTTTTGAAGGGTTTGGGTTCCTCATCTTTGCCATTTACTTTCAAGTTAGCTGTAGGCAGCTATTAGATTCTTCTGTTCCTTTGCCAGACTAAACAAGCTGGGCTCCTTTTCGTCACAGGTCTTATCTAGGCCCTGTATCATCATAGCAGCCCTCTGCTGTAGCCTTTCTGGTTTCTTACCGTCCATCTTGATCTGGGTCCTCCAAAACCAGATTCGGTGTTGCAGACAACCTCTCCCATGCTGTGCAGAGGGGCATAACTTTCTCTGATAGCCATGCTCCTAATGTAGACCAGTAATGTCCTGTTAGCTTTTGACTGAGATAACTGACCAAGAAGTGAACCATGTTTTAAAAAAATTCTTTAGAAAGTGATCAAGTTTGTTTTAAGAACATTAGAAAATGGGACACTGGGCAGAATTTTAATTGTGTATTTTAAGCTATAAATTAAACACCTGTGTATATGTATGGATATTTTTGAAAAATCACATTTATCTTAGACCTTTTGCTTCAGAAAATACAGCAGGGAGTAGGCCTTTGTAATAATAAGGCGTATTTTACATTTTTGGAATTCTTTCTCAAATAGGGGTTAAGTTACCAGTTGTCCTGGTTTCAGCCGGGGTAGAGTTAATTTTCTTTCTAGTCAGTGCTGTGTTTTGGGTTTAGTATGAGAATAATGCAGATAGCACATATTGTTTTAGTTGTTGCTAAGTGGGCTTTTTGAGCTTCCCATAGAAGCTGAGAGGGAACATAGACAAGACAAGCTGGCCAAAGGAATATTCCATACCATAGATTGGTATATAAAGGGGGGTTGGCCAGGGGGCAGGGATCCGTGATCCCTGCTCCAGCTGGGCTGGAGAACCGATCATCAGGTGGTGAGAGTGACTTGT
>VYXH01006077.1:226097-249675 GCA_013397275.1 Burhinus bistriatus
CCCCGTCTTTTCGCCCTCTTCTCTCTACCCTACTGGGGGGGAGGGGGGTGAGCAAGCAGCGGCGTGGTCCTAGTTGCTGGCTGGGGTTAAACCACGCCACCAGTGGTGTGCCAAAAGTAATTTTTCTAACATTTAGTTCTTAAGATGGATTGAATGGCACTACCATTTATGCTTCAGTGGATGAAATCAGGACACTGATGGGCTAAGCATGTAGATTTGCTGTTGACAGCTACTTTTTAAAATCTAGTATACACCACATGTGCCAAAACTTATTAATGCAAAACTGGCTTGATACAGTGGACTGAATTAATGGATGTTTTTCTGCTTGTTAAGGTGAAACAAATAAAGGTTAGATTAATTCTGAAGTTTTAAAAATTTGGAGATTACTTTGTGAGCGTCTGTCATAAAATAATCACGAGTTACCAGACTGTATCACAATGACTGAATGGTGTAATTTGATAAATAACCAGCAAAATTTCGACAGCCTACTAGTTAAATTTTAGCAGCTTGTCAGATATAAACATTCTGAGCTGTCTATAAACTAGTTTCCAAAATAACCTACAAATCTTGATCAACGTCTATGTATTGCAGATTTGAATTTCTGTGTTGGCACATGTCAGAACAGCTTTGTTTACGGCCATTATTGTAATTATGTGAATAATGTTTACAGACTTACAGTTCAGGTAAAGATTTCACATTTTGTTGCAGATCACACAGTAGAACCTTTTCCTGGTGCCATTTAGGTACTGGACTTCATAAATTTCCATTTATTAGCAAACCTTCCTATGTGTTACACTATGTGGTATGTTATGCTAGTGAAGGACATTTATTTCATTATATACCATCCAGAGATTTTGGCAATTGGAAGAGAATAGGTTGATAGTAGCATTTTAGCCTCGTTCCAAAACCCCAGAGCCTTATCAGCTTTGTTGCAGAGTTAGAATCCAGGTAGCTTGAAATCTCACTTTTCTGCCAGCTTTAATATATGTTCCTTCCAGGTGGATTAAATATAGACACTCCATGGCTATATCTGTATGCAGCTCAGAAACTACATCAGCCTCAGCATTCTGCTTATTTATTGACTACGGAGCTGACAACTGGAAAAGCTCTATCCATTAAGAATCTTGTAGTGGAACTATTTTATAAAGATCAAGGCAATGAAAAGGAAGGGAAAGTTCACGTTTACACTCCAGCTACCACATACCTGCAGGTTAGTAACGTGATGCTTCCTATAGTGTATGGCTTTGACGATAGAGCTTTGTGATAGATACCCAACAGAACTGTCATGATACTGAAACACTTGTTCATCATGCTATGTGAAGTAGCTGGTTTGAGAAACGCGTGCAGTGTGCCAGGTTTTAAGAGAGGATCTTGAAATGCCTACGTTCATCTGTTTTCTGTGCTTGAATGATGAGCTATTCTTCCTCTGGGGCAGCCAAATCAGCACAGCCAGGGTCTCTTTATTAGCTCTGAAGAAATATTAGGGCCATCACCTCTGCCCCCCTTTGGAATGGGAGTCCATCACTCCCTGCACAAAACCCAGATACATGATGGTAGAGTTCTGTGTAGGAGTGTACTAATAATAATTACTATTTTAAAGTTCTCTCTCTGTCCCCGTCATGAGCTAACAGTTTCAGGAAGTAGGAAAATTGGATCATAATGTAAGAAATGTTTAAAACTTGTTCCTTAGTGATATGAAACAGCTAAAAGTGTCTTTCATTTAAAAAGTAGGAGGAAGAAGAGTCCAACTTCTAAATTAAGAGCCCAGTGATTACAGCATTCACCTAAATTTGAGGCATTAGCTTTAAAGACATCCTCTGCCAGAGAAGAATGTAACCCACTTCTTCCTGGAGAGTATCCTGCTCATGTAGTTCATGGCACTTGCTGCCTCCTGATATGGCACCGTTTGTAAAAATTCTGCATGAGCATTTGGAGCTCCATTAGTATTAGAGTTCTGATCTTGCAGAAGAGCAATTTTGCCCCTGAGGTGGTTTTGCTGCTACTCTTTATCCCACTCTATCTCTACAAAATGAAGAAGTATTTCTACAGGTAACTCTGCAATATGAACAGATGCAGTAGGAGAAATGGTAATCCTTTTGCAGGCGAGAGTACTGGATAGTGGAGCAGTTTGGAACAATCCTAAGAAATGAAAGGTTATTTCTTTTGTTGTGACTTAGAGAATTACTCCAGTCTCCCACAAACCTATAAGAAAACCTTCAGTAGCATGTTCTCAATGTATAGTCTTCTGTCTTTTCTATTAGAATTCTTTCACTTTCTATATACTAAATATCCACTGGGTGGAATCAGTGTGCCCTAAGTCTATGGATTCTAAGCTTCCTCCTAATTTATTTTAGACTGTGCTATGCAATAGAGGTTTAAAACTGATTTCATAACAGTTGCTGTGCATGAACCAATATGATAAACCTCTGTCACTATGCAAAGTGTAGGTTTGTCGTGGAGAAGCTTAACTTCTTATCTGCCTCTGTATAAATGAGATGAGAGCCTGGAATTTTTGCCTTTCTCTTAGAATCCACTGCAATTGTTGAAATCTTTAACTTAGGTTTATGTTTAAGGTGTTCTTTATTCTGAATTGCAGCTTTCCCTTGTTATATCACTGCTGGTTCAGGCACAGTGTGGAGGACTGTAAGAAAGGTTCTTGAATGAGAAAAAACTGTTCATCAACTATTTACCTTTTTCTCTCTCCCTTGCTTAGAGGGGATAGAATAAACTTATATCTTTATAGCAATTCGGAATATTTTGATAATGGAAAAGCTGACACACTGTTTCTAATAGTTCTTGTAATGATCATCTCCAAGGAAATGTGTTCCTTTCACCTCTGTGCTGTGCTGCTGGCACAATAGGATTCTGTCTGTCGTAACTCAGCCAGACTAGTGTGTCAAGCTTTGTTTTTCAGGCATCCACATTTAATCATCTTGGGAGGAATGTTCTGCATAGCTGTAGTGAAATGACATCTCTGTGGAATCAGCTTGTGAAGAATGAGATTCATTTGGAGAATAATGAACAAGCCAAATTTCTCTGCTTTAAGATAAAGAGTGCAAAACAGGAATTTAACTTCACAGCCAGCTATCAGAATCTGCCAATGGTAAGAAAAAAATATAAATGCAGTTTCTTTGACTGAACACTGTGTTTTTCAGGTCTGCCACCTTCCTGAGATTTGCTATTGCTAGTGTTGAAACTTAAACACTTCTGGTGCTGCTTCTATTTCTGTCTGTTTTGACAACATGCAACGTAAAACTAGGTTTAAAAAGAAAACAAAAATTTGTGTGGTGTAGTTTTGAGTACTTCTTACCTATTTGGGAGGCCAACTACAGACAGAAGTCAGGGAGGAGAGGACAAAGAGTGACTACATGGCTAGAAAGAGAGCTGTAGATGTGATTGCGTACATTTTGATGCAGATGTGGGGTAGATGTGGAAGATTCTACTGTCTTGGAGAATAAAAATATCTTGCCTGCTAGTGAGCATAGTAACAGCCTGGGTTTATATGCTATTTTAGCCTCTACATCCCTTCCAATCTTAAAATCATTCTTACTTTGCTTGATGTCTGTAGCACAGGAAGTGTAATCAGCAGTTTGTCCTCCAAAGAGCACTTTCATCAGTTACTTTGTTCAGTTCCTTCCTTGCAGGATGTCTTAAAACAAAAAATGTTTTTTCTAGTCATAGCATTCCATGCTTTGAAAATCCAATCAGTTTTTGTATGTAAACGTACTGGTACCAGAGCTAAAGTTTGCTCATATTGTGAATAGGTTACACTCAAGTGATATGTTATAGGGCATTTGTCTTCTGCTGAAGTCAGTTTTCTACTAATGTCACTTTTAATTCTATATAAATGGAGATCGGGATTTTAGCTGAAGCAGAAAGGGGTTGATCTGTGAAATTACAGCCTCGCTGCAGCCTGTTGAGCAATGTGGTTTTTGTATTGATGTTCCTGAATATGAATGCAGTAAATTTGATGCAATTGTCCTTTGCTCTTCTGATCTTATGATTTGAGTGCAGCCTAAGAAGAAAAACTTTTCTGTGAAGACTGTATGGAGAGATTATAAAAGTCTGCCTGTCATGCTGCAGTTTGAAGGTCAGATAGAAGAGCTGAAGAAGGAGAAGATGCTTTATCAAAAACGTGGAACCCTTCATTTCAGGTTCAGTAATCTTATTTTTTCTATCTCTGAAGAATGTTTTGGCCTAAATTTAGTGTGCTCCTGATGCTCTTGGGAAATGTTCTGGGCTTTACAAAGCACAAGTGCCACATGCACAAACCCTGTGCTTTCTCCCATCTGGCTTTCTGAACTTGCTCAAGCACACCGACTTCATGAGCTGGTTATTTACATCTATTAGCTTCTTCCCTCTTTGTTGAAATGATAGTAAACAAAGTTGTCAAAGGCAACAGGCCATGTGTGCTGTGGCAACGTGTTTGTTGGCAACTTTGTTGGGCGTATAGCCTCCTTTCATGAAAATAGCAGGATTTATGATGTGTCCAAACTTTGAAGTGGTGAGAAGTTCCAAAATCCAGATCTGATCCTATGTACCATCCAGATGCCTTTTTTTCTAGTCCTTAGGAATAATATAGCCATTCTAAAGCCAAAGGTATTGCTCTTAAAACACACAACAAATGGTCTTGTTTAGATTTTGGAACGTTTCCATTTCCTGATGAGAATGAGTGCACTGCCTCTAGATATTGGCTGTGTCTGAAATTTCTCTCTTCATTACCTATTATCAAAACACAGGTTGAAGCCCGTGGTAAAAATGTATGCTCAGACTTTTGAGACATCTGGATCATCTCTGAGGACATCTCAGCTTTCTTAAGGCATAATAGGGTCAACAGGAATGCACAGGTTCCCTTAGGAGCCACTGTGCATCTTGAAGATAGTTAAAAAAATGTGAGATGCCTTCTCAGTAATGGAAAAAATACATAAATGAAGAACAAAGAGCTGTACCAGATATCCTAATATGTGTAAAGGCAGTCCAATATCTGCTTATAAAAGTTAATGCATTTTTCCGAGACATCAAGCTAAGTAAATGTGCAGAAATATTTAATAAAGTCCGTAAAACATTACACTGAAGAAGTAAACTGTTCTGAGAACTATGTAGTGGCTGAACATCTGTTGTATAGGATTCTTGGCATTCAGGTAGTGTTTCTACAGAAAGCATAAAATGTGTTTGATAGGTGAGATCTATCATCTCATCAAAAGCTGCCATAAGCTTTTGGGCACTGTCCTTATTTGAAATGAAGTCTTGGCCATGCAAGTGTATAAAGTGTATGCACTGGTTATGCATGTCAGAATTTTAGAGCATCACCCTCTCCCATGCTCTTCTAAGCCCTTCCTGAATTCAGGATGGAAACTCTTTACCAGACTTTCTAGTAAATGTGTGTAGTTCCTACGAAGTTGTAATTATGTTCTAGTAATTTCTTAGAGGTCCTGGTCCTATGTGTTTTGCTTCTGTACCTGACAGCTTGATTGTATCTGCAACTGAAAATTGTGGAGTTCAAGTTGAACTCTGCGTGATTTCTTTTTGTAGTTGTCTATTAAGATCTTTTACACTTTGCTTATTCCTTGTTTTGTTCCAGGCATCCTTTTAAAGTGCCTGTTCTGCAGAGCTTCCTTCTGCAGGAGACATTTACTGTTGACAAAAAGCAAAAGCACTATTTATTGGAAACGAAAGTTTTGATAAATGGGGTGGAGGAAACAGTTCAAACTCTTATACTTGGTTACCAACCTGAAAGCCCCTATGTGAGTTACAGAAGAATTTACTTTATTCTGGCATACCAAAAAAGGCAGATGAATGATTTACTGTATGTATCTTATGTTCCTTGCATTTCCTCTCAAACTTTTTTTAGATTTGTGCTGGCTTAACTCATCCTTATAACTACAGTTTGTTCCCCAAAGATGTTGAAATATGCATTTTAACTCAAAGTCACCAAAATGTGAGTAATTTCCTATTAAATTCAGTTAGAAGGAGAGATTCATTACCTGTTTATTTCCAGTTTATTGTCTTTTCAGACATAACTTGCTATAGATCTTTAGTTCCTCACCATGTAAATGCTGCAACCAAGTTCAGAGGGCAATGATGTTGTTGGTGCCTCCCTAATATGATGTTTTGTATAATATGTTGTGTAGTAATATATGATAATAATACTTAATATATTATTTTAAAAATAGTATTATACATTGGTATTAATAACAACAAGTGCTGGGAAGGAATGGATTCAGGATTGTCATCCTTATCTAGGTGTATCTATTCATCTTTCTTCCAAATGCAGGGGTTTTTTTTTCTGCTTTGCTCATTTTTCATTCTGAGCCACAAAGTAATAGCTTGCAACTCTTTTCTTTTTTCATAATATGTAGGGATGACTTTTCTCATCTTTCATAATATACAGGGTTAATACTCAATGCAATTCACTTATTCACATTCTTAACACATAGGTGAAGCATGGGCTTGAGACGACCTTGAAGGTCAATAAGGAAGATGTTCTCAGCTTTCTAGGGACGTATCAGGACAAATCCAGTGAGGCAGATTTTAGACATCTTTTGCACCTGGATGTGACACATTCATTTCAGGTATTGATGGTTTTCATTTATGGCATTTTATTTTTTATGTCTTGGTGGCTGTTTTACTGCGTTGTCTTTAGAACTATAATTGTTTTATGCTTATAAACTTTATAGTTCAATAAAGTTCTGGCCCTGACAAAGACCCTAGGTATCTCAGCAGATCAAATCATAATCTGTATCAATAATGTCATGTAAGAAACAGACTGACCTTTAGTTTTCATACTTTTTTTTTACTGAATTTGGTTTGGTTTTCAGTGTCTTTGGGTACAATTGGTAGAATTTTATACTCACATTTACTTATACACATCCTCCATTTCATGCTAAAAGTTCAGACATCAGATCACATGAGGCAATTAATGGGAATGCGGTGATTATGTTTACATTTTACTTTGTCAAACAGCTTGAGTTTCCACAAGCAATGGGCCTAAGTGGGGAGCTGTTTTCCAGGCAGACTAAACTGGAACACTTTGACTACAGTGTGAGTGTGAAAGTTGTCATCAACAAGAACATGTCTTCACAGGTCAGTTCCGTGATTATTACAGTCTTGTTGCTCGAACTTGTGGCTTTTGCCATTCATACAATCAGACCTGTGTTGAGTCATGCTTGTCACATGCGTTAGGAATACATCTCAATCTGGGAGCTGTTCAACTTTGTGCTATAAATTGCTTTGCAACTACTTTCAAGCATGGGAACACAAATGTATGTGTATACTACAAATTTGGTCAACTCATACGGAATTCCATGAGTGTAGAGGTGTAAATTGTTAGGGAAACAGTTAATTTTTTTATGGTTAGAGTTTGCTCTGACTAGATGGCTACATGCAGTTGGAATAGATGGCTTGTGTTTTGGCTGAAATTCAGAAAACTGTGAAAGTCAAGTTAAATTGTACTTAAAATTCAACATAGCTCATAATTTTTTGTCAAAAGCTCTAGCCTAGTGACAGGCTTATATGCAAAATCAAGTGTCATCTGTAGCTTTTGTTACCAATTCTACTTTATTACCAAGGTTCTGTCTCTAGGACTAACTTTATCCTGTGTGGTGGTTGAGGTAAAGACAGGGAGACCACTTACCCATTACCTTCACGGAAAAAATGGACTCAACCTGGGCAAAATTAATTTAATTTATTGCCAAATAAAAATAAAGTTAGATGGTGAGAAACAATGATGAAAACTAAAAGCCCCTACCCCACTCCGCTCCCCTTCCCCTTTTTCTGAGGCCCATCTTCTTGTCTGCAGTCTTATTCCTCAAACTGATGTTTCAGTATTCTGTATTATGATTTGAGATCCTTAATGTCCTGTTCTTCTTTTTCTATGTGTAGGCCCAGGCAGCCCTAAAGAGTTACGGTGAGAGCAATTTCAATGGCTCTCTTTACCTTCATTCTAATGGAAGGGACTTGCTGATGCTGGAGGTTGATATGAACAATGAAAACAGGAAGAATGCCAGAGTTGTTGAATTGAGGGCTTTCCTCCATCAGACAATCCTGACAAACCCAGAATCAATACAGTTCCAGCTCATGGGCAAAGTATTTCCATCAAGGTAGAGAAATCAGAATCTTGGTTAACAGAGGAGCTGAAGAGTGTTCTGTGATACGTATTTAAATGTAACTACTACCATATAGTTGCAGCGGAAACCACTGAGCAAATGCCATTTCATGCATTATCCCTGTTACTGAAATACTTTTGCTCTTTATGTTTCATAGGTTGGTATAATAAGTTATGTTAATGTGTTCTAGTTGCTTTCCTAGGACTTTGTATAGAGATAACTTGAATGAACGGGTGGTACTGTTATGTTGGGTTTAGATCAGCAGTTGTTTATTTCCCCCTGTTGTTTGTCCTCTCAGAAGTAAGGGGCTAATATTTATAAGCTATGCCAGTGGAAGAGGGCACTTCCCGGTCTTGATTATAAAGTTTTATTAAGTGTTGTGGAAAGCTCTGAGGTGACGGGTGGGAAACAGAAATTTGGCTCTCCCAAGTTTCAGCTGTCTTCCAGCTGATTTCACAGATAGAAAAGTGTGCAGTGAAGGAGTTGATGTTTTTGTAGAGGTCCCAGTGTTTAGCAGTTTAGGAGTTGGATGGGGTAAGGAGAATAAGGAGACAGAGTTAAAGAAATCAGAAGTTGTGACAATTTAGTTGAAGGTCATTATTTTTTTCTTTTACTAGTAAATCTAAGATAAAAGATTCACGAAAGATATTTCATGTGTTTCTGCAGCTTACTTGCAATTCTGGGCTTCCAATAGCACATTCATTTGTTTAAAAACCAGGATAGCCTGTAACAGAGCAATTTATTGCAGCTCACTTCACAGGAAGTAAAGTAGAACACTTAAAATTTCTGGAATGACAATTTATTTGGGATTTATTTTACAGGGAGAAAAGAGAAAAATTAAAGATTGAGTATTTCTGGGGAATTGCTAAAAAGATGCCGTCTGTACAGACTTCAGTCGCTGACTGATGAAATTAATCTTGCTTCTCTGAACTACATGGTTCAATTCTTCCCATCAAGTGGATTTTCACTGAGGTTTTACTCATCATCAGTCTTTCAAGAGGGTTCCAATTTCTAGGAGGGATGTCTAACAATATGAAAATATGATTGCCTCACTTTTAGGTATTTTGTGTAGTATACTTGAGTCTAGAAAATCAGACACTTCAATGAACAGTTTGTTGAAGGCAATGTGTAAATTTTATCTTGGTCTTTTACTTGAAACACTGAAAATTGAGTTTCTTGTTGCTCCAGCAGGTTTCCCTAACAAACTGTGCTGTGTTTCTCCAACAGTGTTCAACTCAGGGCCAAGATACAAAGAAATAATTGTTGGTTCATTTACCAAACTCAAATGGTGGTGGCATTTAAAATTATTGTTTAAGCTGAATTCTCAATGCTGCTTTTAAATCAGCACTGAAGACAGATTTCATATTGTAATGGAGAGGAGTTCGTTTCCAACTCTATCTAACTCTGTCCAACTCTTTTATTAGGGATCAAAACAAAAGCATCCAAGAAATTTGAAGAAAAATCAATCTGCCAATCTGTAAGGCTTTACTGAGTAGTTTTATAAACATCTGGTGAATAGCATGTACTTACTGGAAGGCATATGATTCACAACACTGGAACGAGTGACCAGAAAGTTTCTGGAGTCTCCATACTTGGAGACGCTCAAAACCTGACCACATGCGCTCCTGAGCACCCTGCTCTCATTGATCCTGCTTTGAGTGAGAGGGCGGTTGTCTTGACAATCATGAATTAAGCATAATAATAAGGTCTTGCTAGCAATTTTTATCTCTGTCTTTTTAGACTTTTGGTATCTTCTGAGATGAAGCTTAATGAAAATAGACTTCACATGGATTTCATGGGAGCCAGGGAGCAGAAAGTTGGTTTTGTTTTGTCCCTAAATGGAAGAGTCCAACACACATTTGCTGGATTAAAGGCCATACCTCATCTTGTTTCTCTGAATGGATTACTGAAGTGCAAAAACAACATTCATGATGGTACTTTTTTACTTTGTGTTTTGCTTCTAAGTCTGCAGCTATGTAAGGAAGCTTCTTAATTTTAATGTATTCCTTACTGAACTGCATATAATGCAGAAGAGAATATTTAGCATGCAAAATGAACCATTGGTCATTGGGTTGAAACTACTTTTTAGTGAACTAACATAGTTTGATAATTTTCATATTTTCATTGATTGAAGGAAATAGTGGGTGGCATCTTCCCTATGCAGGTCTTCTGAAATGTGGTGGTGGGGCTGACTTGAGGCCCTTACTCTTCTGAATGGCTCCATGGGTTGAACAGGTCACTGCAGAGCTCAGAGGGATTGTTTAGCCTGGAGTTACAAAAGTAATAGATCATATTCCCTCTGTAAATTTTCCTTCACAAGGCAGTGCAGTGTAGTCCATGGCCTAAAGGCACAAGCAACTTAGTGAATAAAAAGAAACAGCTGCCAGAAATACCATTATGTAATTTGTTTTAAACACAGACACTTCTACTAGTAGAGAAACTTTCAACAATAAACTGATTTGCTCTCTAGATTAGACTAAATTATATATTATAATAAATGGAAATTCTTTTACTTCCTCCTGGTATTAAATTAATGGTTAATTTATATGTTGCTTATAAAATTCTGGTTATTTCTGTCCCAAAGGACTCTCTCCACAGTAATCATTTCTGCCTGTTACAGGTAACATCAATGTGATGGTCAACAAAACACTGTATGGACTGCATCTCAGGAACAGAAATGTGTTTGGGAATACTACCATACACAATGTCATTTTTGCTATGTTTCAGAACGGCAGTCAGGCAATCCCAATGGAGGCAAAACTGAAAGGACACCTGGAGCTGAGTAAAGAGATGAAAAGGGGGCTAGCTAGCTTCCAGGTGGATGAGGAAGCCCTTTCTGTAGATTTTTCCAATATCATGAGTCCTGGGCACAGCAGAGTCAGTGGGACTTTCACACATAATACCAGCTTTTTAAAAAATGCAGGTATGAAGAAAACTCTGACTTGATGGTGTGGTGTAACAAGGTATCAAGGTGAATTTACCTAAATGAGTGCAGACCAGTGGAAATGAGTTGCATTTGCTCACACCAGAAGAAAATGTGATCCAGTCTTAGCAACATTTTTTTTAAGATTTTTGAGAAAATACAATAAAAAGGATACAAAACTATTTAAAAACTCTTTGAACTACTTCAGAGTAAGTTATTTTTTTCTTGTGCATCTGTATTCCTGCATGCTTATCAGTTCCTCTAAGCGTATTTTTATGCCTGTTTTGATTTGGGACAGGAAACATTGAAAATCATTGAATAAATCACACTGAAGACTAAACTATGCCAAGTGTTGTTTCCTAAGCAAAACCAAGGGTTTTCATGAACTGAAGTTATCCATAATTTTGAATAGGTAAATTGCCTTTGTCCCTTTGGACTGAAGAAATCTGTTTTGAAACTTTCTAACAGCTGACTACTGGAGTTGGACGCAATACCCATTGATAGATATCCTTTATTAAGAAAAGAAAACTTCCTTGACTTCCAAAGTGCCTGCCATATTTTAATTTAACAATCTTTTTTTAATACGATTTTCATATGTAGGTAATGTCCTTTCTTACTATAAATATCAGTAAGCGCAGCTAAGTGGATGATCGCACTTTAAAAAAGGTCTGTCTTTTCTTATGAAAAACTATAGGAGGCTTCTCTTAATCCGTAATACATCTTTTCTATATTTTTACAACGACGACCCAGAAGTATTGTGTTGATTTTGCCTCCTTCCCTGTCACTAGGATTGCCCTTGGATGGCATTCTTACTGCCATGTGTGACCATGGCACAAGAAATCGCACCATCGCTATAGCCCTACAGAGTGGCAGTGAAAGGATTAGCGCTGTGTTTGGAGGTCACAGACTGTCCACTGAGCCTCCTAAATCCCAGCTATCTGTGAGTTTAAAGCACAACATCTCAAAGATAAAGAAACATGGCATCCCTTTTATTGTGGAAGCTGCTGGCTATTATGAGGTAAGAAGAGTTCTGCCTGTGATTGTTTAATTTCTGGCAGAACCATTTCTAATAACTGTAGGTTATTCCTGTGGACTTTATACCAAAAGCATCTGCATTTTTGAGATGTACTAAGTTACTATGTGAAAGAAAGGTGTTTTTCTGGCTTCTTGTCATAATATGTAGATGTCATCTGAAGTCTTGGAGCTGCATCTAGACTAAATGAAAGGCTACATTCGATTCTCATTTAAGTGAAGTGCTTTACTGCATAGGAACCGGAGTCTTGTCCAATTTTGTTTCCCCCCTGTAAATGGGAAGCGGACAGGCAGGCCTAATGTATGTAGCCATCAGGTAAGTGTCAGTGAGCCCAAGTACTGCATTGCATCTGGTACTGGATTTAACTGATGTCATCCTTTGGATGTCCACTAAAGAGCGGAAGAGTGTTTAGCATGGCTTTCCATTTGGAAATCTCTACCCACAGAAGCATCATGGATCATGTTTCCTGGTACAGTGTTGCTTGGCCCCTCTTCTCTCTATCTGCATTTCTGCTATAGATCTGTGAACAACGTATAGCTCTTTTACATCTCAAATTATCCTTCCATAAAAGAAGGGTTCAAATATTTTGTGTGTTCTAACATATGCTGGAAGGCTCAAGTAACTAACATACTAACATTTATGGTGGTTTCAGCCACTGTGGTACAGAGAGACATAGAGGTGTGCAGAGGAAGAACTCTATACAGTTCCCCTTGCCCTGCTTACTAGTAGTTTCTGGTTACAGCAGTTTCACTGCTTTTATTGTGTATGCCTTAGGACACAAATCCTTCAGGGTACTGTGAAGTAACATGTTGTGGAGCCCGAAGGAATTATTGGTACACAGCATTCAGAAAGTCTAGCATAACAGGAAAATCTCTATTTGAAACAAAACCACTTTGATGAATTTGCACTTTTATTTTACTAGTGCTGCTGCCCTGACACAGGCTGTGACATTTAAGCATGGTGAAACAGATTGTGCCTTTGCCAGTTGTTGCTGGGATGTTGTTGTTTGTTTCTTTCCATGATTTGGTTTCTTTTGTGCATAGAATTTTGCCAAAAAGCTTGCTGCAGGGATAACAACCACAGTGGAGATGGAACAGCTCAAAATTGAAATGGAGAAAAAAACCACTGGCAGTGCCATGGAAATTTCTCTTTCACTTCACCATGATGTGGGAGGACTGATTGACATTGTTCCACGTGCACTAGAGGTTAGCGGAAATCCTGCTATATAGTGTATTTGATGTAGCTTTCTGCTGTGCATTCTCAACTGTTCAGATTTATTGCTTGAGAGCAAGCTAGCAGGTCAGAAGGGAGAGAGATTTTTGTCAAACAAGGCCAGTACAGAAAGCCTAAAAATTTTTTGCTTAGCAATAAAGAGCAGGTTTTCAAGATGTGGTGGGTAACAGAACATTTATGTCATGAAATTGGAGTGGGTGCTTGCCCAGGCACAATAACATGCAGTCCCAGCGTTTCCATCTTACTAAAGCAGGGTTTGCAGGTGGGTCACATGGCTGTTTGTGGGTGCAGTGGTACCGACAGCAGAGTGAATAATAATGCCAGTAGTTTTCATACAGCCGACAGCGTTCCCCAAGGACTTCACTTTCTGCAAAGGGGGACACAGTTGATGGCATTTGAAACACTTAAATGTCTACTTGTGACAGTGGTACTTTCTATGCCAAACATAAGAAATACCACTATCTCCTGTCAAAATCAAAAGCCAGAGTATCAAAAATAGTTCTGTCTAACAAGTAACAGTTTCCTGCTGTTTGAAGATATACATCTGTCTTTATGCTGATAATATTTTGGCATGATAATGCAAGGTTAGAGACACGATTTAGCTTCGGATGTACTAAACTGTTTATCTTTTTGAAACTGATCTCTAATCTTTAATCTTAAAGCTATGTTTTAGTATCTTCATGCTTTTTATCCTGAAAGCAGCCTTTTAGCTCGCTTCTTTGTATTTTAGTCCTCTCTGCTTTTCTTTGTGCTCTGAATGTGCTTTGTTGATAATGCCAACAGGTTGCTTGCAGTGGAGAATCTGCTAACAACCAACTTTCTGGCCTTTGCAATGGAGCAATTACATTTCATCATTTTGAGGTAGTGGTTTAATTTATAAACTCTGCTGTCAACAACATACTGTCTTAACTACCAGCGTAAAGGAATAGAAGTACTGAAAGGTGTCAGAGGTGTAGAAATGGATTTGAGTTAGATGGAAGTTTTGCACGCACTTTCATATATTTTCGCTCCCTTGATGTTCACAGGTTCAAGCAGATCAGATTACTTTTCCTTCAAAAAGTGTACAAGTCCATGGGGAAGGTCGCACTGAGTTTCACCATCATGCAGTGGACTGTTTATTCTGAATCAGAATTGTCAACAAACTTGCACTCAAATGATACAGATGTATATTTTTAGTGCACAGCTGTGCCCCAAGTGCAGAATACAAAGTAGAGAAAAGGCATGTTTATGGGCCCAACAGGTGCAATTTTAAAGGCCGTATTCCTATGTACTACAGCAGACAGTCAAGTTGTGCAGCTTCAGAGCTCAGTGCAAGAGCTTGCACCTAGCAGAAAAATAGTATCAGAAGAGCTGTGCAGCAGGCAAAAGGCAAGAGTCACCTTAATGTTTCCAGCTAAAGTCTCCAAACTGTATCTTCTGCCAGTTAGAGCTGAACTCGGTATAAATGCTGTAGTTCTGTTATTGAGTAGCTGACCTGATATGAACTGGACAAGGGAGCATAGGAGCCACAAGCTGAGAATTTCAGTTCTAATGACAAAAAAGACAAATAACATTTCAGTTCTTCCCTCATGTAACGTGGGTAGAATATGCATAACTCTTGTCACTCTTGCTGAGGTCTGAGGGGAACTGAACACATTCTCACAGTGCTAGAGCTCTATTTACTTATAGTAAAAGCAGAACTGATGATAGTAAAAGCAATAGCAGTTGATTTTTCTGGTATTAGTAATTATTTTAATGGAGTTACAGAGTTGGGTTTTTTTCTGTAGTTTTTATTATGGAACTCTAAAGTAAAGATTTTAGGCCATCTCTTAAATTCTTTAGGCATTTATAAATATGTAGGATGAATACAAAATGGTGTCAGGGTAGTAGGGAAGTAGTTCTCTTTTAGTAACATGAGCATTTAAAAACAGTGTATGGCCCGACAGGAAAATAACCTTGACAATAGTTTTTCCTGTGATTTTTCAGACTCCAGCAAGAGTTTTACTGAATGGATCAATGTTCACCAGCAACTTTTCTGTCACCTTCTTTGGATATGTTTCTTTTCATGACATGTTTGCCTGCCTGCAGCTCCGTGCCACCGCTAACGTCCAGCCTCATTTAGAAATTGACTTCCAGCATTCTTCGCCTTTGCTTCAGTCTCTGGGAATTGCCAGAGAGAACCAAGTGAAGGTGTCAGCCATGAGAAGTGACAAGTATAAGGGCATGCTTGGTATTGTCCTTGGGCCTTGCAGTTTAAAAGCTGATGGAGAAGTGAGCCTGGCAAGCAATGAAACAGATACAGAATGGGTACTTACTTTTAGAAACAAGTGCGTCAGTCTAGAGGTAAGCCTAGATTGTTTTCTGTATAGTACTATAGTCTGTGTATTTCAGATCATTATCTGAGTCACAGAGAACTATATCCTGACACAATTATTTATGGAAAGGACAGTTTTGGTCATTAAAGTTGTTCTGGCAGAGCAGTAAGTCGGAACACTTTGGAGTAATACAATGGTACGTGTTACTGCTGTTGCCATAAAATAGTTGCTTAATAATAGCTTGTAAATTAACTTTTGTCCTAGAATCTAATGAAAAGCATGTCCTTTCTATTTGAAATTTTGGAAGTTTTCTTTGGGGTTATGAACCTTTTCTTCTACAGTACTTATGAAAATGTTGTTGTAGGATTTTTTCCCCCATATAATTTATTTTTTGTTTCTTTTTCTCTTGTTTCACTGAGAAATTTCTAATTTGTCTGTGAAACAAGCTGTCTTGTATGGTTCTTTACAAAACCATATTGGTTCAGAAAGAAGAAATGCTTTCTCATTAACTAGAAACAAATTAGGAAGACAGTTGCTTTACCTTGTGTGCTTTAAATAGTATCATCTTTTCTGTTGCAGAGGATGGGATTGCCTCATGCTGTAGCCTTTGGGGGCTCATTTCAACAGAACATCTGCAATGTTGGCTTGTTAATGAACCTCCAGTGTGATGGCAGAACAGTTGATGTGCAGATAGACACTTCCTGCGAACACGAATATACACTCCAAGGGATGCTCAGACATTCAGTTCACTGGCTGAGTCAGCTTGGGCTGCCTTTTGAAAACTCTGTGCTGTTATCTGCAGCTACAGACTCCACCACTGAGGGCGTTTTGTTGCTGCAGGCTGGCAAATGCAAGCTTAAGGCTAGAGGACATCTCTGTATTCAGAATAAAGCTGAATGGACACTGGAGACGGAAACCAAATGTCAGCTTCTGCAGGTAGCTCTTGGAGGCTTTTAAAGAGAGATTTGGGATCAAATGCAGGCCATATAGGGTTTTAGCTAAAATAACAATGTCTGAGTGTTGGAAAGCCACTCTAAAGACACACCTGTCTTACATCATTAGGCAAAGAAAGTGTCTAATGTATCCTGTTCATAGGTGTTCTTTGTAGACTGTGATTAGTTCAGTCTTTACTGCTCGTTGCCTTCGCAGGCTGAGACTGCCCTCTAAGGCTGAACAGCAGTTTTATTTTGAACTATTTGTCAAAAAATATATTGTCTGTTCTGTCTTTTTTATCAAAGTAGAAGTTGTGAAATTTCCTTCGTGTTTCCATCTAGTCTCACTGACTACATTAGAAGGAATGACTACTGTGAATTTAGGGGTTATTTCCAGATGTTCATAGGCATTTATGTTTTGCTTTTAACTCCTCAATTTTAACTTCTTCAACTACAAAGTAGCAATATAAAACAAAAATGACAGGAAAGTGTGTGTCATCTGTAGTGAAGGGGGAATGAAAACCACTTGAAATATTAAAAATAGCAGAATTTTCAGTGTTTTTACAAATACTTTAAAGAATGAAAGGAAGCATTTAATTTGGGATGTTGCACAAGACCAGCTTGAATTTTTAGTATTAAAAAAAATAAATCCTTATAACACCAGATGCAAGAATGTCTGTTAGGCCTATTATTTTTGGGGTTAGTTTGTTTGAAAATTGAGATTGGTCTGGTCTGCATGAAGCAGACGATGTTCAGTAAACTGTGCCACTCTGAAGAAACAAGCATTTTGTATTTTTGTAAAGGTAAAACTCCATGTAGATACAGAAGTTGTAAATTCTGCAAGGCAGTCCTAAAATCTTCCCTCAGACCTTATTCAGGCAAAATTGCCATCTTACTGTTGGGAGGAAGAAAAATGGCAGTGCAGAGATTGTAGGTTTTGTCTCTGATATTGTAACATAAAATGTCCTTTCCTGTATGCTAAAGGGAGAAGAAAAAAGACTGACTTGTCTTAAAGTGTATGTATAATCCAAAGGGGTTTTTTTCTTGATAGGATCTCAGTATTCCAACTCAGTCATGGCTCACAGGATCTGTTCAGAAAGACAAGTGCCAGGCAGAACTTCTCTGTGTCCTTGAAACAGAAGGCAAGACTGCCCACCTTGAAGTGAGAGCAGAGTGCAAGCCAAACATAACACTGGAAATTCAATTCAGGCATGACCTCCCTCAACTGAAGGAAATCCCAAGGGAAAATAAGCTGTCCATCACTGCACGAAAACAGTTAAAATACCATGTTGGAATAGGAATGAAATTGGGTGCTTGTGAGCTTCAAATGAATGGGGACTTCAACCCTGAAAAGAAGCTTCAGTGGAAAATGTTTCTAGAAAACAAATGCCAAACAATTCAGGTATTGGAAGGAATTTTTTTGCTTTACTCTTGAATTTATACATCTAAACCAGGATCTTTGAACCTACTAAAATCAAAAGAAAATAGTCTAATGATTTCAATGGTAGCAGAGAAACAAGGAAAACTTTCTCTTCTTTTAATGTTACATCTTATTTTGGAGCCAGTCATTCACTGTATTTTTGTATGGTATAAGACCAATTTCTATGAATCAGTACCTACATTTAATGGACTTGCTTGTACTAGCTCTGATGTATTTTTTTTAAAGCATGGTTGAGAAATCTGCAGGGTTTTAATCTTCAGAAATAATGAGGATTCAAAGTTGTCTTTGGCTTTATCAGCAATTACAGTTTCTCAGCAGTTGGTTTGGTTTGACAACCAAACTCTGAAATAGTTTGCGAATATATAAAGTAAATAGATAATCTTCAGGTCAGAAAATTTTCACTCAGCTTTACAGAAAATTGAAATTGCTAACAAACTGATACATAATGTATGAAGACCATTGCGGAGAACAGACAGTGAAAAAGCCAGCGTTAAATAGCAGTTACGATTTCCTGTAAGACCTCAGCTGAGAAATATTTCGGGGAATTTAGTTGAAAAACAAACAGTGACATTTTGAACAAGCTGGTTTGGACTGCCCTGGTGAGCCATTTCTCTGTGGTAATTCTTGCAAATGCCGGCGATATAATTGTCCCTGAGCTGAACCTTACCGTTTACAGTGCCTGACAGAGCACCACCAAATCACAGCTCCTGTTTCATGAATGAGATTTAACTTCTGGGTTTGGTGAGAATCTCACTATAGACTCTGAGTCTGAACGGTAACTAGTAGGATAAGAAAAAAAGTAGTTTCTTTGTTGAAAAGATTTAGCCAGTAGAAAAATACAGTGAAAACTGGAGTTCTGTGGAAGATCACTCTATATCACACGAATGTGCCATCATTTGCAGTATGGTCTCATTTCTATACAAAGCGAAGGAAGTGAAGCCCTGTCTCTGGGACAGTTGACCTGGTTGACATCAGAGGTCTTGGGAGTCCCCTTCTCTGAAGGAGTCCACAGTGTCATTGCCTGTGAGGAGCTGTGTGAGCTGGGGAGCAAGGCAGCTTTCAGAGCTTCCCAGGTAAAGAAAGGCACTGTGCTGTGACTTCTCAGCTAGTTAGCATGACACGCTGAGCTCCTTTTGCCTTTTGATGGAGGAATGAAAAATGGCACTTTTCCCCTCAATTCTTGCCCAGTAGGTTGTTTTCCCAAACCAGACTCTTGTAGGTAGGTGGAGGGGGAGAAGTTCTGCAGCAGGATTTCCTGAAGTAGCAGTTCTAAATTTACCTCAATTGCACACTGACTTTTCTTACTGAAAATTTGTATTGGAAATCCTGATATCACAGTGCTTGGCCTCTCACAGATCCCACTAGTCAGTGCTACATAGGCAGGAATGGAAAGGACAGGAGAAGTGTATGGAAAGTTTGAGAGAGATGTTATCACAGAATGATCTGTGGATTCAGTATGCAAGTCAGGGTAAATCTGAATATACAAAGATGAGATTCACCTGCTGTCTTCCAAAAACAGAGCTGCCATAATAAACCTATGTATACTGTCTGGTTGCACTGGATTTATGGATACTTTAGGCCACGGGAGCAATGCCAAGCATAGAAAATTGATTGACTTTTCACTTAGGCAGAAAGAGCAGCCATGTTGTCCTGTGTTCTGTTTATGCTGGCTCACTTATCAAAAATATGTCAGACACATTCAAAATAAAAAAGACAAAATGTATAAAATGTATTAAAAAGCTGTCAAGATTTCTGAAACATCCTATAGATATGCTGCCTGATATACTAGATTTACAGCTAGGTGCTATTAGAGCTACTTATTAGGAATAAAAAGTTTCAGATGTATAGTGTATCTATGGGTAAGTGTAAAAGTGGTGGGGTTTTTTTTGTTTTTTTTTTTTCTTGTACAGGATCTTGGAGCACCAGTAAAAATTGACAGTTCAGGCTATGTTTTGATGGATAAAATGAACCTGGATTCACAGACATTGATCATGATTGATGAAAGAAAATTACAAGGACTCCTTATTCTAAAAGTCACTGATGTACGTATGCTGCAGACTGTTAGACTGCATGTACAAAGTACTGACATACTCTAAACTATTTTATTGGGAACAAATAGTCAAGCTTTAGTAATAAATGCCAGAATAAAATAAAATCTTTGAAAATCTGGCACCTGTAATGTGCAGTAAAACAGATGTATAGTATAATAGGATACAGGCTGTGGCACTTCCTGAATCATTTCCTTGTTATGTTCTTTGTGTGTATATATGTATTTTTTTATATTGTACTATTTGATGTTCCTCATATTATGTGGCAAATATGATAAGACATGCAAACCCGCAAATGCTGATCTCACTCCAGATATACAACAGGTATATGCACGAGAAGAAAAAAGATTGCAATTTATAGAGTGATCACTGTGATTTACATTGCAAAATAATAGGCAACGATTAATTGAGACACGGCTGCTTGTTTCTTCACTAAGACAACAGCACAAGAAAGGCTGTGAATCTCTTGCTTTCCTGTTGACAATTACAAGTTTGACTTCTTTTGTCAGCAGTGGAGGAGAGCAGAGTACACACAGAGAGGAGTATTTTCTTCCTTGTGATCATTCACTTCGTTCCCATAATTGGTAATTTCTGCATATTTCTGTGCCATAGAGAAACAGATAGCTAGTGGGAGTTCTTTGCCACCAGAGAGAAACATTTACACCTTTTTCCCCTCTTAGCTGAAATAATATATTTTTTTTTATCCTATCTGTGAGGCTTGATTTTTTTTTCTCTTTCCTAGTGTAACTTCCCTCAGTTCAATGCAATTGGTTTTCATTAGTATTAAATGTAGGACAGTCAGATTTGCTAAATGTCTGTTTTAAGCTGTGTATCATGGCAAGCTTTGGGTTCTACGCATGCTTTGCTAATATATACTATGAAATATTAACAGGAAAAACAAGAATTGGATGCGATGCTAACCCATAACATCCAAGGAGCTGCTGATATTGGCATTCCTATGAGGATGTTAGTTGATGTGGTATCGGAAAAAAACAGTGACTTCTATAAAAGACTTACTCACTTCTGTGTGAACAGCAAGCAAGTAAGTGTCTCCTCCATATTAGTAAGATGTGAATTAGAGGTTAAAGTGTGCTAATTGATTTGGTAACTATTGTTTCTCCATTTGAAATAGCTGTGCATAAGGTCCTTACAGGAATACTCTGCAGGGGCTGCTTTGGTTTTAAAGGCCTTAATTAAATGAAGGCTGTATCTTTCAGCTACTCCTCCTGTGCAATAGCTTCTAGCACCAAATTGACATCAGCACTGATCCTTGACTCCCCTTTGCAAACTGTATCAAATCTTTCTTATCAAGTATCTTCACTTGGTGCAGTATATTCCCTAATACAGTACAAAGTTGTAACTTAAAAAAATTAGACAATTCTTCAACATAATTTTTTCATAGTTTTCATAATTTTACTCTAATGTGTAATTAGTACAATAATTAAAATTAATCAGAGCAGTCTCAATATCAGAGATGTGCCACAGTTAACTTTTGTCATATTTTATTTGGACTGAACAGATTACAGAAGAACTGAGCTTTGTCCAGAAGTTGGATGTTGTGTCTCTTAACTACAAACTTACTCATAACACAGAGGCACTGAGGACTTTGCAAATAAAAGACAGGATTGAGTTGCAGGTAAGTTTTCAGACAATGATGGGGAGACATAAATCCAGCCTGGAATCATGCCATGATGGAAGCAGTAGCTGTAGAGGTCAGATGGCAAAGAGCAGAGGGTGTAGAAGTGACTTTGCATTCGCTATTTAGGTGAAATTTTTGTGTCTCTGTCAAGGAGGGCAGAATTTTACTCATTCAGGTGTTAACTTTGGCATCTTTATCATCTTTCCTATTCTGTTATGCCACCTTACATAAGATGATAGCACAGATTTCAAAGTTGCTTCATAATGCTGCTTCACTTAGAAGTCAAGATTTATACAGGAGAAAAAGTTTATTGCTACAAAATACAGCCCAAGTGGAGCAAACCTCAACCATAAGCAATCTACCTAATGTCACAGGTACAAGTGGGAAAGATTGTTCTCAACATTTTAAAATGCAATCTAACCTTCGATAAAGTGTCATTCTGAATTAAGGTGTCTGTGTTGTCACACCACCTCAGCTTTTGTTCTCATTTATAATTATTTCTAGACCCAGTGCTCTTCTTTACCTATACTCTACTTAAGTTGGGCCTTCCTTACCTTTAATTCATTTGCCAGAGAGAGCAGCAGTGTCTTCTGTCCTTCAATAAGTCATTTGAAGTATGATGGAGTATTCCTCATGAAAATGCATTGCAGGATGTGCAAACTGTAGCTTTTTGTGCAAAATGAATGGTCTGGGACATTTGAAGTCTGTACCTGTGCATACAAAGGACTATCTTGGAAAGAGCTGGGATAAGATGAGGCAGAGAAATGTGGTGGTAGTAAAATGAAATGTCACTCTGTAATGGACAGGTAATGAAATGGTCACTTTCTTGCCATGCAGATTGTACTCCTGAGTTCTGTAACCCATCAGAAGTGAAAGGAAGTTGGGGAAAGGGGTATCTGTCTAGATGGAGCGCAGAGATGGAAAAGCACATTGCTGCTTATGCTCCTGATGGAATAAGATTTTCCTGAATTTGGGTGTTGTCCCAATATATATAGGTCATACTGCCTGCTTCTGTTGTAAAGACATTTATATTTTCTTTTTCTCCCTCCTCCCTCTTGTTCCTGCTCTCTTTCTCTCTGTCTTTTTTTTCCCTAAAGTTCAGGGTGGAGGGGAGATGCTCACTTTGTTCTTGAGGGGAGTCCAGAAGCTTAGTTTGTTCGTCAGGGGTTGGGAGAATAGCTTGCTGGACTAGAACTTTTCATAGGAATAAGAGGTTGGAGGTTGGCTCCCAATGTGTGAACAACCCAAGCCAGAGCTGAGCTTGCAGCGTGCACAGCACGAGGAGGGCAATGCATTTTAGCTCACATGCCTAGTCTGTCTGAGAGATCTGCAGTGTACCTTGTATAGACTAGACAGAGGTGAGTCCTGATGCGATTACATAGTTTACATTCCAAACGGTGCTTTCCTCCCAGACTCTAATTACCTAGCATATTTTTTTTATTGGAGATACACAAGCCTACAGCACAACACTAACTCTTTATTAATCCTATAACTGCTTGAATAGGGTTAAGGCATGGACATACTGGAGAATATGTGTTAAAATGTTGAATTTAAAAATAAAAGGGACATCTGTAACTATGTGGTGTTATAAAATCATACGAGATATTAATTTTTTTGACACACCTTTGAGATGATACTGCCTGAACCAAAGAAAGAATCCTGACTAACAGGAGCTTTACCTTTTACAAAGCTGCCTTTTCACAATTTACATTTGTTGCACACAGGCTATCTTGAACCTGAAAGTGATCAAGAGCTTTAGTATGAAAGTGCAGTATGGTGCTCACCTAACACTCCTCGAAGGACAAATCCAGGAGTTTGAAACAAGTACCAACATAACTGGGAATTTCCATCACACTTGGCCATGGCTGCTACAAGCCAGAGTCCCATCATCTCTACAGGTGGTTTTTTGTTTGTTCCCCGCCCCCCCCCC
>VYXH01006077.1:249740-285999 GCA_013397275.1 Burhinus bistriatus
GGTTTTTTTTTTTTGCCCCCCCCCCCCCCCCCCCCCGTTAAAATTATTGTCCTTTATTGTAATAGCCCATGGCTTGAATGAAAACTACCGTTTTGTAAGGTACAGGATGGAGGCTGAGATTTTCTGATATTTAAAAGCTATCGATGGCTAAAACTGAACTACTGAAATAGAAAATTTCTTTTTGACTGCTTTCTGGGCCAGGTTATTCAATTCTGATCAGTGTTAGTACAGTGTGTATTGTTGATACTGTAACTCTGCAGGAGAGTAGTTTCAGTACATTGCATCAGGAATTGGAATATTGCTCCTATGTTCTTTAATGGGAATGTTATACTTAAAGAAGTACTTAAGTGCTATTTTCAGGGAAGTATTGGAGTACCTGCTATCTGGTGAATATTGGCAGTATGCCTGGATCAACGATCCTTTATATAAAGGGAGTCATGTTCTTGTGGGATAACAGAGAACCTTATGAGAATTTGACATAAATCAATGAGGCTGGCATGATTTGAAATTCATTCAGTTGAATGGACTTCATACTGGAAAGTCATAAATGGTTAATGAAAGGCTAAGTTTTTTTTGTTAATGGATAGATTTTTGACATAAGTATAGACTAGAGAGAACTTTCTTTCACTTTCATTTGTCTTCTGTTTTAAAATTAAATAGTATTTAAATGTTGTTTCAAGAACATATCTACATGTCATTTTTTAGATAGATGCAGTTTTTCAAGGGAGAAACACTACTCAAGATAGATATATGCACATTGCAGCTGGAGAAACATCACTCACATACATAATAAACTCCTACTATGTTGGTCACCAAGTGGACATATTTTGCCAAAGTGTACACAGTAGCGAGGCACTACAGGCTGCTGGCTACCCTAAGGCAATCAACTTGATACTCAGTTTACAGAGATCAGGTAGGTACCTGACGTTCCTTGCAGGTTTCTTGTTCTATAATAGGTCAATATGTTAATGTTTCAACTATTCCTTCAACAGCTAAAAACTAACTAAGATTTGCTGGTAGTACCTAAAAAGGGGCTTTTTCTTGTATGTAAGTAAAATTGTCATTCTTAAACTGTGTCTGTTATTAGTTACATTACATGTTTTTTTAATTCCAGGAAAGATCTCATGTGGTACAACACCTGGTAAAACAGGTGATCCCCAAGATACGTAGCTGCATAAAATCAGGTTCCATTATCACACAAAAAGCCTTGTTACAGAGCACAAAATGTGTGAATTCCAGTGTAGTTTCAAGTGGGCTTTGAAAATAATTCTAAATGGCTTTTGTTGTTCGAACTGTGGAGGAGAGACAGACCCATCCTGAATAAGCCAGTCTGTCCTCAAAACTTGCCCTGACATAAATCCTATCTGCATTTCCCTCAACTGCTGATTTACATGGTGGTCAAGTACCTTCAATACACACACGGGCATATATTCATGTTGAAAAGAACCCCAACAACTGTGAGAGCACCTAAGAGTGGGAATTATTGAGGTTAGCAAGTGCTGATTCAATAGTAATGTTAGTGGTACCATCTCCTTTCACCCATTCTGAAAAAAGCAACAGGACAACACGTGGCTTTCAGGACAGCCACCAGAGTGGTCACTGTGTGATTGCATACATGTCTGTGATTTTGTCTTTTCCGTAAAGGGTTTTGGGGTTTCACATCTCTCATCTGATTTTTATCTCTTAGCAGTCTGTATTTTCTTTTTCACATATGAAAAGCTGGTAAGAAAGTGGGGAAAGGTCTTCAAGTCGTGTTGTTTGAGCAGTGTTGGTCTGCTGTAGCTGGAACTGAAGGAGTCACTAGAAGTCAAAAGAGCTTAGAGCTCTTCTCTAGCAGAAGTGGCCACTACCTGCCAAGTGCTACAGCTGGCTGTATAAGCTAGTCAGCTCTAACTGCAAAAACACATTACTGTTGGGAACTGACTTATCACTTGTACGTGGGTACACAAGTTCTGTTAACTCAAGACTTTGGACATCCAAAAAACTGCACTCCTCCCACCACAAGCGAAAGCTTTTATCATCCTGAATGGATGACTTTGTCATGATGAATGTCTTTCTTAACTCAAAAGCTAGCTTGATTGATTTTATGCAGGCAGTACTGAAATTCCTTGAAAATGGGCCCCTCAAAATGGCACTATTTTGTTCTCGCTATTTAGAAAGCAAAGCCAAAACTATCTGTGAAATCCAATATGATGACAAAGATATAACTGTGACTACGGACGTTGACACAGACTTTCAACTCTATGGTATATTTGAATTCATGGCAGAGGTGAAGCATTCAATATCACTTCTCCATCATCTGGGACTTCCCTTCTTTCTTAAGGTAATAAACCATAGATCTTTTGCTGTGTTTTAATTAGAGCTGTCATCTGCGTTACACTAACATGAATCCAGAGTACTTCCAGTGGCCTCAGTGAAATTACTCCAGGTTTATACAAGTGCAGATGAGAGGTGACATGGCCCAGTTTATCTGAATCCTTGTTTAACTTAAGTACACAGCTAATGGTCTGTTTCCAAGGAAACTCAGCAGGTACCTGAAATCCCTGATTTCGGGCTTAATCATTTCAGGAAGGAGCTCATTTACTGTCACTGCCTAGCTGATACAGCTTATTAAAGTAGAAAGTACTTTTGGTAGAAAACAGCTGTCCTTCATACCTAGAGAATTCCTTGGCTTGGTTAAACCATTTGTAGCATAAATACCTAAAATTTTTCAGTGTTGAATAAACAGAAATAGATTTGTATTCCAAACTACTTGATAGGATTAACAAAGGCTAGACCTGTTCATCCCTTGGGAGAAAGAAGTATTAGTTGACATGTCTCTTTCCCTTTTGGAGGGTAGAACACAGAACAGCACATCCAAGTCATCCATCACCTTCTCTTCAAATCAGAGGATATGTAGCTAGGGTACAAGATTAAAGGCAGACTTTTCTGAAAATAAACGTTAGATCAATATTAAACCTGCTTATTAAGTGTCAGTGTTTCCAGTGAATATTTAACGCCAACATGTTATTATAAGTTATTAGATATACCCCCTGCTTCTTCCCCCTTAATCTTTAGTGAAATGTCTTTTATCCTCTAAATATTTACATGAAAAAAAGAAAATCAGAGGTGCTAGTTCTGTTGGTGCTTTATTCATGTAAGATATGAGTGTAATCATGGGACTTCAGAAATTACTGTTCCCACAGACTTTGGCAAATACAACATGTGTTGATACTTAAGTGTGGGAGACAGTGCTCATCTTCCCCAGAGGAATTCTTTAGCAATTTCAGGATAAAGCTGTAGAGAAGCCAGCAGCTGTGGGAGGAAGAAAATACCCTGCAGTAAAAGATTTGTGGAGCTCCATCAGTTTCATCAAAAAAAGAAGGAAAGGCAGTTTCTTTACAGTATATGAAAAAGAAGAGTGGAGGAGACATAAACAAGAACAAGTGGCTGTAGACTTGAACCAGATAAGGGTATGTTGAAAGTAAGGCTAATATTTGTCAATAATGTGAATTAGTAGCTATGGAAACATACTCACAGAAAAAAAGGAAGACATCTCTTGATGCTTTTGGTTTAGGTCTAGAAAGCATCTAGAAGGCCTGTCTGGAACATAAACTTCAGTCAAGATGATGGGTTTTAGTCAGTCAAGAGATTGTGCTCAGTTTAAGTGAAATGCTGGGTAGAAGCTATGGCGTGTGATTAGTTTATGTTTTTTTTTCCTCCCCACAGATGACAATTCAAGAAGTCCTGACTGAAAACAAAATTGAAGGAGCTGTAAGGCTGATCTATGAACAAAACACCAACTTCTCCTTTACCATCAGTAGGAAAAAAGACCAGCAAGGGTAAAAGGGTCATTCTGTGCACCATAAAAATGTCATTAGGCCACTGTGATTCCTTGGAAGAATTTATTGTTTTAGTCACCAAAGCATGGGTGAAATGGATAACAAATCTTTGAGAAAGTGAATAGTCACACCAAACAGCCTGTATACCTCAGGAAGTTTATGAAGGGCTGCAGAGAGATCATCCCTTGGGAGAAAGAAGAATTAGTTGAAATGTCTCCTCCTGCTCCTCACAACTTGGGGCATGCTTGTCTTTTTGCCTGCCCCCACAGCATCAGAGTAGCAGACAGTGAAATAATCCAGAAAATGCTAGGTCTGAGCCAGACAAGTACTTAGTAATACACCTTAACATAACTGTGTGTATCTTATTAAATAGTTTTGGCATACTTGAACCTTGTAAAATTACAGAGACTCACTCAGTTTTCCAAGTTGTTATCAGTATGGATGTATCTGCTGTGCTAATTTCTCTGGTTTTTTTGTCTTCTAAAAAATATTCAAGTTCTTTAAAGAAATTAAGAATTAATAGAATAATTCATTAATTCAAAAGCGTCTGATAATCAGTGTCTAAACAGAAATATTTGGTATAGCATATAAACAAAACTGTAGGCTTTTAAGGGTGTTTTAAGAGGTGTAGTATTTCCAGCCTTGGGATATTTCAGATATTTCAGAAGTTTCTAGCAAAAGATCTTTGCATTGAAAACTCTGTTAAACTCTCTCATAATTCTAAGTCTGGAAACCATGACAACGCTTGCAAAGTCAGATTCCAAAATACCTATCTCATTTTTAAACAGCTGATGCATTTACTATAGCTAGTCAATTACCAGCCAAAGTAATTTCTGATCCAGTGGACCATCTTCTGTCCCTGGGAAGCATATGCAGATTTTCCCCTGAGGTCAGAAATGGCACTGCTGTTTGGTCTCCTTTACCTTTGTATGAATGCATCAAAAAATGCGAGCTGGGTAAGCATTCAGTGAAAGGTACTGTAATTTGTAACTAAAAGCTGTGGCAGACTTCAGTGATTACTCAGATGAACTTGTGCTGTCAGTGAGAGTGAACTTTCTGAAATATTGTTGAACAACAGTACATTTCTTCCCTTTAGTGAAGAGTTGAACATAAAAGCACTCCAGACTCATCCCTTCTTTCTACAGTACTTCCCCAGTGCAGCAGAACTGTCTTCTAAGGTAACTATCTGCAAGTTAACTGGCAGATACATCACTACAAATCAGACTTGTCTAATATTTTAGGAGTCAAGCTGCATCATTTCTTGTACTAGTGTCTCTGACCTTTTTGTTGTTGTTGAGGATGTTCATGTTTTCAAAGATGCTAAAAATCTCACCCTACTGGAAAGAATTTATTCCATTTGACACTGGTTCCTTGCATCTGCATTAATTATGACTTCTGGTAGACTCCTCTCAGGAATGTTTTTAATTATTCCGGCTAGTAAGAAAAGAGAAGACTAGGCAGAAAGCAGTTCTGGATATTGACTGTTTGCAGTGCAGAAATACACAACAGCAAGGATAAGGGAGTAAGATGAATGGGGTGATTTGTCAGTCAAATGCAGCACTGTTACTCCTGCTCACATAAAAAATAATTTATCTGTGTTAATCAGTTTATTTTGTAGTTGTGCCTTCTAGAATGTAAATATAAGAGAAAACAACAAATTGGATCTCTCTTAGGTCCTGAGGACCATAATATAACATACTGTGTGAAGAATGCGAGCACAATATTTAGGTTTATTTTATTTCTCTCTCACACTCTTTTTTTTTTTTTTTTTTCTCTCCCCCTTTTTTTTTTTTTTTTTTTTTTTTTTTTTTTTTAATTTAATGGGAACTCGAAAAGCTAAATTATGACATGAGTGAAGCAAAAGGCAATCTCTACCTCAGGATGGAAAAAAGGGATTTCAATGTTACAACTAAGCTAACTTTCACTGGAACCAGCTACACTAATGTCCTTGAAATAATACAGACAATGTCCCAGGTCGGTATCATCAACTCAAATGGCAAAAGGCAAGCTGTGACTGCCCTGTTTCTGGAGTGTGGCATTCTGGATGCTGGCTGCCAAACAGCAAAGGTCAAATAGAGCTCCAGCTGCTATGAGGTGTTTTGCACTTGATTTCTCCAGTAACACGAGCAAACATTTGACTGTAGATTAGTTGAGTGTCCAATGGTGTAAATTGTTTGATTTCATATTTGTTTGCTCCTATAGATGGAGCACTTACATAGGATATATAGGAAATAAGAAAAATAATATATTACAAACTGACCAATTGCCAATTTTTATTATATTTCTTTTTCTAAATAAGGAATAAAAGATGTCACAAGTAGATACTATTGTTCGTGCTATCTGCTGGATTTATTTTGTAATAGTGAGGCTCTTGATGTAAAAATTATTCAGTGAGATAAGAGAGGTAGAAATTCAAAATATGTAATAAACAAAGACTTTTGTAAAGGGAATACTCAGTTGCTTATGTTTCATTATGTGAGAAGAAGACTTACTGTAGAAATTAAGTAGAAATGAATAGCTGCTTATACAAAAGCAGTGGGTTTTAAGGTATCATACTAGACCTTTTATAAACCTATTTCTAAAGCTAGATACACACTTAGGTTTTTAACTTTTCAGAGAACTTGGGTTTTAATATGTTTCACCTCTTTTATTTTTAGTTAAAAATTCTTCCAAGGCAGCTTGCGTTTATGACGGTTTACCAAAAGGGCAACAGAACACGTATGCTGAGGCACCTTGCTCTGTGGAATGGCAGAGAGATAAAGGTAACAGGCACTTACACTGGACTCTTCCCAAAGTTGCCTGGAGGTCATGACGTTCAGGGTAGGTTTCTCAGATCTTTTGCCAGTGTTGATAGCAGACTGTAGAATAAACTAAACCACATAAATCTGATTTCAAAATGCATATTCAAATGGTTTCAATCCAGGCCATCTGAGATCTTACGCGCTTTAAATTCATGATAACTGGCTGTTAGAAACATCTGCTTCAGAACACTACTTCTGCTTTGTGAATATGGAATGTAAAGCTTAAATAAACTTTAATAGTGCCAGGGAAAAGTTTGGCCAGAGTGAAAAGTCATCAACAAATTAAAATGTCTATTGTTATTTTAAAACAAATTTCAGAATTGTTCTGGATTAAATGAAACATTTGGGTTTATTTTTATATTTGATTTTGAATATTTTAAATATTTAATGAAAAGCAAAGGAAACCTGGGAACTAGTTTTGGACTAGTTGCCATTTATAAACAGAGAAGAGTTAAAGTATTGCAGCTACTTTCATTCTAGTTAGGGAGCTAGGATACTTAGCTGGGAGGTGGCTGACTGGGATTCACATCTGCATTTGGTTTCATTCAGTGCAGTGGTTTGGATGAGAAATCCCAGCGTATGGGACTCTCCCTCTCTTCTTCCTGATGGTTCCATTTTGAATAAAATAGTTCCATAGCTCTGTGCCAGTGAATGTTCCATTTTTTTCACAAACAACTTTGGTGGGAGAGAGGGGAGAATACATGTAGTATGAGCAGTAGTACACTCTGCAGTCTAGATCAGGGTCTTGGTTCTGTAATTTTATGACTTAAGGATCAAGTTGGAAAATACTGGGAAAGAAACATATATTTCCTTGCAGGAGGAGTCAGGGCGCTGTGGAGGAGCTTTATAGGATCTGTATTCTTACTATGCTGTGAGGTTGCCAGATGTGTGAGGTGCGCACCTGGACTTGCTAGCCAGAAATGCCCCAGCTCCACAAGTGCACATGTAGCTTGAGAAAGATAAAGCCTCAAATACCCAGTAATCCGGTGGTCAGGGTCACTTCCTATGAAGTGGGTACCTAAATGCAAATCTCTCCCAGTTGAGAGAAGGAAAGGGTTTTGAGGAGACCCACATCTCAGACTTGTCCTTCGGTCACTGCACTAGAGGTATAAAGAGACACATCCCACAGATAACATTTTTTCTGAATGTTGCCCAACTATCCTTTTGAATTTGGAGAGTAAAAACATTTCATTTTAAGTTCATTTTTGTTTGTTTTTCTGTTTTCTTCTTCCTTTGTATGTTTTTGTCCCTCCTGGATATAATTTTGTTTTTTGTTACTTTATTGTCGCCTGTTTCTGAGGCTTTTTTCAGAAACTGTATTAAATTCTGTTACTGTGCTGCACTGGGTACTGCAGGGGAGCACTGGTCATGCTGGCCACTACCTTGAGGTGCTAAACCCTTATGTTGAGGCTACGTTATCTGAATATAGAGAAAATAACTGCAGTTACTTGTTTGAGAGTTGTAAGCTGTTCCTATTCCAGTGTAAGGTCATCTCAGCTTCCTAAAGATTACTTTCCTGGCTGGCTGTTCTTGCTAGAAGTTGTTTTGGGTGTAGGTATCAATCTTTTGATTATTGAAGGTAATTACTGTTTTGCTGGTAAATCAAGGACTCCTGGTTTGCCTTACGTGTTTTCATATTCAGCAGAAATCAGCACACTAAAGTCATTGTTGCTGTTGGGTAGGTGCACATGTGTGTATGAGCAAAGACCATAATTTCTCTGAGAACCAACTGTTATCCTTCTGCCTGTGGGAGAATATGTCCTATGCCTTTTTCTTTATCAGAAAATGAACAGTCATCATTTGTGGTGGGGAAAACTTACTTGCTTTTTTACCTTGTAGTGGAACTTTTCCATCCTCTCTCCATCCCTTTCCCATGGCATGCCAAGGTCAACTTATATGTGAAGCATTCGGCACGCAGTCACCGGGATGATCTTACTGTCATGTGGAATGAGAAGGACCAGGTACAGCAGCCTGGAGCAAATAAATGTCAGAATTACAAGAATATCAAGTGGTTCCTTTTTTTTTTAAAAAAAAAAACAAAAGGCAGTAAGCAAGCCAGGGAATGCAAATAGGAGGCAAACTATCCTCCTTCTTGGATACATAAAAGGCTGAAAGTCTGAAAGATGAGCAGACACAGAGAGATACTCTTGTTGGAAGCATTTTCAGGCCATGCTATTTTTTTGTTTGCAGTAACCCCACAGCTTGGTGCTTAACCAAAGGCAATGAAATGCATGTGGTTCAAAGTACCGGAGAAGGGCCATTCCCAACACTCTCAAAGGCTCTAGGACAGCTTTTGAGAGTAGATGGAAAGAATAGCACAAACATCATGTTTAAAGCATCTTAGGGGGAAAGAAATAAAATCTAAGACAAATGAGTAAGTATGAGCGTTAGTGTGAGGTTGAAAAGGATGAAGAACCTCCCTGTTGCATGGATACATGCTATGTTTACCCACATAGAAGTGTGACACGTACCTGTGCGTAGCATTTTCAGCATTACTGATTCAATTGATGCTCTTTTGTATTTCATTCTTTCGTTCTTCTCTTTATTAGTGAGAATGACGTTTGGCACAGTTTAAATCACTTTTTATTTTCTTTAAGTAAGTCAACATTATTTTTTTAAAATACAAATAGTAAAAAAGACAGAAATAGGAGAACTTTGGTTAAGTTGATTTCCAAATGTGGTTAAATGGGGAAGCTGACTGACTTGCAACTAACTATGCTATCTTATGTGCGTCTGAAATGCAGCGCCTTGGCTGAGTACTACATTATTTTCTGAACAAAGGAAAGACAAAAGACAATGTGTAAAATGTGTTACCGTATAGAAACATAAATGTGCCTGCAAAAAGAATTAGAATTTCTTAGTGTCTTCAAGAAGTGCTAAAAATCCAAAATTTACTTTAGAAGTTGTATAAAATATATTTTTGTACTACTGCTTAAATTACCACAATTTAAATGCCACCACTATTTAAATTGCCACAAAAATATTTTGTTCCCAGCAACATTACAGAATTTAGTTCCTGGTTCTGCAAATGTTTTCTTGTGCTTCAACTTCGCAAGCTGTGTCTAAGCACTCTGCGGCAGTGGAGCTCACAGTGCCTAAAGATGAGACTAAACTTAAGCCTCATCAAACTTAAGCATGGTTCATTATTTTAGTAAAATACAGAGAATAGTTTTAGTTTCAGCTGCGCCATGCAGGAAATTCAAGTAGCAAGAATGTCCTCATTTGAACATTTATTTGCCTCACTACTTCAAAAAGGGCTTTATTACGCACATAACTCAGCTGAGGAAAAGGTATAGGGAAATCTTACTGGGTGTATGTTTGAAGTCGGTATGTGAGAGGTGTTTTATTTCACAAGTTCCTTTTACATCTGTTGATATGGATCAGGTATCAGTGTCATCATCTCTGAAGTTTGGAAGAGACCGTATGAACTACAGAGCCACCGTTGCTCACCCATTTAATTACACTCTGAAGCAACTGGAGGTCCATTCACTGTCAGAAAGAAGAGGCAGAAAGTACAGCCAGCAGGTGAGATCATGAGAAAGGGCTGCAGAATACAAAGATGTAATACTATATTTACTGTTTAGTGTACCTTTCACCTCAAAGAATTGCAGAACCAGATATCATCCTGAAAAACGTAAAGAGCACCAAGTGCTGTTATTTCCTTGTGTCCAAACCACCAGCATTGTTTCCTTTTCTAAGCATAACTGTTGCTAGCTGACAGTATCTGTCTTGCAATTTTAGCATTGACTCACTTTGGACTGTAAGAAGCCAGAAGTGCACAGGAGCCAGCCTAGCAATGAAAATGAGGCAAATTTTGTCCACAAAGGGATGAACGACCTCCTATTCCACAAAAAAAAAAAAAAACCCAAAAAACAACAAACCAACCAAAACCAAAAAAGCCAGAAACATTTTGATAGCTATGTAGAGCAAACCTAAATTTTTTGGACTGTATAGGAAATTGCAATGCAAGTGTGAAAATGTGTGGGACTAGAAAGGCTTCAAAATACCATTGTGACGTGTAGTTGCAAAGCATATACAGGGAAAAAGAGGAAGAACTCCACAAATCATCCTTCAAGATCAAAGACTACAGAATATTTTCTGTCTGAAAATGCGCTGCGTGGGCCATGACACTCCAGTTGCTGAGGCTGTGCAAACTGTGCAGTGTTCTCTTTGTTCATCTGGAGTCTTTTTGGTACTCATAGTGGTGCCACAGAGTGCTCTCGGGTTGTTTTCACTAAGTAGTCAGTATGTCTCAAGCGTCGTATTCAGAGGAATAAATTCTCCTGTAGTGTCATTATTCCACTGGTGTCATTACTTGCTATGCATGATACACCCAGTGCAGCTTCCAGAGACAATACTAGAAAGACTTCTGTTGCCTCAGTTGTAAAAGTGCAGTTTCCCTGCATGTTTGTCTAAGGCCCTGAGCTTCCAGGCCATGTAGATTTCAATGGAGTTTTAACATTTTTCTGTCGTGGTTTTAATTGTGTTTCTTTTTTTTCTCCACTGAGTGGAGAACAATCCTGCTAGATCACCCTGCAGGCGCTTCTGCTAGTTCTAGTCTTGCTTCACTGGACAAATCCTTCTCTTTTGGTTTCAGCTGCAGCTCACAGGGAATGGTGGGCAGCCTGCTGACATCCGACTGACCCTGGAGGATAAATCAAAGATGAACATCACTGCCTGGGATGGCTGTGTGACACTCTCTTCAGGTCAGGTATGAGTCTTTGAGGTGTAGCTAAATTTCTGGGTTTGAGTCTCACAGAACTATTTTTTCTGCACTTGTTATCATATGAAAACCTTTTGCTTGAAGTCAACCTTTTCTTTTCATGTCTCAGAGGAAGAAAAATAAAACCTCTGAAGAATTCTGTTTCATGTTGTCAGATATGTTTGTATTTGGGATGCAGGTTTCCCTTAGTATAGAACTGTCAAAACCTTAGGTTTCTTGGTAGAGACTGAAGCAGTCTTTTATGGATATAGACCATCCAGGTGTTCTCACAGGGGTGTATTTTTGCCCAGAAAGCATACTCCTCTAGTATACACTGAACACATTTTTTAGAAAATTGCTAATATGTATGTCTTAATTTTTTTCCCTCTTCCAGCTTCAGAGAGTATTAAGTATGGAACACCTTCATGCATGTGGATCTCTAGAGCAAAGATCAGCATTGTTTAATGAATATCTAGATCTGAACTGGGATGACAAAAAATTCAAACAAAATTTAACATATGAGGTAAGAGAAGGCAGTTGTATCTCTTAACTCACCATTTTTAATGGAAGCTGTTTGTAATAAATGGGAATTTATTTAGTTTTTCTATGTACTTTTGAATGGATTTTAAGAAAGCTTCTGTAGAGTACTATTTTCTGTGAAATACCATTATTTCATTTTACCTTTTACGTATTTCTCTGTAGAGGATGAAAGCTAAATGTAGCATAATTAGGAAAAAACTGAGTTCTTCCAAGCTAGAGGCCTCACTTTTGTGCCCTAAATTTGCAAAACTGTTCAGTTAATTCTGTAGGATGGATACAGGTAACTGTGCTGATAAGCCAAAATATTGTCGAGTGGAAATGTTACGTTTTGGAAATGTTACGTTTTGGAAATGTTACGTTAAAACCCTGAAACTACTAGAATAAAAAAATCCAGCACAGGGACAGGATGAGGTTGAGAACGGGGATGAGTGGACACAGAGGAGTGTCTAAGATTCTGTTGTCATGTTTTAACTTTGTTTTCTTGGTTCATTGCAGAGAAATCAGTTCTTGTATCCTGATAAATTTCAGTTAGAAGCTGTTCTGGAAAATATTTTCATGACCTCATGCACCAAACAGAAGATTCTGGGTAAAATAGAAACAAACTACTCATCTTGCCTGGACTATTATATGAGCTTTGAGTTCTGTGACCTTTCAAATGTAAGTCTCGCATAAACACATTGAACCTACTTCACTTTAAATGTAATTACTGGTTTGGAGACTCAGTTTTCCTCAGCTGCAGCTTTTCACGAGAATTGCCATACTTCTGTAACTTAAAGAACTATAAATAGTGTGTTTTGATGGGTTCAGGCAGAAAGGTTGCGTTTGCCACTGTAGTATATTCCATAGGTCCTATTACAGTTGTAAACCTTCCCGCTTCCTCTATGTTCTTTTTTTCCTATTCCTCTCTCAAAGATCTTTTAATATCGTGTTCCTGGAGAATATCAAAACAGGCTCACAAGTGATCAAAAAGGAAACTAGAGGGGAATAAAAGTGCTTTCCTTCCCCTGGAGGTAAAAGTTTACTGGTTTTTATGGCTGCACTGCCTGTAGTGATGGATTTTTGAACCTTAGTGTAACCTTATAGTTGTCACTTATTTTTATATTACACACATAAGCCAAAGACGTATCCGTGGTCTTCCTTAGGTGCACATTGGGCCCCCGAGTTGTCTATAGATATTCACAACAAACACAAAACTTTGAACTTGTAATAAACATGGTCTCTTTCCAGTTCCCAGTGGCTAAAACACATCTCACTTGGCTTCCTTGTTTACTGTCAGAGCAGATCACACCCTGTTAGCAATGGGAAACAGCAGCCAAATTTTGATGCCAGTGAAAACTTTTTTCAAGACCAGGATGTATTAGAGCCTATTTATAATGCAAAAAATGTATATGCATGTCACTACAAAATCAAGTGCCTTTGTATTCTTTTGGATCCTTTTCTTCAAAGGCATGCATCAAAATACCTAGGTAGAGTAGCTGAGAAGCATAAGAACCAAAAAAAATGGACTTGGTTTAATAAAATATAGTTATATTCCAGCTGTTCATCTTGTCTTAGGCTACAGTCACTGAACATGCTTTATTATACCACAGAAACTGAAGATGTAATGAAGTAAGACAGTGCTGTGAGAAAGAGGATGTGCTGGTTTCTGAAACTACGAGTTTTGTTCATCACTTCATTGTGTAATTTCATGAGAATGCTCTAACACTGTATAACCTCTTACTACTCTATGCAGAGCCCATTTCTTTGGAAGAGTTAAGCTTTAACACCTTTTCTGTTCATACCTAGGTAATTGTTTTCTCTGGAAAACACCAGCTTAACAAAGATGACATCATTTTGCAATCAGAGGGCAGATTCCACCTTGGTGATCATGGGAGAGATGAGGGGTTGATTGAAGTATCCTTAAAAAATCAGAGTACAGCTGATGTGAAGAACTATTCGTTAGAAATTGAAGTGAGTTTTTATTTTATTCTAGTGGCACTGGGTTTTGGTTTTTAAAGGCCTACTGCCACCTATCTTCCAAACTGATCAGGTGCAGCCAGTGACTTTAAAACAGCAGGCAAGTACAGGTAACATAAAATACTCCTGCTTTTTTTAGTTCTGTTTTTAAAGGAGCAGTTATGCAATGTACATGCAGTATGATCAAGAGAGAAAGGAAGGCACCAACACTAGTTATCTGCAGAGCTCAGTGACAAATATAGTAAGCGTGTATCAGCTGGAGTATATAAAGTTTTTAAGAGGCTATGTTATAGCTCACCACCTTCAGCATGACCGGTCTGTTTGATGAGGCATGTTTTTTTGCATCATAGAAAAAAAAAAAAGGGGCGGGGCAGGGGGGAGATGAACAAAATGTGAGACTCGTACAAAGCATCATTTGCCAGAAAAAAAACTGGCCTTAAGAAAGGCACGGAACAGCTAATATGCTGCTCGAGCATCATCTCTGAACATTCATTAATTCTGTGTGGTGGCTTTGAATAAATGTTTTTCCTTTATGGCTGCAGTTAAGAGCCTTTGAAGATATTTGGCTAGGCCTGACAGGAACTGCTACTTCCTCATCCGTTCAGAGCCAAATCCTGGTGGAAGGGATTATTGATCAGAAAGAGAAAGTAAAAGTAGCTGCTTCTAAAGGAAAGGAGTGTTTTCAGTACTACATGGGGTATTTGAAAGGTACGTACCTTCATGGATGATGCTTTTAGTCATACGATTTAGTTTTAGGTAGTCATGCAAGGAGCAGGGAGTTGGACTTGATGATCCTTATGGGTCCCTTCCAAATTGAGACATTCTATGATTCTGTGATTCACAGCTGTCATTGGTATGAAGAGGCAGGAAGAAAGGCTATGCCTCTCTAGTGCCAGGCTAGCTCAGTTTCATGGCGATTCAAGCTATGGTCTTTCAAATAATGAAAAGCTGAAGCTTAAAACTTGTTATATACAAAGGTCAGTTTGGGAGACATTTGTATGATTACTAGCAAGGGGAAGATTATAATAGATGGTGATCAAGATAGGATTCATTTCATCTTGATTTAGCCATCAGCCAAGTTGCTTGCCTCGTTTAAGATAATCATTACATTCCAATTTCAACAAAGGGAAAGAGAAAGGCACCTCCAGAGGCGGACTCTAGCCCATGCTGAAACAGATGTATGAAACTACCCTCTGCAGGTGATTCAGCAGCAGTCAATTCTGACTGACAACAGAGAAGAAACAGGGCTGTTGGCTCAGACGGTGCCTGACTTTTAGAAGACTGAAGTTAGATGGAATGAGACCTGCTGCAAGTGCTTTCTGTTGTGACTCATCCACCTTTCAAATACATGAGATCTGTGTGCAAACAAGGTAGATGTGGTGGTATGACAGCTGTCTCAAACTCATGTTGCCAACAGTCCTGGTCCTAGTTTCAGTTATGGATTTGCCATTCCACACTTCTGCAGTGGAATTTCTCTCAGGTTCACGGCCTCACTTTAAGTGCTGTGATATATCTGAGATTGAGACCATTAGTTTGTGAATTACTGAAGTCAGAAGTTTGTAGAAATGATTCAACTCAACTCTCTCAACCCAGATTCTGTGTGCGCTTTGCCAACCGTTTCTGCTTACGCTCATCAGTAGTTGGGCAGAAACAACTTACGTGTGTGATAGGTGGATGAGTAACTGACACACTTTCATTTATGGTCTTAAGCAGTTTTGAAACATCAGCAACAAGGGACAGTGGAAGACTAAAGTAGAAACAAGCCTGTAAAACACTGTGACTGAGAGAACTAGTTAGATTTGTATTAATCCCATGCTTTCTTTGCAGTAGAAAATCTGTATTTGTAAATCATTCACAAACCACACAGAAGAGAAAAATCAAACACTGACACTGATCTAATTTTCTCCTGTTTATCTCCTCTTGTTTTTTTTCTACAAACACCTAACACAGTCGGACACCTAAGTAATTAAAAAGCTGACTTTGAAACAATGTCTGCCACTGTTGTTCCTGTAAGCAAGCTCTCTCTTTTCATTCTCTAAGGCGATTTGGAAGAAGGAATGGAAGTCAGTGCTTGTACTGATGGGCAACAGATGGCTACCATTAATACCTATCTCAACATTAATGGTGAAAGGCAAGAAAACATGGGACAAATGACTCTAGCAGCTGTTAATGGAAGCTTGAGTTTTCTGGCTCATGGATGCGGGGATCCAGTTCTTAAAGCTGAGGTGAGACCTTTCAGCAGCAGTTAATTGCATTGTGATTTTTCCAGAATATCGTTTAATCCTGTCAGTTTTATGGAGCATCTTCCAGATAGGCTTCAGGTGTGAATTTTGGTGAGTAACCAGGCAAAAAGGGGAATTATGCAATTTTTAAACTCATAACATTTTTCACTTTGATGTGAAAAGATACCATGGTGAGAATTAAAAAGTTCAGCCATACCTAGAAAGCGTAGAAAATATGGGACCCTCTCCTAAAGGGTGTATTCTCTGAAGAGGATAAGTAAATAAAGCAAGAGCTGCAGTGATGTGCCAGGGCTGCTCGGCATGTTGGTTACAAAACTAAGATTAGAATTCCTGAATGTGCTGTTACTTCTAACAGGGTTTCACATACTTTCTGCTTGGAGAAGGCTTTTTGGTTTTTCATCCTTAGACTCTTCTGTTCCCATTTCTAACCATTGAATAATGTAGAAATCATTTCCCCTGAGAAATGGGAGGCCACTGTAGATCTTTGTTGGCATTTAAACTAGTACAAACTTTGAGTGATTTGGACCCAGCACAAGCAATTCTAGATCATAAATTCGAGGTTTTTATTCATCTTCTGACAGTACAAACTTAATGAAATGGGGAGCCTTTTAAATGCCAAACTGATGGAGAAGTTGAAGAAGTTTGATGGATATATGTGGAGATTGAGGAGATCAGTAAGTATCTGTACATCATCTGTGAAAGCACCATGAAATGTTCATGCAGTGTTAATTAAAAATCATTATATTGCATGCAGTTGTTTTGTTTTGCTTAAACATTTAAATGGTTAATCCTGTGCTAACTGCAATGCATAGGTAGACAAAAAGCCTGTTTCACGGTAAAGATCCTCTGCACCAACACTTAGGAGTTCAGTATTGCCTTGGAATGGAGTCAAAGCTTTGCTTGTGATCACTATGCATTTTGATATTTCTTCTTTTTTGGGATCGACTGTAGGTGCAGCAAGTTGATTTTCTGTATGAAGCAGCTGGCTGGCCTTCAATAGCCTTGCAAAAGGCAGCAGGATTCCTCCACAGTGTGGGTAGAGCTGTCGCCCAGGTGTGGAAGCAAAGTGGAATCAGGCAGATACTAAGAAGCAAGCTCCCGCTTTACCTGGATAAAATTCAAGACATTGTCCAGCAAATGCAGAATGAATTGCAAAGTAAGCAAAACCATGCAAAGCAAGGAGAATAAGGACAATGTCAGTGCAGGGCAAAACAAACTTGAGTGTAAAAGATGCTGAACAGCACAAATGTTTCTATTTTGTTCTAGCAAAAAGTGCTGACCTTGACTCTTAGTTTACAGAGTGGGAGCCTTGATGCAATAATCTGTAAGTAACCTCAGTGTGACCAGCTTTCTAATGAAATCATTGAAGAGGCATTCTCTTGGACACAGGAGTGTGGGTTCAATCGGATGAGAACAGAGCGCTAATTCCTAAGCTGAAGCATTTCTGCTAACAGTTCCCTAGCAAGCATTTCCTCCCAAAGGGCTGTTCGTATCCATCCCTGAGTTTTGAATGCTTGTACTAATCAGATTTCACTTCATCTGTTTTTTCTGAATCTATCCAGTAGCCTCTAATTCACTGTTCAGCTGGACTATGGCCCATATTGAAACCACTGAGAAATGCGGTCAGCTGTAATTAGCTGAGAGAACCTTCAGTTCTCACAAGATTAAAACCTCACTGTGGGCCACTTACCTCTAGCCTCTTCCCACTCAAAAGTGGGATTTAGTTGATATGCCGTGTTTGAAATTAGTTGTGACCAAACTGGCCTGTTATTCCTTGAGCAGGTGCCGGTTGAGCTGTACAGCTCTGATGGTGGCATACTGCAAATCATTCCTTACATTTATTTCAGACAGCAGCAATGTATTTATAAGGCGTATGAGAGGATCAGGGTTATAGCTAAATGCCTCTTTCAGCTTTTCATAACACTGTGTCCCCTCACACAGCTGTGAAACGTCCCTAACTGCCATGAAAACAAAGCTGCCTTTTCCTGTTTCCTTCCTTCTCTTATGCTGGAAGCTGTGGGGAAACAAACAAACAGCCGCTTTGTAACATGCTAGCTGAGGTTTGTTTCATGTAATGTGTTTGCTTCAGAGCCATTAGCAACTTTGAAGGATGCCTACTATGATGTAACCTTGAAGCCACTGGATGAAGTTTGGCAAGAGAAGACAGAAGAGTACATGACGAAAATCCAGGCTTTTTTACCCAAGATTGTAAAAGATGTGTGGCTAATGGAACCAATCCAGGTGGCATTAAAGGTTGTGAAAGCAGGCTTGGATATGGTTGGTATAACTCAAGTCTCCATTTCTAATGGTTTGAAAGACAAAGCCTACAAATTAAAGTCTCAGCTTTGAACTATGGATACATAAAAATAGTTAAATATTTTTGGTAATGGAAATAGTGCAGTTATCTTTCCACATAACAAGCTTGTGCACAGCTAATTTACTGTTCTTGAAATACTTGTTCTGCTTTGAAAGCAGTACATTTCGAGCTAGAGGAGAGGTGGTTTTTCTAGTTTTGGTTGGAATTACAGCAGCAGTAATCTTGTCATTCATGTAGCTTTTGCTTTTCTTCCATAGAGAGGAGGGCTTGCGAGTCCAACAAATCAGGTACAAATAGGTTTGGGCTCTTCTAGTTTAAATGAAGAGCATAAAGGCTATATCATGACACCAATTTGTAATAACAAATCTTTTGCAAGCTACTGAAGCACATTAACTCAGTGTATACTTTAAGTAATGTTATTTTAGGAAGGATATATTTCTGTCCAATATTTGTTGCTGTAGTGACTACTGCCTGTCCTCTGGGTATTAACCTCTAAATGACAAGATGCTTTCAGGCAAGTGACAAATGCAAGAGAAACTAAAGTGCTATTTCACTGACTATTGATTTACAACTCATTATCAAGTACTGACCCTGCCCTGAAGCCATACTGAAGTCAGTTTTGTAATCTCCTTTTCTGGCTCTCCAACAGACTACGCAGCAGATGCTCAGGTGGGCAGAGGCCATGTTTTCTAGAGCTGTGAGCAAGATCCGAAAGCCGTTGCTCAACCTTTACCGTTTTTCAGCCAGGTAATTGCCATTTTTTTTGCAGGATGCCTGCTGCCGGGTAGTGTTCTAAATGGATATGTGCATAATTAGTCTTCAGATCAGCTTGTATGCTGAGGGTTGCGGACAACCACCTGACCGTTCTTGGCTTTGGGCAGAGGGCATAACACCATAATGTTCATTTTCGCTGGCTACTGGGACAGGCTGCATTTCAAAAGAAGCTACTTAGCAGCAAACAGAATAGCAATAACTATGATAACTGGCCTTATATGGCATGGTGTATTGCAGGTCTTAGCCATTGTATATCTTTGTTTTGCCATTCTAACCAGACTACAGTTCTTATGAATATTTCACTTCCACATTTCTAATAATAAAGTGACTGCATTTCATCAGCACATGCTGTTTTGTTTGTGTTCTACAGGAACTGTTCAGTGGCAGTAAAACTGCCTGTACTTCCTACAGCAGACCGCTCCCTGGATCTGGCAAATATTACTAATTATCTCATTGAAGAAAAGCTAATGAGGCCTCTCCAAGACCTCTACAATATCAACATAGTTGCAGAGTATTATAGATTCAAACGGAGGATGATGGAGAGTCCCTTTGAATGTAAGCCCTTTCAGAGTGCCGCTTTGTTTTGTAACGGAGTCTATTTCCACTTCTCAATTTTACAAATTGTATTTGGAATACTAGTTTCCATAGAGATGGTCGCTAATTAATAATTTTCCTATAAACTTCGTATGTAGTCTTTCTTGTAAAACAGTAATTGTATGTCTAATATCAGCACTTTGGCTAAAGCTGACATGCAATAAACACTCTACTTAATATTCATGCAAATTTTGCAACTCTTTACACTTCCTATTATTGAGACAAGAAATCAGCAGGTGGCATTTATCTGTCTTACCTATATGCTCTTGTGAGTTGATCCTGTGGTTCAATGCCAGGCATACCTGTTGGCCCTGGGTCCTGCCACGGAGGCTTTGTCCAGACTTTGAAACTGGTGACATCACTTCTGTTAACTCTAGGATGAAGAGACAGTATTACCTGAAAAAGCATTGCTGAATGCTAAAAGACTGCATTAACAGTCCCAACTGTCCCTCATAGATAATGGCTTTTCCAGAAAAAGCTATTTTTAATGGCTTCCTCCCAGTAGGCAGACACAACGGAGGGCACTGAAAGTAGGTCCTGGTGACCTACTAAGTGATCTATCAGCAGGGTTTCCTGGGCTGCGACTCTGTTTGATGCTCTGGTTTGGCAGGATATTTTTTTGAGACAGTTAATATTCTTGCTGTTTTCTGCACAGGAATGTATTATGTGTATGTGGGGGAGGTGTCCTTGCAAATATGACTATCAAGTAGCATGGCTATAAATCAAGATGAGCTTTGAATCCTAATTCTTGTTTCTCAAAGTTCTAGGATACTCAGGTGGATCTATAATGAAAAAGAAATTAGTTTGTTTCCTTTCTGGAGAAATTTTTGTTGCAGAGCAACTTGTAACTAATTAAAATGTGATAATAGCTTGAGAAATTATTATATAAGGAGTATGCCAGCCAGAAGCTGTTTGTGTTGCAGTATGCAAGTAGTAGCACAGCACTCAATGCTCTATGGAAAACTCACTGATGTTTCTTCTGAAATACCGTTCTCTAGATCACGCTATGTTAATAGGGACCAAGCATCTTATGACTTTTGATGGAAAAATTTATGATTTGGCATCAAAGTGCAGTGTACTTCTTGCCAAGGATTTTGTTCACAATACTTTCACTGTAATACTAAACGAGGAAACTAGTAACTCAAGATCACTGTATGTGGAGATGAACCAGACCAGGATCAGTATCTATCCAAGACTGAAGGTAGGAGGGGAAAGTCAAACATTCATCCTTTCCAGACCAGAAATTATCTCCAACCAGCCAACCAAAAGTCTTCAAAATATTAATGCTCAAAACATAGATCAGAACAGCTCTCAGATGTAAGTGCTAGAAAGTAACCACTTTTTAATCAGAAAACAACTCAAAACCAGTTTTAATTCAAGGGCTGCCTCTTTGCTCTTTGGGTACTTAAAATAAGTGAGGCTCCATGAACTTTTCAGCTTTCCTCTTACACGGTCTAAGAGAATGGCAGTTAGAGCGGTCTGGAGAGCAAATTGGGCCCATAGCCTCAGTGTACCTGGGAGGCTTTGTGCTTTCCCGCTCTTTCAGAAGTTTAACACAAACCCGTTCTTATTCCCTAACTCTGGGCTGAGCAAAGTTGACCCCATCCCACCTGCAAGCCCAGACTGAGCTTGCCTGTCGTTGAACTTTCATTTTGATACATTTCAAATTACATTTTCATTTTAAAACAGATATCCAAGATGTATAACTTTTCCTTTATGGAAGAGAACTGCCAAGTACTGGATCAATCTCTTGAAAAGAATACCACTAATTCAAGGAGAGAAACCAACAAAATAGAAGTGTCTAATCAGAAAGGAGTTTCTGTCTCTTGTGACTTTCAGTATGATCTCTGTACCGTCACTCTGGCTGGCTGGCACCATGGTGAGTATTGTTCATACAGCTTTTGTCAGCTGTTAGTCATTTTTTGTATCTCTGCATTATCATCACCTGCAGCACCAGCATGTGGGTTGTCTTTCACTTGCTTTTCCCCTCTTCATTTACACACACCCTGGAAATGGCCCCAGGCATTCCCAGTTATTGCCCAATAAAGCACAGTGTGTATCATTCCAGTGAGAACAGCAAGTGTTTACCTAGGTTACTATTGTTTCAGTGTAATAAAGCAGATAGAAGTAGGGGGTAGATGTGATGCAGTCAGCCCAACCCCAAACCCGGTTTGAGAATCATGGCTCTGTAACAGGCCTATGTTGTCAAACGTGCAACAGCACAAAAGAGGGAGGCCTAAAAGCTTCCAGGGTTTTGGTATACTTGGAATACATTCCTATCCATGTCCCCACACTATTCTAAAACTCAGACCCCTGAGATTAGCAGAGAATGGATACGATGCCTTGATCTGGTCAGGAGAAGCAACTGAACAGCTAACAAACAAGATAGCGATGCAGTCTGAGAAAAATCCATAATGGATGCCTGGGCATACTTTCACTCTTCTGCGTTACAGCTGAGCTCTGCTGTACAGAATAATCGGAGCCCAGAGACAGCTTCTAAAATTCTCCTCTGTCTACTCATGACAACTACTGTTTTACTGTTTCAATTTCATTCCAGGTATTTCAGCTGGGCTTTTTGGTACCAATGATAATGAAGGTGGAAATGAATGGATTCTTCCTAATGGTTCCTTCACTGACAATGTGCAAGAGTTCACACGGAGCTGGCAGGTAAGGCGCTCTTTCTATGCAGATTATCTAAGGCTTCTTTCTGTGCAGGTTACTAATGGTGCTAGAGCACAAAGGGCAACATCTGACATATTGTTTTGGCTTAGATGAACCAAAGTTAGGTAGTGAAAAGAGCAGCATACTGTACACAATTTGTTTTCCTGTGTTTAGCCAGGGAAAGGTTGCATGTATTTGCTAAAAAACATACAAGAATTCCCTGCAGATGGGCGTTGAGCATTTTTGGCCTAAATGGTAAGGTAAAACATAGATGCTGCTTCTGCTATTAGAGGAAACTGATGTTGGAACCAAGTATCTTTGATGTTTTCCTACTTAGAACACCTATTTCTGGAATGCAGAGCCAGGTGGTAGTTGGCCTGGGACAAATCCCTATGTTCATCAGTCAGGCCACAGTTTGTACCAGCAAGTTTTCCCTCGAAGTTTTCTTTAGAGCTCTTTGTTGTAGCTGGGTATACTGAGCCTCTTCATTTTTTTTGTTCTTCCTGCTTTTCATCTTATCAAGAAACAAAACTTTAGAAACCAGTAACTAGTAAAGTTGCTTTCCATTCCCATACCACTAAGCGCTGAGACTTTTTTGGAGGGTTAGCTGCTACTGATTCAGTTATAAACTTGCATAAAAGGACTTCCTGTAACGATCATAAATAAATGTTGTAACTCTTTTATACCAGTAACGTTACACCTCTTTGCTTCAAAGAGACTTAACCTTAATTCATGTAATTTATCATCAGCTGAAAATAATCTAAATATGAAAACATGCAGGTGTACATAGCCATTTGTGAATGCAACTGACCAATAAAAAAATAGCCTTACTGTGCTTTCAAGCCATGTTCACAGGATCCTCTAAATCCCTTCAAGCCTAATTTTTAGAATCTATTAAAAAAAAAAAAAAAAACAAAAACAAAAACAAAACCACCAACATCTTATTACTACTAAGATTTTGTGACTCTTCCCTTTACCTTTTCTCACCAGAAGATGTCCAAGTTCTGGGCACAGAAATCCTACTATTTTCAGCTCTATGTCAGTACTTTACTGAGTCCAATCCCAAAGAGGATTGCTTCAAGTATCTTGTACTTTTCCTTGCTGTTGGAAAGAGGTATCTAATGAGTTTGCAGCCTATGTTTATGTTAATAATGGGGCAGGATCATGGCGTGACTGTAGGTATAATTTTCTTAATTGCTACAAATACTAACTTCTAGTGTATCCGTAAAAATAATCTAATTCATAAAAATTCACTTAATGCAAAACTACCCAGTGATGTTGAACTAAAACTAATAATTAAAAGCAATACATAAGAATCTTACTGTCATAAACAAGCTGGGACGTCATGTATGTCCTTTAAGTGGCATAACGGCTGTGCTTACACTACTGATTGGTCCATTTTATTTGTAGGCTTTGGCATCTTTGCAGTGCTGTATACCACTAAAAAAAATTTATAGATGACTCTAGCTGAACTCTGTGCTGTTTGCAGTCATACCCCGTTCAGAAAAAAGTAATGCAAAGACTGACTTGCCAATCATGTACTGCTGTCATACATCGTTAAAGCAATGGCCAGAAATACAGATGTGCCAAGTCAGGAGTTCATGCAAAGTCTTAGAAACTTTGCTAAAGCAGTAGGAAGAGATGATACGGTGGAAATACCTAGTTTAAACAGGCAGTGCGTTCAGCTGTGCTGATAAAAGGCAGCTTGCAAAAATCCTTCCTGAGCAGAAGTTTTAGCACAACTATGCACAATACAGAAAGCGAAACACAATCAGGTTAAATCTGGCCCGGTATCAAAGCCTGAAATAAAAGCAGTCACTCGCTCTGCATTGCTGGAGTCACCTCACATCGAACTATAAACTCAGACTGGCAACTCGCTACCAGGAGCTTTATTACAAGCCTTCGCCATACACTGACCTTGCAAATAAAGTCAGTAAAGTTCCAGTGTTACAAGAGCAGCTGCTGTACAAAATGAGGTTAATGAGGAGACTGCAAATGTCTGACCCCTGCAGGATGAGGGTTATCTGAGAGATTAAACTGGCAGTTAATTTTTCGTAGTAATTAAAATAACTTGAGTTTACACTTGCTTAAAGAACTTATAAATTCAAAGACTTGCCAGGAAATTATTGATCTGATACAGAGTACTAAAACCAGTCAAAACAAATCCTAAGATACTTCAGCAAATGCTGCTCGTTACTAGTTCTGTTAATATTTGGTATCATCAGCTTTTGACTGGTGTGCTAAGGGACCTTACCTGAACCATGTACAACAAAAATCCATTTACATTATATTGTCCAAAAATGCTTGTAATTGTAGGGACCTCCAGTTTCAGGGTTTTGTGCTGGTTTTTTTTTATTTCTAAAAGCCTTCTTGTTGTTCACTACCTATGAATAACCCAGCAAGGATATGAAGAATTTTTTTTCCTCCAACAAAAAGATCTACTAAAAGCGCAATTCTGATCTGTCATATATAATAAAAGTTAAGACAACTAGCCAACTATTACTGTGTCAGCAGCCACACACCAAAAATCCTTCAGTAATAAAATCAATAGAAAAAGGAAACAATATCTCTAATATTTGAGACATACATTTTTCTTTATGAAGAATGCAATGTACTTCTCAGTATTAATGAATGCTAAATGTTAACCAGAGCAGTGTACTGAGCTGCCCATATCTTCCTTCAAACTATCTCACACTGAAAATCTGAAGAATTGATGCTACATTGATGTTTAAAAAACCAAACCAAAACAACCTTCCCCCCCAACTTGAGTGATTCTATTTTCCCAGGTGAACAAGTGCAGCCTCGTACAGAAGAAAGTGAAGCCATGTCCAATTACAGCTAAGCAAAAAGTCTGTAAAGAGTTTTTTGAAGAATCACATTCACTTCTTAGGAACTGCTTCAAAGTTGTAAGTATAACTTCAGCCACCAAGGACTATCTGAATACCCAAATGTCATATTTCAAAGGAGTACACATAATTATTGCAAGGATATAGAAGTTTAGTTGCAGATAACTTCAGAAGTACTCAGAACATCGATCCAGATAGAAAAAAAAAAAAAGGGGGTTATATCACAATAAATTAAGGTCCTTGATATCCATAAAATAGTGGCATGACTTTGCACCAGTCTTCAGCATACAGGTGTCTAGAATTTGGAAATACAAATAAATCAAGGGAGACACAAATCAAACTTCCTTTTCAGCTCACCTGCAGCTCTATTGCCAGATTGCTGTCTCCAGAAGAGACGCAGGCTTGCACCCTGCACACCGCTCCTCTAACCAGTCCCCTTTGTGTTAAAGGTGGACCCTGAACCATTCTACAGCATGTGTACATACGACACCTGTCAATCACAGGAGCTGAAGGCTGCCTGCACTTTAGCAGCAGCTTTTGTTCATTTGTGCAACCGAAATTTTGTCCCTGTGGAAATTCCTCCTCAGTGGTAAGTTTCGTTTCTTTTCTTCCTGAATATTCTGACGGCATTGCTCTGGTAGTTACATGCCTGTTACTCAAGAGCACATGAGAAAATAAAACTATGGGCGTGAGGAAAAATGATCCTATTCCTGGAATTATTCTTCTTGCTCCTTATCTATCTCACCCTTTCTGCTGTTCATGCAGAAGCACACCGTAACCCATCCAATTCACACTCTAATGGCTTTCTTATTTCCTCCTAATTTGCTCTGTAGGAGGAGGCAGAAGGATACTTGCAGACTGTCGTGTCATATCCCTAGGAGTTCCAACTTCTCAGATACTATTTTTGTGTCAACCTTTTTTTTGTCTGAATAACGCATTTGGATTCATATTAACAGTAATACATATTATACAGACACACTGAACATACTCAGTGACCTATTTTTGAACATACTCAGTGACCTATTTTTGTACTTTTCAGTCTCTCTTAATGAAATTTATCTATCTCCTTTAAACTTAACCTAGAATTTCAAGATTATCAATCCTTGTATTTTAATGCAGCTGTCATCCAGATAGCTGTATTCCAGGAATCTGTTTAAAAATGCATAGAAAGCTGAAAAGCCTGAGAAGAGCAGTAGTGCTGGCTTGAAATTTTTGGCATTACAATCCATGTCCATTTCTGTTGTTATTGTGCAAATCAGTTAGGGATCCACACATTTTTGGTGAGTATGCACACACTGCTGCATTGCACATTGCTGCAGAAACCAGATTAGGACAGTTATTGCTCTAAAAGAGACTGGGAGTCGTGTTCTGCTAACTGTATCTGTATTACTTGGGAAGTACGGAATTTTAAGGAAAGAGTTCTTGTGTACAGAAAAAAATCTGTCTAAGTCCACAGCACCCAAATAGTTGTTAGTAATAAAAATTTAGTCTCCTTTTATTTATTTTCTTCAGAGTTACTGCATTATTATTACTTTAGAGTTACTGCAGTTGCTGCACAGTTCAGGTCTCCAGTTGCCATTTCCAGTAGATGTTATCTTACCCCAGTCCAACTTAGCTACTGCGCAATATAAGCACCTAAGGAAAAAAAAGCTGTCTGCTGTAGAGCTGCAGTAATCTGAAACACCTTACCATTCGAGGATGATAGCAGCTGTATATTTCGGCATTATCTGTATTATGTATATTCACTAATTTGCACTATACGTCTTTTCTACAGGTTTTTTTATTAAACTCTGCCTCCATTGGGTATTCTGTGTACAGTACCTTCTTTGAACTACGATATTTATTGACTACAAACTGCTATATAAATAATGATATATAAACAATGATAACTTGTACTACTTGAGTAATATTGTTCACATATTGCTGTTGTAAGAGAGATGACCAAGAACATCCCCAAAACTTATTTTATTCATCTGCATTACGTTATTCCTTAGTTTAGACAAAAAAAAGGACAAAGCCTTCTCCGAAATTTGCTATATGGTTGTATATTTTTCATTGAATGAGAACATTAAAGGAAACACACAGACACAAATTATTGTCATACTAATTACTGATACACTTGCCCAAGTAGTAATTTACGATGTAATTATATTTTTACAAGACTGCAGTGGAAACATTTACTCTAAGGAAATGATGGAATCATGCAGAAGAGCCAATTCTGCTTTTGCCTGAAAGGAAGCACTTGGGTTTACACTGCTAACTTCTATGCTCCGTGCTTTGCTAAGACTTAGTAAAGAGAAAACAGCATGGGTTTTTTTTAATATATGCAATGAAACGTTATTAATTTGCATTTGTAAACTCACTACCACCTTAAAAGAGTGATTTAGTGACTACAAACAGATTTGTGGTATGCTTAAAAAAATATTTACAAGTATTTGCTGAATTCTTACCCACTAAGGAAGGGAATAGCTATCAAGTATTTGTAGATGATTGTGTTAGCCATAAAATAAAAACCTAGGAAAAGAACACTCAATATATATGTATGTGCATCACATGCATACATTCCTATATGCGGTAATAATGCCACAGGTCATTATCTGCCTTATGTATTCAGTTCAGCCAGTGTATAAGCAGTAGATGACCATGAAATTTCTGGGTAGTATCTTGTAAGCAGTAAGTAAGTTTAGCTGCAACAATTTATATAAATTCCTCAACATATAGAGGCAAATTTTGTTAAATCTGAGCCTGAATATTCAGTTGAAAACAGAGTTTTAGAATGGCTTGGTAGCCAAAAGATTGAAGTCAGCTAGTGCTGCTAGTTTACATTATCCCGTTTCTGAGGAAAGGGGTTGGAATTACAGTAGATCACAAGCTCAGTTAACAACAATAACATGCCATTAAAGCATGCTATTAAACAAGCAAAGTATACTGGGGATGTACAGATGAATAAACATATTTGAGACGAGAAATAATTCTTTTCTATTCAGCTTATTTTATGCATCCAGTTTTGGACACCACGTTCTAGTTAAGTTCTGAACCAGTTAAAGTCCACAGGGGTGTCTGTGGGGGAAAAAAATGGAAGGGCTGAGGACAGACATGAGTTTAGTCTTTAAATATGTAAACACACAAAAGAGAAGGAAGTGTAACAGAGCAAACTGCGGTAAGGGAGAACTCAGTTTGATATTGTGAAAGAGTTTGTAATGGCCAGGCTAATCATGCATTGTAACCTTTAGCCATCTAAGGTCATGAGAACAAAAGAGAACATTTCAGTCAGTAATAGCTACCTCTGCACTACTTTCTAGAAATTCATGCTTGTCAAGGATCTTCTGTTGGACAGTTGAACTAGCCAAAGCCCATAAACTTTAGTAATAATGCTGCTTTCTTCCTCCTAAATGTGAATTTATCATCAAACAAGACAAAGAACCTCACATCTTTATTTCAGTTTAGTGTACCTAAGACAAAACTGTATATAAAATGCTACAATACTTTTCCCCCCAGCTTTTTGATAATGTCATAAATATATTTGATGCTATTTTTCCCTTCATAGATTTCATAATAACAGCTTGTATTACACGTCACTTTTTTCTTTCTATCCTTTAAGTACTTACTAACCACTCAAGTGAATTTCATTTCTCCTCCATTTCAGCTTGAGCCAGTTCTGAACGGCAGGTACCAGCCTTGAAGACGGAAGAACCCTTTCAGCACCCAAAATAAAAGAGCTATTTTAGGTAGACAAGCTAGAAGCAATAGTATGGAGAACAGTAAAAGTGTGAATGAATTAGCGTTAGGACTATGAATATAATGAAGCATATATAGTATAAAAGGAAAGCTTTTCACCCAGAAACACCTGAGGGTAAGATGAATAATTTCAGTGACAAGAAACTATAACCAACCAGAAGAAACTGGACTAAGAGTATCAGTTACTTTAAAAAAATTCTCCTGTTCAGTGGCAAAATTGCCTCTTCACAAGCCTTGAACCATAGCATGAATACATTTAAAAGATGACAAAACGTCTTTTCCAGCTCAGATTAGGACAAGTGGGCTACTTTGTGAAAGCAGCGTATCAGCTTTGAACCTGTGCAGAGGTGCTGACTGCTTTTTTCTCCAGAACTGAAACTCAGCTGTTAAGTAAATTCTGGAGAAAGTGACCTTTTTCCAGGGAAGTGCCCCAACACGCAAGAGGTCTAAGACAGAAATAAGATGGTTAAGTAACTGAAAGCATTTAATCATGTTCTCATTTTTATGATGGTTGATTTTCCCTTATTAATGTGTACATTGTTAAATGAGAAACAGCCTTCTTGGTATCTGTTCACCAGTTTCACATTCTTACTTTGTGTCTATAGAACCCCCGTCTCAGAAATCAGTCTACGTGTTGGGAAAAGGTGACTGATACCTATCCTAGCTATAAAGTAGTCTTAAGGTGTTACAGATATTGCTGTGTGAAAGTGTCTCACTTGTTAAATTACTTTCTATATTGTAGGCCTATTGATTAAAAAAAATGCATTACATTTCTCCCCACCAGTACCAGGAATGCAATTATTCCTTAGTAAAAGGTAACACTGAAAAATCCTGCAGATGTCTTCGCATAATATGCAGACATTGAAATAACGGTGTTCTGAACTATGATATAATGTTAATAAACATTTGCTTCCTTATTTTTATGCTGGAATACATTTTTAGTGATTATTTGTAAGAATAAAGTTGTACTGAGCTACAGTGTTGGAACTGGCTGGGTTTAAATGGCTCCTGTAGTTCACAAAGACAAGAATAGCACCTGGCCTCAGTTATCTTCTGTATGCTGCTTTAGTCTGCGCTTGCTTTCTGAACACTTACACTGTAGTTTTATACAAATTCAAAGTAAAACGTGATTCTTACACTAGTCAGGAAAAATTCCTACAATTGTTAGGATTTCTACACACATGAGATGCTGCTATATAAAACATGGTAAAAATAAAGTCTTCCTGTGTAATAATTTTATAACTGCTTACTTACGGAGAAGAGGTGTTTTATAATGAAGTATGAAATATTTCTGACAGTTAAACAATATTTATACCAGTTATTGATTAAAAAAAGGCATAATCTTCTCCTCAGTCACTTAATGCATGCTAAGCACACCAAACCCCTTTCAAAAAATACTGAGGTGGCAGTTACAAGTAAAATGTCAGAAAATAGAGGAAAAGGTTCAGAAGAGCTGCTGTACTTTTCAGCTAATTGCAGTGCAGTTAGGGATACAGAAAAAAGTTTAACTATATGCTAACTGTAGACAGCAACACTGAGATGGATGCAGCTATTTGTTCTCCTAGAAGCGGCATATAACAAATCACAGGGGATAAAGAAGCCATTTAAACACCAATAAACATTTTGAAATACAACCATTGTGCTTGGCACATTGATAGATGTCTCCGAGACGGTCCCAGGTTATGCAAACGCACCGTTTGTGTCTAGATACTCATTAGAAAGGACTCAAACAGGCCCTCCAAACTGCACTTGAAGCCCATAAAGTTCAGCAGGAGCCTGTGTCAGGGCAGGCGTGGGTTGCGGCACACTGGTGTGGCTCAGTGACAAGCAGGTGGTGCCAGCACCTAGGTCAACAGAAACCTCAACCCCTCCTGCCCTGCTGCTCTGAGGGTTGTCCCAAACACTCAACTGACCACATCAACAATAAATGCTGCGTCAGACCCGTAACAAAAGTTTGTACAAAGCACCATTTCTACAGGATGAACAGAATAATGATCTGGGTGGCAGATGAGAAAAACAAAACAAAACAAAACAACCCAAACCACACTTCATTTTTCAATACCTTGTTCATAATTTAAGTTTAAATTTGAGCATTGATTTATAGCTTTCATGAATAAAGTCATGTCTCCACTGTTTTCTCTTGGCAGCTATGCCTTTCCTATGTGCTGAGCTACTGGTGTTGGTGGAAAGGCTGTTTCTTTTTCATGCCTGTTCATAAAATAACTAGCAATAAACATGGAGTAGTTTGTCACAGATCAAGAGGTTCGTCAAATGAACTTTGTAAAACCTTTAACGAACGAAGGAAACCATCCATCCCAGTGATTTTTAAGTATGTCTTAATCACAGTGTATGGTGATGTCTCAACCTGGGAATTAAAAGATGGAAATAATACACCACCCTCCCTGCCTAACAGAAACAAGATGTCAGCTACATTGTAAGGCAGCTCATGTTAGCAAACAAGTCGTTAAATCGGAAGGTGACAGAGGATTATGTGGGGAAGCATTCCCACACTTCCTGATGGCTGGATGGCAGCCGCCCTGCCTGCTGCAAGCTGACACCCCCTTGCAGGGGAGCATGGCAAGATGAGGTGATGACTCAGTGCAACAAGCATCCCTCAAGCCAACTAAAATATGTCTGTGATTCCTAGCGGATGTGATCCTCCAGGAAGGATCCCTTGGTAATCATTTCTCAGGCTGAACTTCAGTTTCAGTATTTCAAATCTGGCATTTTTCTCTGCACTACCCCTGGCTTTATCAGGACTAAACTTTTAGTATACAACTACTGATAATACTGCACATTTTTGAACACCTTGACTGAAGTAATCTGAAACATTTACGCTTCAGATGAAAGTAATGCAGTACACAGACTATGTTGTCCTATGGAAAATGCATAAAAGCCATTGAATAGCTACACATCATGCAATACAAATGGCTCTGCCCTTGCCTCCTGGCTCACTGGAGACCAGGGACTTCTGCAGCTGTGGCTGATCCAAGCACTTTGAACACACCCACCCACACCCATCTGTGGTTAAGTCATTCTTCCAAGCGTGAGATTTTTAGTGCCTACAACTCACCTTCAACATGTCCTTTATATAAAGTCACAGAATCATGGAATTTTCAGAGTTGGAAGGGACCTCCAGAGATCATCTAGTCCAGCTCCCCTGCTGACTCAGGACTGCATCCAGGCGGGTCTTGAAAATCTCCAGAGAAGGGGACTCCACAACCTCCTGGGCAGCCTGTTCCAGTGCTCTGTCACCCTCACCATAAAGAAATTTTTTTGCTATGTTTGAATGGAACTTCCTATGTTCCAACTTGTGCCTGTTGCCCCTCGTCCTGTCACTGGGAACCACTGAAAAGAGTCTGCCTCCATCCTCCTTCAACCCACCCTTTAGATACCTGTAAGCAAGAATAAGTTCTCTCCTCAGCCTTCTCTTCTCCAGGCTAAAGAGTCCCAGCTCNGGGCCTTAAGTCCTATACAGAAACTCCAGAGCTACAAAGTTCACAGACATTTATGCATGCCACACAAACTCTTATGCCCCAAAACTTAGTAGCAACATTGAGATTTGGAGTATCTATCACAGGCTGAGAAACTTCAGAATACACAGACCGTCATGTTTCTGCCAGTTCCCCAGATACTGGTACATGCTCCGAGATAAATCCAGATTTCTTCCAGTTATGCCAGTGCTAATACAGAGTGCACAGAAGCCTTCCTGCAATCTACAGCCATTCTCCTGCCCTGAGGTCCAAATACCAAGCACTCTTAGAACAAGATCCCAGCTTTGACCTCCCATTCCACAAGACAGGGCTAGAAAAGCCTGTCACCCCTTAACTTCTTAGTTACGTGCTCTGCTGTAGAACAGCAACAAAAAAATGACAGAAAAACCCACATTCTACTGTAAAACTTGCAACACAAGTCAAGATGTGGAAAAGGGAGCATTCCCACTCTCCAGTACGGCTCTACGGTTCTGTAGCTCTGTGGAAACCCAGAGACGAGGCACTTCAGCCCAACGCTTAAACCTCGGTGATACAGGTGCCACCAACAGCCGTAAGCAGCTTCAGCCACTCATTACGTAAAGCACACCTAAACTCCAAGTCAAAGCAATCACTAGAAGTCTTTCGATTAGACGCTTGACATTCAACTTTGCTAAGAGCATCTCTTGCTTTGAATTCCTAGGAAAGCACTTTTTAATGTGAACTTTCATAAAAGCATCCAGTCTCAGCTTTAAAACCCTTAAAAGTTACTGGTTTACTAACGTAATTGCAGGCCTTTCTGAAGCACTTCAGCGGCAGATCTCCTTCCAATCTACTGCCAAGCAACATTTATAGCTTTGTACTGATCACATATGTGAAACTTGCTAGGGGGTTGGAACCAGCGTTTATGTCTGGGTTTTCAGTGAGGTCGAGTGTACAGTACAGAGCCAGGCAGATACTGAAACACCCTGTATCAAGCAATGAAGAGATCTAGATCTTATTATGCTTGGAATTGACTTAGCAAGTGCGCAAAGAAATCCCAGATGCTTTGACTCATGAGCCTCTGGATGGTACAAGGTGGTAAAAGATGCAAAGAAATCCTCTACAAATCCAGTCCTCTACAAATCCAGCTTTTCAGATGCATTCAGTGAATATGCATCACTGTCAGATGGATTAACAGTATTTTCATTCCTGATAGCCACTACATTGTGTGCCCACCACTATGGCTATAAGCCATATATAATTCTGCCGTAAATTTACTGCTGATAGCAAGGATGCAGCAGACCTTTTAGCTCTTTATTTCCAGGGTGTTATTGCACAGTTAGAAAACATGGTAAGGTGAACTTATTTGGAACAAGCTTGAGGTTCCTGGCATAAGAAGCATTCAGATGGGTAAGTATCTACCCCCAGATAAAAGCACTTGCCAGCCAATATGCCAACCACGTGGATCATTTCTGAAAGGCTACAGCATTCCACAAGTGGTTTTTTTTCCAGCATTAAAAACAATAAATAAATCCAGATTACCAAAATTCTGTATTGTATGTGTGTTTTGGCATTTCATCAGCAGGGGTTCAGAGCACAGGACCTCCATTATACAGCTGCCTCTGATGTGGTCTGGTTTGGAACACTAAACTCAATTGCACTCTGAAATCCAGTCCTTAATCTGTAAAGATCTCTTTTAAAGATCTACTTAAAAACCAGTATTTAATTTCCATATGCTTTGAAAACATAATCCCACAATTTTAAAATTTCGTTACCACCACTTGAATGTTGCCGTAAATTGTACAGAGTACAATCAGAGTTATCTTCCCTTCCTATATGCATTCCTAATTAACATAACTGTATTGCTGCACAACAGTCCCGAACTACAAACCACATGGATAATGCAATGCTTTCTGTAGGACTCAAATTCTCTTTAGACAAGAAGAGTAGTAACAGTTCTGCTTTTTAAAGATTTTTTGATTTGATTCCATAGTTCGTTGTTTGGGTTTTTTTCCACAGGAGGAGGAAAGAAAGATAAAAATAAAATATATTTAAGAATGATGTAAACAACTAAAAATAGCATACAGTGGAACAAGAAAGGAAACCTTGAAAGAGAAAAATGCACCTAGGCACAGCAAGCTTGTTTCATGAGGTGGCAGAAGTATTTGCATCTTGAACCTGGAGAACCTATTCCAAGGAATCCTGCATCGCATCTTTTCAGTTAATTTCACTTCACTGAACGCAGGGGCTATTACTATATCACTTTCAGTATTTCAGAAACAGAGAAGCCAGCAAAGTATTTAAGTACAAGACTCTGCTTACAGTTAGAGATATTTGTCTTAGAAGTAGAGTTTACTGACATGGTTATTACTGAAAGAGAAAACACAGGCAAAGATTTTGAAACACATTTTGCCTTCATTCCATGTATTGAGTTCACTCTAGTAACACAAGTTCTGTGCAGCCCTTGCTGCCAAGAATGTACCACTATAGGAATGACTATCTAAACATATGTTCCTAGAAACAGCAACTAACATATGTAGAAACATGCAGTATTCTTGACAGCATAGCCATGTTACTCAGAAAGCACCAAATAAGTGTTTCTCAAATCTGCTGGTATAAAGAGAGACTGTGAAAGAGATGAACATTGTGATTATTATCAGATATGTACAGATTGCTTAACTCTGAGCCTGACTTCTCTCTTTGGTTTACTCCAAGAGTAACTTGGTGGTTGTTTGAAACAACAAATAAAAAACAATAGCCCAATGTACGTTTCCAGTTATTTCAGGTAGAAGTATCTAGGGGAGGACTCTGTGCAAATCCTCCACTTCAAGGCTCCACATATTCTTATGCACGGGGTTTTCAGAAAGATCTGTCATCTTTATTGCTCGAAGAACAGGCTCAGGACTGCAGGACTGCACCACACCCATCACCATTACATAGTTCCCTAAAAAAAAAAAAACAAACAAACAAGCAGGCATGAAATGTAATTAACTTTTGTATTTTCATTTTAATTCAGAAAGCAAAATATTTAAAACCAAGTAGTTAAACCAGTTTGAATTAAAGCTGCAAATATTTGCAAGAAAACTCAAGGCACTACCATTGCTTAGAACTAAATTTCAGAAAAAGGCTTCATTATCTGTACAGCCATTTTTACAGTAGATTTTACTAGATTTTCACATACAGTAAGAGTCAAAACCAGCACACAATTCCTCTTTCTGCCATGCAAGCGGAGGGAGGACAATTCAGAAGGTTAAAAATTAAGCAACGCAACTATTGTGTATCACAATTCCTGCAATGCTGCAGTCCAGCACTTCTCCAGTTGAAGTAACAGTACTGATGAAGGGCAGAAAAGAAAAAAAAAGAAGAAAAATCCCTGTCCTTATTCCTTGACTCACAGTTCTTTTCTGCAGCACCCCAGTTTGATCAAACATTTCCTGTAACTGTGGAGAACTGAACACAGGCCCTATCCTTACTGCACTCTCCTACGGGAAGACAGCATCAGCGTTTGTACTGACAGCCACAGACACACTCGCCTGCTGCAGCACACGCTGCTCCTCCTGTGACTGCTCCACCAGCACAAGCTTTTTCAGGATGCCTCTTCTACAAACGGTGCCCGTGGAAGCAGGCCCCAGCGCGTCCCCCACCAGACACATACTCGACACACAGGGAGGAACCATTCTTAACACCCCACGCAGCCAGGGGGCGTGCAGTCCCCTGCTAGAGCCTCCTGCCCGCCGACCCCGGGACGGCCCAGCACCCCCCTGCCGGAACCAGGCCGCGTGGGAGGGGCCGTGGGCTGAGCGGGGCCGCCCCC
>VYXH01006077.1:286021-311166 GCA_013397275.1 Burhinus bistriatus
CCCGCCGAGCGGCCGCTGCACCCACCGCCCCCGGGCAGCGCCGCGGAGGCTGTGTGCCGTGCCCTGCGTGCGCCCCCCGCCCCTGTCCTTGCCGCACCCGGGGAGCGACACCTCTCGCAGGCCCCTGGAGGGAATCTACTGAATTACTTTAAAATCCACACAGGGAGGGAGAGCAACACCCGGGGGGAGCCCCCACGCCCCGGGGGCCGCTCAGGGCCCGCCCGCCGGTACCTGCGCTGAGGCAGGGCCGCCCTTTGGGCACCTCCTCCACCCCCAGCACAGTGAAGGGGCCGCTGCCGTCTTGCAGCCGGGCCAAGCCGCCGCAGGCGCCGCCGCGCTCCACCTCCAGCACGGTGCCCTGCATCCACACGGCCCGCAGGCGCAGCGGCGCCCGGCCCGCCTCCGCCCGGCACAACTGCCACGTCCCGCCGGCGCCCCGCACCGCCCTGCGCAGCTGGGCGGCGAGCACCCTTACCGGCGGCCGGGGCGCGTCCCCGGCCATGCTGTCGCGCCGGGAGGCCGCCACCACTGAGGGCGGCCTGAGGCGGGTTGAGGGGATGCCGGTGCCGGCGGCGCGCAGCTGCGGAGGAAGAGGGAGGGAGGGGGAGGGCAGGGAAGCAGCGCGCGGCCGGGCCCGCGCCAGACGTTGGCGGCGCCCAAACGGGTGCCGCCTGAGGGGAGAGGCGGGAGGGGGAACGGCAGCGCCGCCCGGCCGCCGGCGGGGAGAGGCGGGGACCGGCGGCAGGCGTCGAGGCGCGGAGGCGGCGGGGGCCCGGCTGCCTTACTTCAAAATAGCGATGGGGAGTGGCAGTCTGCTTGCTTGTACGCCGCGGGTCGCGCCGCCGCGTTGTCCTTTCGCCTGAAGAGCGGCGTTGGCGGGAACTCCGCGGCGTTCGGCCGCCTCCCCGCCGCCCCCTCAGCGCCCTGTCCTCCAGAAGGAGACGCGCCGCCTCGCACAGCAGCCCGTCTGCCGCCGAGTTGAAAACAACAATGACTTATATGGAAAATAAAAGTACTTGGCCCAGGTGTGCTGTTTTTAATGCAAACAAGAGAAGCTACTCCCGGGTGGTTTACCTGATCCCAGCGAGCCACCCCTGCACCGGTGGCTGTCACACATTTGTGACTTGGTGAAAAAGGCAGACAGCTGTGGGCCAGCAGCCCCTGTGAAGAGCCTCACCAGAGCTTTAGACCAGCTGGGTATCGTGTCGCCTGAATTCAGTTAAGGGTCAGCTCCTTCACGTGCAAAAACTGGTGTAAAATCTCATTCACTGGTTTGGTTTGAGCACAAAATACTTTTTGCTGCCTCTGAGGAAAGTCGCCGTGCAGGTGGGTTCCTGTTCTTTGCCCCCAACCTGGGGTTAGGCTAGTGTAAGGCTTGCTGACACCTCCTGCCAGGCCGTTGGACCCGTGCCAGCTATTTTTCCACGGTATTTCTTCACTACTTAGCCAGAAATGATGACAATGTTTACTGTTTAGTTGATGAAGGGCCTCTGGTTTTGTGAAAAAAAGGAAAATGCACATGCTGATTTTCTTAGGGATGGTTTCAGGATATCCTGTTGCTGTATATACTTATGTGGAAATCCGGAGCATAATACACTGAAAGTATAGGCAGCTTTAGGATGGGAGACTTTAATTCCAAGGCCTTGAACAATTTATTTGCTGTCTGTTTATATTACAGATGGGCTAATTTGCTTCGCCACAATCTAAAATCCTTGAAATGTTCTGGTTTCCTTTGGGTGGGTGGGTTGACATTTCATTTAGAAAATAACCCAAGAAATAAGCTAATGGAAAAACAGGAAGATGGAACAAAGAAAAAGAAAAGAAGTGGGAAAATCAAGGGGATGGATTCCTCAGTTTCATAAGTTCTGTTACCTACAAAAGTACAAAATGGGTAAAAATGCACAGAGAACTGACTCCCCTGCAATCATTCTTCTTTAAAGCAGATTTTGTTCTCCATTAAAATAGCCAGTTAGTTACTTTATTTTAAAAATCCAGCTTTGTGTTGAGTAGCAAAATACATCCAAAGAGCTTTTTTTCTAGTCACCCATGTTATGAATTATTTATTCAGCTTATCTTTTTTCCAGCGATATTTTCTGTTTAGAGGCATTCTGTAAATGGGACTTTATTCCTTTTATAGTGTAAGGAAGCAGTTAACTTTTTGTTACCATTTACAGTAAGAATAAAATATAATATTGGTAATAACAATAAAAACACTGACGTCTAAGCACAATACAGAATCATGTAATCTGGCAATCAAATCATATGGCTTACAGGAATAGAAAGACATTAGATGGTTACTGTATATGAATGCAAAATTTGAGCAAGGCTCACAGGAGAAGAATAGTTGTAATTTATGCCCCTAAGCTGTGGTCACTTGACAGCATCAATATTTAGTTTCACATAAAAAAAATTAATTGTGCCAAATATTGATAAAAGTATTGTATTCCTATTTGTTACTGTATAATAGGAGGGTCTAATGCTTATTAAGCCATTAACTCTACAGTTGAAGGCAAGACCCCTACAAGAGCGTAATCTCCAGGAAAGACTAAAAGGTCCCTTTTAAAACATTTTCCTTGAAGAAACTGTGTTATGAGAAGAAGGGCGGAAGCACTGGCAATCTGCACCAAGCAATGGGTTTGTCTTCCTAAACCAGAAAATCCTTATCTTTCAGTAAAATGCAAAGTTATACTGAACTATCTGCAAAGGTCTTATCAAAGAACTGGCTGAGCTCAGCGTGGAGATACGTTCTGCAGCTGCAGGAAAAACGTCTGATGCCTCAACAGACTGTTTTCTGGAGATGATCCCACAGCGATCATCCTCTGATTTAAGGGTAGCAGAGGACGCTCAGCACACTATTGGAAAAGGCGACGACTTGGTGGCTGACAGGCTGTAAATTACACTGGATTACACTTGAGCACATTTTCTGAGAGCACGCTGGATGAGGCAGAGTTTTGGTTTGCGTGGATTAAAAAGAAGGAATCAATCTTCTGCCTGCTGCTACCATAAGCGCCTTTCTTCAAAGCAGTCTTCAAGGACATTATTCCTCATGCTGACATGCATGTGAGATGCTGTCACAATAGGGGTAAAAAAAGGTCAGACTACACATAGGTAAGATAGTCCAGAGCGTAGCAGGAGCCAGGTCTCCCTCAATTGCTCTGGCAGTGTTGGTATGGTGCCAAGAGAACTTAGGAAAGACTTTGACCCTGGATCTCCATGAAAAGAGACTTCCAAAGAAGCAGCAACTTGAAATTTTCTGTGCAGCTCAGATCTTTTCACATTCTCACTGACAGTACTACTTAAAATGGAAGCAATTCTCTGCTCCCCTCTCTAATTTTGGTAAAAGGCTCACATTACACAGTCAGAACAAGCCGTCTTTCCCTTGGCCAGAAATTTGGGTATTTTGCAGTCTTTCATCCTACCGAAAAGAGTTTTAAAAAAGATCTCTGTCCCAGTCCATTGGTTAATGTGCACAGAAAAAGTTCTTCAGTTTTATTTCTATTTCTCTCTGAGAAGACACTAACTAGATTTCAAAATAGTTTTGTTTTGTTGTAATTTTTTTTTTTTTTTTTTAAGATTTGGAATCCAAGCAATCAAGATTTTTTTTTTTAAATTTTATTTTTAGTATTTTCTGAAGACTTGCTTTAGAAGCAGGGCTACCTTGAAGCTCCACAGATGAATGGAAGAAAAGTCATGAAGCGTGGAGCTGATAAATACATGGATCATAATGGTGATGTCTGAATGGCCCACAAATGTCCATAAAACAAATATTATAGAAAAACTTGTTTGTGGGAGCCCTGAAGCTCAGGGGATTAAAGTGTGACGGGGACAGGCCAACAGCAGCTCTCCACCTGCTCTGTTCTGCAGCCTGCTCACAGGTGCTGCTCTGTGTTAGCATCTCTTGCAGACGCTGGCTGCCCACAATCACAGAGTAAACTGCAAAGTGGTATGATTGTGTCTTTTATATCCTCCTTCAGTAAAAGGAAGCAGCATACAGGAGCTAAGCGTGACAGAAACAAGATAAGAAAACAATACTTTGTAAAAATGCATTACCCTGTAAGAGAGAAGAGGGATCTGAGACCCAACTGTCTTCCTTTCCCTGGTATTCATATGAAACTTCACTGAAGGACAACTTTTAGCACAGACAGGAACTATCAAGTTGCACCTTTAAGAGATCCACCCTAGTTAATGCTTATTTTCTTATACTGCACATAGAACTATAAGAAACAATCACAAGAATATAAAATTCAGTTGTTGCCTGGTGTTTGTTTCTTAGTGCATAAAAGATGCAATATGGACATGCTGACATGCTGCTTGAAGTCTGGAAAACCATCCTCATCCTTCAGGGCTTTTTTTTTTAGGCTATCTCATCATCACCGAATTTAATTAATGATTTGAAATTAATGGGTCAATGGGTTGGAATTAATGGGTTGGAAGTCAGTCATAGTTGCATCCCTAACCTGAACTTCAGCTGCTTGTAATTTATGCTTTGGGACTGATCAGTCTGGCATACAGATGCCAAATTATGTTCGACCAGCAATTTCAAAAGATCTGGAGCCAGGCAAGTCATCTGCTGCAACAGGGAAACTTCAGGTGCAACCTGCCAAAGTTTTAGTTAGCAGGTAGCTCTGAGTAAGTGACATTTTAGAAGTGACTTGGACAAGGCAGGTAAATGTGAGCCACAGACATCATAATACTACTATTACCAACAAGACAAAGAGTGTGTCCTCTCCTGTCATGTTGTCCTGCCAAAACTGCATGGGAGTTACTCTAAGATAAGATGAACAAACTTTTGTGGCAAATGCTATCAAGTAAAGCATTAGCAAGGCACCTTCTCATGCTTTTTTTCCTTGAGAACATAATACAGATGCTGTACATTGCATGTTAGCATATGCTTAGTGGAATCAGTAGAGGATTGCGGTAAGAGTCACCCAGGAGCTGACAGCTGCACCCAGTGTGTGGCAGAGGAAAAACAGCATCTGGCTCAGGCACCTCCTCAGAGAGGGTGGAAACCTTAGCTTGTACAGCCAGCCTTAACACGAGACATTATTTCATTGCTTTCACCGTCACACAAATTTAACCAGTTCCTGTCACTCACCACACATCCCTACTGATGTTAGCCAACAGGCTGTGAAAACAGTGCGATGCTCTCCAGCTTAGCTGACTCATTTCATTTACAAAGAATACTTAGAGGAAATGCTTAGAGAGCTCCAGTTGCATTCTGCAGAAGTGGGTGTCACCTGTTTATTCCTATCCATGCTATAAATATGCTGGTATGTAACTGAAAAAATCAGCGTTCTATGGAATAGAACTACGACGTGATGAAAAAAAAACAAACAGGAATTAATCATAGTCTTGTCTTTACCAGTATTGCTTGCTGCTCTGGAAATAGTCTGTAAAGCTGGCTTCCAGATGAGCTTATTTGAACTCCTGCACCAAGAAAAAAAGAACTCTTTTTAAACAGGAAATATGAATGGCATCCAAAGCATTAGATCTTCGTCCTGACTGAAGTGAAGCCAGTAGCTAGGAGACTTCAGTCATTCAGTCTTTCTGACTTCATTTCTCTTCATAAAAGAATTGGATGTTTAGGAGAACCTTAACAGAACTGCGGAACCCCTATAACCAGGGCAGGGGAATACAGACCACGGTGTCCTCCCTTGACAACTGCCGGCTCTATTTAGCATTGTCGACATCCAGTTCATCCAGTGGAATGACAGCAGAATAATTTTCCTAAAGAAAAGGAACCAGAAGAGTGGCATTTTTTTTCCGAAACCTTAAAATCTGAGACATCAGTATTAGGAATATACATAAAGGCCAGTAAGGGTGAGAAGTTACAGCCCTTCCAGAGCATCCATTGCAGGGTTCTGCAATATTCAAGGCCTCTTCAAAGATTCATGAAATAAATTTCTGGTGCTTAGTAGGGAGAGGCTTTTACTAATACTCAAATTTTCAAGCAGACAGGATTTTTCTCAGGTCCAATCAAAGAGACCATCTCTCCCTAGGAGCCCTACCTTGTTTAAACAGAAAACATCACAGCTACACCACCACCAATCAAGGTAATTTGAAATTAATAAAACGTTAGAACAGAATTAAAAGGAGTTCAAGAGTTTTAATATAATGACTTGGGAATTTTATACCAATCTGACACTCAGGACACACCTGCATTCATTCAGAAAAAAGCTTTTGGAAGTTTAAGACTAACGTCGAGCTACTTGAAGAGGAAAGTTTGAGGTGAGCCTCCAAGGGTCCATAGGGAGCCAGAGAGGAGAAAGTCCACATCTCTGTTGCTGTGTGAAGGATTATTTCACAGAGTCTTCAGAAGACAGACATTTGATAGCAGGTTTGGTGGCAGCTGCAGGTCACACGGCCAAGCTGACCAGTCAGCTGTTTTCTAGTCGCTGAAAATTTGTATGATTTTTCTATTCCCTAAGCTTTAGCTAAGGTTTTTTTACTTGTATTCCCATGGAGTACCACCGTAGACACAGATGTAGTGACTGGCCTTAACTAACCAAATTTTGCTGTGATATTAGAAACTCTCCATGTAAAATGACCGCATTTATTTTCTAGGAAGCTGTAACTAAAGCTTTGCCCATGTGATTGCCCGGGGATGCTAGATAAAAAGGATCCCGGACTGGGCACAGGGCACTAGCAGCACTGGCATCCTCTTCAGAAACTGCTTGTGAGCAGTTGACTCAGCTGGTGCTGGCAGTAGTACTGGGATGAAGAGCAGAAACGGCCTTGAACAGGAAGAATGCTGCTAAGTGCTGAGCAGGAAGGCACTGGTATCAGTACGTCAGAAAGCAAAAGCTAAAATCATAGCTGAAGGAACAGCTGGCCTTGTGCTTCTCTGCAGCGGGGAAGCAGAGCATGAATTCAGAACAAACAGATGAACGACTGAAAAAGTAAAATTAATATAAAGAGGAAATCAACAGCAGTGAAACTTTTGTTTAAAGCTGCTCAATAATAGCACTTACATGTTTTTATGCACTTAGATGGACTGGGGTCTAAATAAGCTTGATTTTTCTATTTCTTACATTATGGCGTGCATGTTGTAAAGCAAGGTTCAAAAATGGAATTAATTACAAATCCAGACTTAGAATGTATTTATTGTCATACCATCTACAAATAGCAGCTCACTCCCCCAACTACTGGCATAAATGAATGAATCTTGGCATGTACAATAGCGTTAATTTTGGATGAAAGTCACATTAGTGTATGGGCTATATAAGGTCTATTTATCTCTTAATAGGTCTAAGAGAAGATAGAAAATGGTAAGTAAAATCACAGAATTTTTCCTAAATCAGGACATTCAATGTAATATGTTTTCATATTCTTTATTAAAAAATCAAAAGACACAAGATTGCATCAGCCAACTGGGAGACATCTCATCAGTTCAACTTAGACCTGTACAACTTACAGGGAAATGTCACATTTTAAAATATAATTGGGTATTAAAATGTCACGAACTGCCTCTGCCTCTTGATTTTAGTGATTTTAATCATAGGTTCTAGTTTGTAGTCTGTACAGCACCTTATATTAAACACTATATTGAAACTCTCTAATTAAGACTCATTTCTTTCCACTAAGCCCAGAATATGCAGGGTCAAGTATGAATTTGATGGGATGAAGGTCAAACTTTTATTGCTGGCATTTGAAGTCTTGACCAACTGTCACTGACAACTGATCCGTAAGTACCTCATGGTACTCAGTTTCTGTTAAGGTAAATAATCTACTGGTGCTAAAAGATTTTCATCAGCTTATTCCAGTGAGACTCTAGACCTTGTGTTATAAACTAAACAGGAAAATGAAATGAACCAGAGTAACATACAAAGAAATTGTGAAAAGGACCCATTTCAAGGGAAAATACTAAAATCACTTCTTATGTACAGGTAACCTGACCTTTCTACTGAACTAGTTGTTGGGATGAAGACTGCAGTGAGGCAACTATACAAACATTTATTTATCTGAATAAATGTAAATAATTATGAATGAATGATATTAAAAATATATATTTGACTTTTTGTAGGTGGGTAAAATGTACATAGTTGTGCAACACAATGGTTGTTTCTAAATGTAGCTCTGTGTAGGGCAGCCCTCCAAACTACACAACAAAACTTGGCCTTGGAATTGAAATACAACCAAAAAGCGACTCTTCAGGCATTCAAAAATATTGAAGCCAAAAACTTAGCAAGCTTTCAGCTTGTCATGAAAAGCAGCAATAAATTATAAATGCAAAACCCATATGCCTTATTTTCAAAACCTGACGAGCCCACAAAGCCAGATTGCAGTACTGCACTCTATTACAAAAGCCAGCAGTGCTTGTTATTCAGAATAGAATCTGTCAATACTTTAAGAGCCAACTAGAAGACATCAATTCAGTGTAAACGGTGTCTAAGATTCATGCAAATGTCTCATAGCATAAAGGGGCTGTGCAGAGCAGGCGTGACAATGTCTGCACCTTTTTGCTTGCACCTTTATAGTTTTGACATTCCAAACATCAAGCACTTATATTCAAATAATTTCAGATTTTGTGCAGGAGCAGTTGAAGATCTGTAGCTCTGCTACAGCTTGAGCCGATAAGAATTTCAGGTAATAGACACTTTAGAAGGGAAAAGGACAGCACACGACCTCGGATTTGCAAGGCAAAGCTTATCAGGAGTAGTCGGGCTCAGTTGCCGGTTACAGCCTCATTTACGAGAAACTGTGTAGGGTGAAAGTGAAAGGCACAAGGAGTTTCTTTTTCTTATCTACACATCTCTCTACTCTGACTATACATTATCTAGTCTCTTTTAAACGATAATACAGTGATTACTAACAAACAAGTCTAACAGATGTGGGTTAGGTATTTTCATTTTCATTGTTTTCATAGATTTTAAGGCAGAGTGAGAATTGAATAGTTGAACCTACTGTTTGACAGAGACCACTGATTTATTTGCATTCTGGTACCCCTGGCTCTTCCTTTGCTGGGAACTCAGTGGTGTTTCAGTCCACCTCAGACCAAAAGAGTGTCCAGCACTCACCAGTGGAGCTAAGGAGGCTGAAGCACAGTCAGGATTGCATTCACGCTGTCATTTGATGCAATCCCTTTTACATTCATTTCTGCCAAATCAAATACTTGGGTAAACATCTGGGTGATGGCAAATATATTCTCCAGGCCCCATTTTTTCCTCCATCCAGGTTGGTTAACAATGGTTAACCATATTGATGAAGGAATTCATCGCTTAGGACAGACATTTTTCAAATGCAACTGGGCTGGCCCAAATCGCTCCCTAGTTCCACTACTCTGCCCTGCCTGGTAAAATTAAATATTCAGGTATATGGGTTAGATTCAGTATATATAATGTGGATAGAGTTCATAAAGTACTTTGGCTGGCCCAGTTAAATTACAGTATATACTACCTATAAAACCAGCACTGCTCGGTCTCAATCCACTGATTCTTCTGACTTGGGCCCTGTTCTGAAAGGCATGTAGTGCCTTCTAAGACATGCTACATACTTTAAGTTTTCTTTGGTATCAGCCCGAGTAATGGTTGTAAGCACCTTGCAAAATCAAGGCTGGGAGGAACAGTCCTTATTAAGAAAAATCCCTGAAGTTCACAGTCACGGGAGTGTTAATTTAAATAGTGCCACATTTTACTCAAAGCTGGCAGTATTCAGTGAATGTCCCTTTTGCTTATGGCTACTTTCCCTTCTGTTTCTTATAAATGTCATTGTACTACCCTGGATTCTGGCTGGACACATGATCCGCTGTGGAAAACAGCAATTCCAACCAAAGGAAACAGAACTGAAAGTAATTAGAGCATCTTTTTCATTCATCCTCGGATCTGTAAAATAGATAGATGTGTTTCCTTCTAAAGGCTGCACTTCCCAGCTGTAAAACAATAGCGCTCCCCCCCACCAGTACTTCTGCAATCTTTGTCACCCAGCTGTGGAGTGTTGCAAACTGTTAATATTTGTAAAGAGTACTTGTAAAGTCATAAAAGCAGCAGTGCCATTAAGTTCTTACTCCTGAGCTGTGGGGAAAGTTTCAGTTTCAGCTCTTGAGTTCAAAGCAGTTTGCACATTTTGCAATGATCTCAAACTATAGTTTATGGTCTGTAATCTTGCATTAAGACCTGTTAAATTCCTGGTACATGAGTAGGAAAGGGTGTACTGTTGCTGTGTTGTTTCATCAGTAAAGTTACAGGCAGATGCTTTAGGAGCAATGCTTTTATCTTTCCTGGTAGCCATTTCTCACACAGGCGCATACTGAAGAACAAGTTTCTATCATGCCTTTCATTTTGCTGGTTTTCATTCACACTTTTGTATTATCTGTAAATGTCTGAATATACAGCACCTCAACTTAATAGCTCTAAAGTTGTATCTTCGTGTTGCAGCTCTGTATAAATGGACAGAATGCGTTTCAGAAGGTAAGAAATGAACAGGCTACATGTGAAAAAGCCTCTGGAAAGTGGCAAGTTGTATCCTGGGTCAGTCCTGGTCCTCCATCCTACTCAGGCAGGAGGGAGCTTCTGCCTCCTGTACCCAGCTTTTCTGAAGTGCTACAGCTTGGTTGGCCGCAGTTTGGCCTCTGTGGAAGCAGGTTAGCTCTGATCATAGAAGGACAAGATTCCTGTGAAGGTGGGATGAGATGTCTAGATTGCAGACACAGAAAACTCTGAGGTTTATCTAAGCTTGGCCAAATGCCTCAGGAGGAAGGAGTGTTCCTGGGTTGCAGAGCTGTCTCTGATTACCCACTGCTTGGGACTGAAGTACTTCCCACTTCCTTCCCCCCCCTTCCTTTCTTCTTCCTTCAGTGTGCACAGACCCTGCAATAAAACCGTCTCATTCAGAAGGAAAAGGAACTCTTTAAAGCAACATGACTTAAACCTGGGAAGCAAGGCAGCTGTGTTTCAGCAGACAGGAAATGTTGCATAGTCACAAAATATTGCATACACAAGAACTGAGACTGCTTGTATTTAACCCTCTGCCTTGTGAGTGAAGAGGTTGGGCATAAATTCCAAATGCAGGCTTGGTTTTCTAATTTCCCTAGAACTCAGGGATATTTAGACTTATTTCTGGTCCAAACCTCTTGTTAATTTTAGCATTTATTGGCTACTACAGCTAAGACTGAATACTCATTTAACCTTACCAGGATACATGCTGTACTTTTACAGTATATTCTGGGAAACTTTAATTAGTTCACATTTTCATCTGAAATACAATTACATAAAAAAGTATTTTTTTTAACATAAAACATGAATTCAGTATGTTTTTCCTTCCCTTAGTTTTGCTAGTTTGATTTTTATGGGACAATTGTCACTATTTTTTCAACTGAATGAAATAACAGAGCTTTGAAATAGTTCTCATCCCTTCAGAGACTTCATTAGAAACATTTTCTGTGAAGGGGTACCATCATCTTTTCAACCTCACCAGTTTTATCCAACAGTTTACCAGTGAGATAATTTGTGGGAATCCGGGCATTTCAGCTTAAATGTGGGAAATTCAGGCTCAAAACCCTTCCTGGCATAGAAGGACTCAAGGACGTGTATGTCAAGCTCATTTTTAAATGATGACCTCACCACAAGCCTATAGAAGGAAACATTCTCTGGTCTTCCCGTGAACTTGCTTTAGTTCACAGAAAGGTATTCAAGAGCCATTGGCCTACAGAAAGAATGGGACTTGCCTTTAAGACTGCAGACTGGGGCATTGATTTGAGAGAGGTGAGCCACTGAATTCTGGCTCAGCTTCAAATACCACTTGCGTAGCTTATCTAATAACTGCTTAATGTACAATATGTAACAGCACTCAGAGGAGGCACCAGAATCCAGTGTTTCCCACTCATAGGTGAGTGCTCTAGCTGTTAAGCTCCAAGTCTCTCTTAGCTAACAAATACTACTCCTTCCTTTTCAACGAGAAGAGACCTCTCCTTAGTAGTTAGGACACCTTCCAGAAAAGGGAGGAACCAAAGTTTGACGGCCCTCTTGCAGAGCAGGGACACAAATCTCACTATCTCACTTTCCCACATACTGAAGGGGTTTTCTAAGTACTCATCAGCTGCCCCAGCAACACTCTCTCAGCTTGCTCCCTTTTTAAAGGACTGCCATTCTTCAAAGACCAATTTTTGAACAAGCTCAAGGGGGCGAAAAGCTTCACACACCTCTGTAGGCAACAGTTCCTTACTGGCTGGTTGCGTGGCATACTGGCTGCTTTGGATCTCCTTTCAAAGAAACTCAGTTCTCAATGTGCACCACAGAGGACCATAATACGGGTCCAACACTTTATCTCAGAAACTTTAAAATTTTCCTGGGCAATGCTCAGTGTTGTGGACCCATCATTTTTGGCTTTTAGCCTAGTTTGTTAGTGCAAGGTCACTAGGCAGTCTGCTTCAGAGCAGGGCTTAAATCCATGTCCTAATTTAGTGCTTAAGCTTGTCTCCTTGCTGGGCCTGTTTCTCGATCTGTAAATATAAAGCTCATCCCTGCAAAAGGCTTTGTCATACACAAATGACAAGCATGGTTTAAACAGCACATAGTATTGTCTTTCACCTAGCAAACTTCCCTTGTCACACTTCAAGGACAAGCAAAGCAGGTCTTTGCAGTTTGAATTGCCCTGGAAAAGCATGTATGCTTCTTGGATTCAGATTTTTATTATTTCCTGTATAGACATATTATGCAAGTACACTCTAAATGTGTGCAGTGAGATCACTGACAAAAAATGTAAATAATACATACGAGATATAGTGGGGGGTGAAGAGGGTGGACACTACTGAAAATACCTTGCATGATAAAATAATCAGATGACAGGATGAATTTCCAACAGACTGGCTGAATACTCAATCAGCTAGAGGGATTTGAACACATTTGCAGTGATCATCCTGACTCTTCTCTAAAGCTCAACTCATGACATAATAATAGAAAGATAGTAATGACCTTGTGAACTCTGAGCATCTACTTACTTGAACAGTAATAAGCTGGAATACTTTTAGAAGATCTCTTCAGCATGCAGGGATGAAAACATGATATTTCTGTCCAGCAGAGGGGGCTTGGCAGTAAGTTTTCTAAACACAGAACCATATGATTTCTTTGGAAATTGAGTAATACTAAAATTAAACTGACTTTTATAGGAACTTGCATAGTATTATAGATGAAACCAGAACTTCCTATAAACAAGAGATTCAAATATAAACAGACACAATTCAAATTGAGTGTTGTTCTGGTTATCTTTGTTTCCCTTACTTCTCAGTGTGGCTTCTCTATTTCAGCAGAAAGCCCTTGCAGTTACACCTGACAGTGTGCAAGTGAAAAAGTTTTTGCTCCTACTTCCTTCAAAAAGCTGAGTCCAAGCTGCTATTAAATCTGTCCATGTAAACTACTTCAATACATGTACAAGAAAAAAATGGGTGACATTGAGGTAAACTCCTGGTGGAAAGTTTTCCAAGCCACCACAAAGCTGTGTATTTGAAGGCAGGACATGTCATCTGAGTGGTCCAGGAGTGTACAGCACAGTTATCTAATTATTTGAAAGCCACTTTGTAGTTTTAAACAGTAGACGTAAATCTGGGTGGTCACAAGAGCCACTGGCAACCTCACAATATGGGTGAGACCAAAACCAGGGAGGTAATCCGAGGTGGTGGTGTACAGAAGCACATTTAAAGCTAATGCTTAGTGTTAAGTTGCACACAGTGTTATATCAAGACAAAAGAATGACACAAATTTCTCTTGAAATTAAAACAGGCTGGCTACTCTTTGGTAAAATTCCTCTTTTTCATTTTTAATTGGATTTGTCCCCCAAATAGTGTTTCCTTGCTCGATTTCCACTCACATAGAACAAAATTGCAGGCAGGTGCATTTGAATACCTGGGAATTATATTCACTTTATTACTTCTGATGAATAGAGTTTTACTCCATGTATAAGCACTTGAATGGCACTGTTCAGTGCTGTTCAAAATCGGATTCTTTTATTTCTAGTGAGAACTAGCTGCCAATTTTAATTACAGATTCTGGTAAATGAAATTATTTTTACCTCTGTGGCTCCAGCTTCTGGTGAAAGAAATACTGAAAATAATGATGCACTAGAGTAACTTAAAATGAAATCCATGCCAGATGTAGCAGAAGGTGCAAATGACTCACCATGACCAATAAGGGTGCAACACTTTCCCTCGTTGACGTGAGCATGGGCTGTCCTGTTACAGACGCAGCAGCAGTCACCTTGCAAGGATGCTGATAGGTGCAGCACTCTGCAGTGGCCTGGGTTCTGCCTGCTTACTGGCCTCACCGGTCATTCTGGTGAGCTCTTCTCAGAAGGCAGGATCTCAGCAGCTGCCCTGTGTTTGTGGGGTACGAGAGTCACCACCCACGTAGCCCAGTAATTTTCCTTAAGTACTAATATTCTTCAGAAAGGAGTACATGGGGGAGGAGGAGGATAAGAATTCTGGTCACCTGATGAAATAAAGTTATCATTTAGTGTGGATATCAGATTGTCTGTTAAACTTTCTATTTGGAAGTGGATATACTATGTACTGACACGCTACATGCCACCATATTTCTGATAGAAGAAAAAGATGGGCTGTGAGGGTTACAGCAGTCCATTGGGAGGAAGGGGGTTGCAGCAGGTCACTGTGTGTCCTCAGTCCCCAAACCAGGATCCCAGTTAATGGCACCGGCTCCACTAGATGGTGATCCTAGGCCCCTCCTGCCTTTGAGTCCCCTCATCCATACTACATCTGCAATGCTTCCACCCATTGCTCTCAGTTCCCCCGTTCTTTGGACCCAGTGTCCTCCACATCCTTTACCCCACTTCTCCAAACCCATCTCAAAACCTCTCACTCCTCTGCAGAGCAGCCTTTCTTCTCACAAAATAAAAATATCCAGCCTTCCACACCAGAGCATCCCCTCCCTGATCCAACAACCATGGGCTACACATCCTTCCTGGACCTTCCCCTTCTGCCCGCCTGGAATCACCCCAGAGCTGCTTTCTCATAACCCTCAGGCAGTCCCAGCGCTGCCCCTGCCTTTTGGCCTGCTGCCTAGTGTCATGTCCCCCAGTGCCAGCCACCCCTGGCTCCCTTTGGCCTCTGCGATAATCTGAGCTCCTTCCTGGCACCAGCTCCTTGGGTATCCCCTCCTCGGGTGCACTTTGTGAACACTTTGGCTCCTGCTTTTTGTATGGGAGGATCTCAAAGCATACCAAATCCTCCGCCATTCACAGCTGTAAGAGCAGCAGAAAAAGACTTGTCTGAGGGAAAGCAACTGGGTGTCAGCTTTCATAAAGCAATGCGTCCCATAGCACTGCTGTACGTGGTACTGGAGAGGACTGAGGAAGAGAAAAGAGAAGAAAGGTGGGCAGTTATGGGAATCTGCAAGAAAAAGAGAATCTACTTTGATGTTAATGACCTGAGTCAAAATACAAGGAGGCTGAACTTCCCAGAAAGGAAGTTCACTAACAAGGAACCACAGATAACCTTCAGATGCTAAACTGAAAACTCTGGAGGAGAAGGTAGACTTAATTCTCAGAAGACAACCTGTATGAAGTATACTTAGTATCAGAGAGAGAAAGAAAGCAAAAGACAGAGAGCGTCTTGAAACTAAAAGAGGTACTAAACAGAAATTACAGAAAAAAATTAGAAAATATTAGTCTGGAAAGCAGAAAAAAATCAGCGTGGAGTAAATTTTAAACCTGGGGCACTGGGATTTGTTCACACAGAGAAAGGTCAGATGGGGACAAACTTCCAGCAGTATTATAGAAGAAGCCAATAAGGTGTTAGCTGGGACTGGCACAGAGGGAGCAAAATAAATTAAAAAAAAAAAAAAAAAAAAAAGGAAAAAGGACTGTGAACTGGAGGAGAGAAGACAGGCTGGAAATGAAAGAGGAAAGAAAGATGCAACAAAATAAATATTGCATGGGATAAAGAGGGAAAAAGAACAGAACCTCCCATTCCAGCTCAGCTCATGGGAACCTGCAAGTCTCCCAAATCTGCTTTATTAATTGCCAATGCCAAGTTTAAAGCCGCATGCGTACAGAACTTTTCACATGGAGTGGCAACTGTCTGTGCAGGTTCAAAATGGACAAGGGAAAGCATTATCTTGATGACAAAGGATGTACCAAAACTATGAGCCCAGAGGTGCAAGATGACACCTGACAGCTTCAAACATAAAATATTCTAGGACGAGTGAGACTCTAGATGCTGCTGACTTAAAAGCTACTCGACATTGCTACTGCTGTTACTTTAACAAGGGCATAGCTTCTTCCACTTCAGTTCATCTTTCCGAAGCTGCTAATTCTTTGAAGGAACAGTAGGTACATTAGAAAATGTATTATAAGCAAATATGTAATCGTCTCCCTTCCATTCAGCATATTTACACATATACTCTTTAAAATAAAAAAAGTCATTCCTGCGTCTTCTTGAACATGAAATCAAAGCAACGAAAATTTGATTTTTTAGGCCATCAAGAGATGCAGGTGAGAGCCCAGTTAAAGTATGTTGATGTAAGTCCCAAGCACTTTCACATGAAGGTCTAACAAAGATCCAAGCGGACAGACCGTTTTGTAGGCATGGGTCGTTGATAATCAAACAGTTTAACAAGATGTCCAGATAGCCTCGCTGGTCTACTGTAAGATCATTACCTTAAGGCAACAAAAAATAATGGGTCATATTGTCAATTTGGTTCCTCCAGGGATGAATGGAGCCCCTCTTAATATGGTGCAAAAAGAGAAGTAAAAATACCCAACTAGAAAAGGGTGTCTGCTCTGAGTTCCCAGTGACTGCAATGGCTGAGTCACAGTGGGTTCTTGGACATGCAGGGGAGTTTTAGCAGGAAACCGCCCACCACTTTATTTACAGCTCCACTTCAACTATGCCATTCGACTCAGCTCAGTAGATGATTTTTATCACTCTAGATGTTCTGGATGCAGACGCTTTCCAAAAGGCCGCATACATTTAGCGTTGTTTTTTCATGAGGTTTCTATGTATTCACTCCAGATGGAAGAAATACTGCCCCTTCTACCCTTCTACCTCCAGTACAAAAGTACCTTTTCTCCCTCCACCTGATTTGTTCGAGTCATACCTGACCTGCATGCATGCTTTGCATTGCTGAACTGTATCTGTTTAGAAAGTAGCATGCTGTCATTGTATACCTTAAAAGCACAGGCAGCTACAGTAGCACAAAAGCACTTACCTTCAAAATTTGGACAATTCTGGTGTCTCATCATTAGTCTTAAGTGAGGTGGGAGCTCAAAACCCAGAAAAGGTGAGGGGAACTCTCTGCCAGGCCTATCCTGCCTCAACTCAGTGATCTCTACATTCAGCACCCGGAGACAGAGTCCTCCTCTCCCACATACACATTATCTTTCTGGCAATTAACATAATTAAAACAACAATAAGTTTGTATCAAAAAACCCACTCTGGAATGCTGGCAAAGTTTCTTTTTATACCTTTCTTCTTTGTAAAATACAGAATTATCTATAGAAAACTAAGTTAAAAAAATGTAATTGTTTGCAAATTCCAGCCCTTAAAATTTATTCAGGGCGTTCCTTGTCTTTTCCTGCAAATTCAGTCCCAGTTTTGTGAAAGAGTTAAGATCATGCATTTCATCAGCACCCCTGCGTCACTCAGTGCACAGATGTGTGAGTGGGCAGATTTCAGGTTGCATGTGCAAATGTAAATCTGATAATTGCCCAGTTTTTCAGTTCTTGGCTTTGTAAAGCACAGAACATCAGTGCAGCATGCGCGCCAGTGTGCAAGACCGGAGGAAGGCTGTGGTATGTGCTGTACTGAAGTATAAACTGCTAATTAGGAGAACAGAAGAGGAAATGGGGTAATAATTCTCTGGAACAGTGATGTGGGCCTCTGCCCAGCCTCATGACTGCACCAAAATCCCATTTTCAGAGGGGAATGGCTGCTGAATCCCCAGTGATGAGGACTTGTCTCCATTCATGGAGTGCTTCTTGGTGTAGTAAACCCAGTGGAGTACAACGCCATGACACACACCCTCCCAAATCTGCTTCTTCCTGCCATTGTATTTCCCCAGCCCTGAAAAGAGGGCTGGGAGGAGATAAGGGAAGAGACATAAAGACAAGAAAATACTTCAGTTGGACCCATTTCTCTCTGCATGTACCAGTACACAGAAAAGTTTATGCAAATCAGAATCAGTCACCGGACTTCTGGGAAGTTGCCAGTGACTCTCAGCATATGAGTGAAATTAAGAGAGGGAAGTCTCTTCAAGCTGTTTCTAAATAGCTAGTAAAAACATCCCGTTCCATCCAGCAGTAATTGCTTTGGCAATCTACATTGGCAGCTTTGGACACCCAGTGTCACTTTTTCTTTTTTACGTTGCACAAAACTCTTGCTTGTGGCTCATTTTTTAAAACCAGATTCAGCGTTAGCCCTGCCTTTTAAGTACACATTTGAGAGATCATCATACGCAGAGCAGAGAAAGGATGCTGAATGAATCACAAGAGATGATCTATTTGCCAAAGATTCGCAGGCTGTGCCATTCTTGGTATTTTATGCAGCGTGTCTGTCACATGAAGAGGATTCATACGTGCTCTGAAACAACTCAGTGAGTGCAACAACGTAAAAACCAATGGGTTTACCTCCCCAGTCTTAAGTCTAGTGTTTCCTTCTCCCCCCCAAATCACACCCCTCCTACCCTTCTACTACCACCACAACCACATGTTGGTACAAAATGAACAGAAAATAACCACACTCAGATCTGCCTGCCACCTGCTAGTGGAAACTGGGAATTCACTGGAATTCAGGGAACTGGAGGCAGGTCGCATGCATTACACCCGTGATACCACAATTTATCTGCACAGTTGATATTTTAGAGTTTCATGTATGTTGTTCAGTTTCCCTGAAATTAACCTTTAAAAAAACAAACAAACAAACAAAAAAACCCCACAGTCTTTCAGGGGGATCAGAAACCAATTTCAGGAAACACTACCAACTTTGATGGTAAACGCAGCCACTGAGAGTAAATGCATTCTTTTGTGTCTGTGTGTGTGTGTGTGTGTGTATCGGACTATTTTTTTATTGAGTTTCACACAGAAACAGAGGAGGGAAAAGTATAGAATGCTACACAACTTGTGCTGGAAACACATTGCTATATATTGCAGACTTATCAGTGGTGAGCTATTTTTAGTATGGCCCATGAGCAAGCAAGAAATGAGGACATATGTATTTTTTCCAGTGCTTGAACCAGGCAAGCTGCTTTTTCCAGCCCTGACACCTGGAACCCTCCAGTGCAGGGATCCCTCGGCATTGCTCCACCGGCACGGCGCACAGCCTTGCCCTAGGCTTCCCTGGTCTGCGGCCCAACGGTCAACCACTGTGCGGGGGAAAACAGGACACTGGAGAAAGTAAGGGTAAAATATGTGAGGAATAAAAAGCCCGAATGAAAGGAGGAAAATAGTGGTAATTAGGTGGTATCCTTTCAGATAATTCAAAATTTGTAACACAAATGTATCTAGAAGTGAGCTTCGAATGTCTTTGTTTTTCATCTCTTCAAAAAGAAGCTATTTTTAGCAGTAGAGCTAAGGTCTGGACCCCACTGCTCTATTCTGGGTGCAAGTCTGCTGTTCCATTTTGCTAAACACATCTACTTGGAGATCTTTGCCTAACTGCCACTAGCAGTATCAAGTCTAACGTGAAGTCATATTTGCATCCTTCCATAGTCACAGCATATCCATCACATTCCTGTTAAACAACCAGCACATACTACAGAACAAAATGTTCACCTTGCTCAACAAAGAAAAAAATTCCTGAGAAACGCCCTAAGATCACAGACATTGTACCATTGTTACTGTGTTTATATACTACTATAACTGGAAATCTTCTGAAGGGCTCTGATGAAGTTCCTGCCCAGCCTTTAGCAAAGAAATCTAAACTCAGAAAAGATTTCTCCTGACAAAAGCATATACCGCAAGTATGGACTTGGGAAGATAATGGAGCATTTTAACATACCCCGAAATTCTGGGTCTCTGGCAGGCCTCTGAAGCCAGGCAAACCTCTCAGGATGTGCAGAACCTTGTCTGTAAGTGCCCCACCTTCGCCATGTGTAAGTCACGGCACTGTATGAGTGTTAGAAAGGGACAGAGCTGTCACTGACTAACTGGAAAATCCATACTCCCTGTCAGTATTTTAACCCTTCCTTACAGACTCAGGGAGAGAGGATGTAAACCTGTTTATATGGGAAATCATTAGAGAGAGCAGAGGATTTAAATTCATATTCATCAGTTTATTGGTATTTCTTGTTGGTATTCTAGTAGGTGCTTAATTGCATCAGTTTGCCGATAAAAGTTCTTGAGGGAAAAATCCCCAACACTTGACATTTGAAGAATTATATCTGCCTTTTCTTGACAAGTTACCACGCAGCTAATCTGAATTTTTAAATTGGTGATTAGAGAAATCTAATTACGGAACCTCAGATATATACTAAAACAGCAATCACCTGAAGGCTGCATTAATTTATGTTGAATGGGGCTGTAATATCAGGAATATACAGATCATCCTGTTCAGAAGTAAACTCAGAAAGTCATGGACATGGTTTTGGTACTGCTGCAGAACCGGAGAGGTTACTCAGGCCATTCTCCAAGTCCTGGTATGAGACAGAGCCAGAACAGGACAGCTGGAGCAAAGAACTAAGAGAAGTACAAATTTAAACTGTTTATATATCAGAATAGCTCCAGCCACCTTAGCAAAAGGTTTTCCTGTGAGTAAAGTTGTATCAGATGTCTCTACTTGTGTTCAATAAGTTTTTGAAGGTCACCTTGGCAAGCTCAATTCAATTTGTGTATGTGACTAAGTCTAAAGCTTCCTCTAGACTCATTATCAGACATTTTGCCAGTATTTTGACGTTATTATGAACTGAAATAGATCTGCAATTGAAATATAGCATAGCATTTCTTTCCAGTTTAAGATAACTGATAATAGGACTTCTCACAGTGTCAGAGAACAAAGCTGCCCTTAAAAAGTGAGTCACCACAGACGTCAAACCTCCTGACAAGAGCAATTCAGTGAGATGTCTCCAGACCTCCAGGAGGAAATCCTCTAAGCTGGGCACTCTTCCCACTTCCATATTCTCAATTACCTAATTTACTGATAGGGGACATCAAGACCTGCATGCCAAGCTACACTAATTTTACATAATGTAATATTTCTTCTTAATTAATCCAAAAGTCTTTGTGGTTAGGTCTGTATCTAACTAATATAGATCCTTCTAAAATTAGAGAATGCTTCATTAATATCTTTGGATGATGTTTCTAATTTACCACTTTAACAACAGATGCAAAAAATTCTACATTTAAAGGGCTTTTGTCTTGTGTCAGAAATTGCCAGCTTATTCTCCTGATTCCTAGAAATTCTGCTGGAGTTGGAATATGGTGAAGCTCATCTATTCTGAACACAGCTTGTTGAGTTCACATGTAAAATTGGCTGAGGTTTGCAATAAATCTGGAGAGGGAGAATGTCTGAAGAAAAAAATCCAATTCTTTTTCCCCAAGAGCAATTATGATGGGATTTTTTTTCCTTTCCTTTTCTTGGCAAACGAGGAGTTAATATTTGTATTCTGAAGCAGACTGTTGAGTCACCTATCAGGACCTATCCTTTCTCCAGGGACAGGGGAGGAACATAAATCTGGCTAATTTCTCGATACTTTGAAAACTGAGAAATTAAAATTTATATTAGCCATTTCTTGCCTAGATCTTTGCAGATGTACAATACATAACTAACCAAGGCCATAAGACAATAATAACATGACAGTAGAATAAAAGATGCACATTCACTACTTTCTACTTGGTGGGTATAAGAGTTATTAGATACTGCAAGACCCTAATATTTCATCATAAGAGTTTGGGTGGTTTATGATTTTGAGATTAGCCTGCAACTGTAAAAAAGATCTGTCAATTAAGATAGATTACAGTAATCACAGTAGGAACATGGAGGTCAGAATATCATGCAGTAGGAAAGCCCACAGAATATGTTTCCTCAAGGCAGAGTATTAATAGTGATCTATTCAGATCCAGGCTTGATGACTTCAAGTATTAAAAATCCAATCAAGTCATCTGAAAGTGAATGTGTCAGTGCATTGTGAAAGAAATATGATTGTCCATCTGGATCTGGATGAGAAGTTGCAAGATGCTGCTATGCAGCATCTGATTTCTCTATGTGCTACTTCTGTCTCCTATAACAACACTGTATCGGTCTTTGTTCACTTTAAGGACAAGACCACTTTTTTCCTTTTAATTTGTACTATTGAGTCTCTCTACATTCAAGGAAATAGAACTGAATCATTTGACCATGTTAAGAATGAATTTTAATCAGTTTCTATGGACTGAAAACCAAAGATGAGGGAACATTTGAGTCATTTGCTCCACCTCACCCCAACCATAGAAATCTCCTTGTATGTGGATGATGCTCATGAATGAAATGCATCAGAAACTGATTCCACAACCTTCAGATTACTTCAGCAGAAGCTCAGCATTTGCATGTGATTTGAATAGACAGAATCATGGGAGCACCAGAAAGGGCATCAACAGTGGTCACCTTCAGCAGCAAATGCAAACTTGTAAGCATGTAAACCGTACGGGACACAATCTAAACGGGCATTGAAACAAAGAGAAGTGGTAGAAAATGCCTGCAAGAATGGGAAGCTATAAGAACAGAGGGTAAAGATACCATTAAAATAGTAATAAAAGAGACGCTGGAGGCCTTTTTGGATTATGAATTGATGTTTTGCTTGGTGTCCTCAAGGTTCCTACTCAAAAATAAATTTTCCCTAGAACTTAGGACCTGTGCTTTATAGTCAGCAGCCTCTTCCCGTATTACATGGATATATAATTGCAAGGACTCTAACAGCAGGTACAAACAATAACCTCGGCTCCAAAACCCACAGAACAGTTCAGTGCCGTGCCTGATTTTCCTGTGCCATGTTACCGCTCTCCTTTCATGGGCCTGGGATCTGAAAAGACATGAGAACAAGGAACTGGAGAAACAGAGAATGTGGCTTCAACAGCAAGGGAGATTGCTGCTGGGGCGGCGAAGGAGGCAATGGAAAGGGAGCAGAGGTCTCTACTGGCTTAGTTTGGAAGGGATCGCTCAGGTATTGCAATAGCCAGACTGAAGTAAAATTAGCAACTAGCTCTGAAATTCAAGGTCGATGTTCCTCCAGCCAGCACTGTGAAACCTCTGTAGTCTAGCGTATCTGGAAGCCAAACTACCTTCACGTGGTTCTGCTTTAAACTGTCCAGTTCAGTATTTATAGCAGCAGTCCCCTTGTACGAATGACAGCCTGCTGCCTCTGTAATTAGCACCAACATTATTTTTAGGGATCCGAAGTTCCTCCATCAGTTGTGGAGTATGCACATACATATATACACACATACACNAATTACCAATAAGGATGTCTAAACTACTGAAATGTAGAAAATCCAAACCACATTTTTGTATGGTTAACTGTTCAGCATTTGAATTCACGAGACTAATGCAAATCTTGATTTGACTTAGTTAATATCAACAAAAGAACTTCCACTGAACATGTGACAGGGTCCATTTAGTCTGGGCTCAAGGAAACCAGCATTAACTGTCATAGAAGAAGGAACTAACGTAATTTAAAATAAACAATTCCAGAATAGCCAGCTTAGAAAGAAACTTTCCTCATAGCCTCAGACAGTTAATTTATTACTTATTTGAAGTATAACAGTTTATATCTCTTACAGTAATATATTTCAGACAATTTGGACCATTCAGAGGAACTTATGGGAGGGAGAGGCTCAACTCTTACTCAGTTTTAGTACACAGTTAAGCCTAGTTCACTTAACTTCCAAAAAAAACAGCTTTCCATCCTAGCCAGTAGACATGTGCACTGTCTCACAACTAATACAGCAAACCTTTCTAGAAGACAAACCCACAAATTTCTATCATTCATCCTAGCTGGATGGGATCTGACTTGTACATTATCTGCAGAAGAGCACGAATTCCAGTTCAGACACGAATTATTAATTCTGTACGGACTGGCTAGCCCTTGTCTAGGTATAGGCATGATGCTTATCAAGGCTTGATAACAAATTGGTGACATGTCAAAATGTATTTTGTTCTTGGCATAATGACTTGTGTATGCCGTGACAACCATGCCATACACGCATAGTTCTTCAGTGATACCTAGCATGATAATTAGCATCAGTGTAAAGTGAGTCATTTTTATAGCCATTTTACCTGGAAGTAAATGAGTAAAAGGACAAGAGGATGAGCTGCATTCATCAAGCCCACATTACTGTCTCTTAACTTAGGAAATGATAGTGTGGATAGTATGGAAATGGAGATGTGTGAGGAAATGTCTAGTCACAATAGTTACATCTTTTGGGCATGTCCCATTTAAATACATCAAACTCTGACCTTAATACCTAGTTAAAGTGGGTGACGGAGGTTCACACTTCTCTCAGTGCTGCTGGTTTCACTGTATCTGAAAGCAGACTCAGAAACAGTGTGGTGTCTAATTTACTTGCAAAATCAAAGAATTCCGATTTCAGGGGTTTCGTTTAAATGAAAATTCAGATTCCGGAGAAGAAAACAAAACCCACTAAAACAGGAAGGATGGTATTGTGGTTAAGTTTCTAGTATGGGGCTCTGAAGACCTGAATTATGTTCCATTCCTAGCCCTTCTGCAGACTATCTTGCTCTGTGACTTTAAGCAAATCACTGAATCTCTTGGTGCTTCATTTCCCCTTTTCTAAAGATGATGTTGCTGATTTGGTCAGTTTAGATAATGAGTGCTTTCATGTAAGAGGTACCATTTACAATATCAGCACAAGAGAGGCTCTAACCTCAAAACACTAATAGTAAAATATGTGACCCTATTTACTTGAACTGTTCTTATAAGAAAATAGCAATTTATTAGACTTGGAAAAATATTTTGATTACTCATTGACAAGTGTCTTCATAACAATAACACAACTGAGCTGATTTAACATTTCCATATTAATTCCCACACGGATCACTGACTTACTATACCAAATTCTAATTGGCAGACACCTTGGCCTGCCAATTAATCCAGCTTCATAACAGCATCAGTGTCTGCTTCTATTCTCAAAAATTAGGAACAAACCTGAAATGGGGAGTGCCTGCTGATTTTCTAAGCCTTTCAAGTTTTATTATTTTCTTTCTTTTTTTTTTT
>VYXH01006077.1:315394-335588 GCA_013397275.1 Burhinus bistriatus
ACCCAGGGGCCCCTTCTGCCCCCCCCCCCCGCTGGGGCGGTCAAAAAAAAAAAACCCCAAAAAACCGAAAGTAAGAAAACCAAAGTAAACCCAGACTTAGTCGGGTAGAAGAGACGGGGTCACCCGAGGCCGGAGACCACCACCAACGGCGGAGCGGGGCGGGCAGCCCGTGGGAGGTGCCCACGGCGCTCCGGGCGCGCTGGGCGGGGAGCCCAGGCACGGCTCGGCTCGGCCGTGACTCATTTGGAAAGTGAAAGTGAAGCGGCGGCCACGTGTTTTCGGAGAAGGCAGGGGAGGAGCCGCCGGGGAGAAAAGCGCCGCGGCCGCGTTAAATAGAAAGCAGAGGCGATGAGCGGGCACAGAGCGCTGGAGGTGCCGCTCGCCCGCCCGCCCCGCGGCAGCCCCGGCTCGNCTCAATGTCCGTGCTCAAGACGGAGCTCTCGTGCCTGGTATAAAGTAGCAGGAAAAACAACAAAGCGAACAAGCAGTGGTCTTTGCCCGGCGCCGCTCACCTCCCAGGACCCGCACCCTCGCTAAGGCGGTGCAACCGCAGCAGCCCCCGCCGGGCCCCGCCGGGCCCCCGGAAAAAGTTCTGCTCCGGCGGAGACGAGACACCCCGGTACCGGACGCCAGCTCCGGCTTTCAGGCTCTGAAGAGTGGCGTGCCCACTGTTTGCTCTGTGCCCTTCTGGAAAGGCGCCGCAAACTCCCTCTGGGCGATGGACGGCTTCTGCTAGGGAGCCCTGCGATTTTTAGATCTCAGGCTTAGCCGTTATTTCTCACCAGCGTGCCCTGAAATTTAATTTTTGTTAACTTCAAATACTGAGAGATAATCCTGGCCCAGTAATTGGAAAAACTGACATCAGTTTCCTTCTGCTGTGTAAAGAAAGCCCAGTGCTACTTTCAGCCTGTTAAGTTACTTGCCAGCATAAGGATTTTACAACCCTCTTTGCTCTTTCAGGAGGTAATATGACCTAAATGAAACCAAACATCAAGTTGTTAAATTAGCACAGACAGGAATCCAGCTGTGTACTTTCTTTGAAATCCTCATTAGCATGTTACCCTGAACCGTAAGATAGCTGAGGGATTAATTTCTGAGAATACGTCAAGGTTTCTCAACAAGCTAGTGCTGCAGATCTATATCTGACTATAAGGATACATCCTAAAATCTATGCTTGCCAGTAAGGTCAGGGCAGCCAGTGGAGATGTATCGAACCACACTGTCAGAGGTAGATGTTTCAGGCCAAACTCATTCCTGGTGCAGAGCGCTAATTCCTTTGAAGTAACGCGAGGGATGAATTTAGTCCCTCATGCTGAAAGATATATCAATAGGAAGCAATTTAGATTGGGCCACTTAAAGTGCATGTAATACAAAAAAGAGAGAGAGAGAGACTGAGGAGTAATGCTTTAAGGGTTCATAGAGGTTGATTTGTGTAAGCTAGTGAGGTTGTAGCATTGCTGTCCCAAGGGAAAGTTGGGAGAATGGGAAACTGCCTTTTATGGCTGAGCCTCAGGTCAACAGGAGAGAGGAAAGTAGTTTTAGGATTACTGTGTAAATTGGCAGTGTTACAGGCTGCCCTTCCAAGTTACACTTCAGTCGCACAATGGCATCTATTCACCTCACCCTCTTCCCCAATTATCCCGAGACATGCCCAGCTGCAGAGTTTACATTTCCTTCACCCACTTTCTCTTTCACACAATGCACCAAATAATGATGCTGTCTGAGTTCTGAAATCTCAGTTGGGACTGGGGAAGGGAAAGAGGGAGGTGTAGAGAAATTGGTAGCTCAGTTGTAAAACCTTGCTGCTTTGTTCTCTAAAACTTGAGAATCTGATGGAGTGCACACAAGAGAGTTTGTCATTGAGAGGGTCCTGGTGTTTGACTCACTTTAGGTCCCAATACACTTCTGTGGGCTCGTAGCAGGGAAACTCATTATCCTCTGTAGCTGTTAATGATCCTTGCTAAATATTTTTGGAGCTTTGGGCTTTGCCATAGTGATAGACTGCTAATCTTGTCAGAAAGTGAGCAGCTGTTTGCCCAGTGTAAATTGGCAAATGAATAATTTATTATCTTATGATGGGTGAGAGGCATGTGAATGGAAGACTTGGTCATTCAGAGATTGCAGCCACTTTTCTCTGGGGATCTCACATTGTGCCTCTCTTTGGCATTTCAGAATAGCTGCTGGAAAGCTGCCCTGCCGTAGCCGCTGACGCTATGGAAGACCGCATCCGCTGGTCTAGGCTGTAGGATGGTAGCGCACAGCAAGGTGTCAGCAGATAATGCAGTTGCAGCAGACCCGAGATGTCTACTTGACCCTCCAGCACGGGATCGTTCACAGGCCCGAGGCTACCACGGCCCCGGCCGGCCCAGCACTGTGCAGGCACACAGCAACACGCACTTCCGAACTTTTCGCTCGCAGGCGGATTTTAGTAGCATCACTCGAGCAAGCAGCCTGCTGGATGCCTGTGGCTTCTACTGGGGACCTCTGACTGTCAGTGCTGCCCACGAGAAGCTGAAGTCTGAGCCTGAGGGCACCTTCCTCATCAGGGACAGCACGCAAAAGAATTGCTTCTTTGCCATCAGTGTTAAGACTGCGACTGGGCCCACCAGCATCAGGATAAACTTTCAGACTGGGCGTTTCAGCCTGGATGGCAGCAAAGAGAGTTTTGACTGTCTTTTTAAGCTGCTGGAACATTACCTAAGCTCCCCGAGGAAGGTACTGGTTACCCCCCTGCGCAAAGTCCGTGTGCAGCCCCTGCAGGAGCTCTGTCGGAAGAGCATTGTGAAGACTTTCGGAAGAGAGAACTTAAACCAGATCCCCCTCAATCCTGTTTTAAAGGACTATCTGAAATCCTTCCCGTTTCAGATATAAGTACAGCATTAACTGTATGGGGACACGTGAGGGATGTGGAAAGAAATCCAGCTTTCTGGGTTTTTAAACATGTTTGACAGTGAGCAAACTTATTTTTGTAGCAATTTACTGTATTTTGGGATGGAACTTGAACACTTGACTTCTTATGTTTACAAAAACTGTTTGCACAAACCTGGGGTCTTAAAACCCTGGCATAATTTTTCTGCCAAGCAGAATATTTTATTATTTTATAATATTTTTAATGATATTAACATAATAAACTTTATTGTGAAAGTTTTTAAAAAAAAACCCAGCATCTCTGTTTTCAGTTTTAAAAGCTCTGGTACGTATCCTGCTGCTAAACTTTAACTGCTAATTGAGTGTGTAAGTGTAGACAACAGACAGGTCTCCATGTCCTGCTCTCTGCTCTACTGAACTAGCCTGTTTTAGTGCTAGTCCAGCAGAGAGAGGATTCCTGCCTTAAAAAACCTAAAATAGAACGATTGTAAGCGAGTAGAAAATGTACACAGAATGACTCTGCCCAGGAATCCAGCTCTCTTCTAAATCCATGAGAGCAGGAACAGTGTGTTAAGACTACAGCGGTGCATAGTTTTTGAAAGAGTGAATCAAACCCTTGGCTGAGCTAATTGCACTACCTCTGGCTTGCCTTATTTCTGTTAAAAGCTATGAGGGTCTAAGCAAGAACATCGGTGGGGGGAAAAACAAAACTGTCCAGAAGTGCCATTCACACACTTTAAAAGGCCGTGGACACTGTATCATTATGATGCGTTGGGGGAAGGATAGCTTAGTTCTCACTTTAAATTGGCATACACAAAATGGCAAAGGTGGAGATGTCTTTAGACTTCAAAAAAGGTGTTTCTTGTCTTAAATTCCTGGTGATCTGCAGAGCACAGACTTGATATTTTAAAAGAATCTATGACAGGATCCAGAGAGCATCAGCCCATGGGTTTGCAGCTGTAATTTCTATTAGCTAAACTGCATTCAGAGAAAGTTAAAATAAATTAGACTGTTTTGTAATACCATTTGTAGGAAATTGGTGAAGGCACCATTGGGTTTCTCTCTGCGCATAAAATGCAAAATCAATGCTCCATAGAGCTCTAACTGTGAATGACTTGAGATGCCTAATTTGGCAAAATGTCACCTGCATTATGATAAAGTGATTCTCCCCTCCCCCAAGCATTTCCTGAAATCCATGAAAAGCTGACTTAGAAAACCAGCTGAACCAAATCACTTCAAAGAAGGCAGAGTCTTTCACAGAAATGTACTTTATCAGCACAGATCTACGGTGCTTACAGTAACTGTAAGCAGTAAATGAAGTCATCTTTAGAGTTTGGAAGATAAAAGGTCTCTCCATCTACTGTAATTCACATTCCTTTTAAAGCTAAAGCCACTTTTAGGAAACATTGAGTATGTGTTATATAGTGTTCCTTACTGAGTAATTTGTTTAATATCATTTACTCTACAAACTCAGCTCTCACATCGTTGATGTTTCTTTGGAATAAATAGGTTTCCTCCGCAATCATGACTAAGGATCACTCACAGTGCACTGGACATTGGGAAAAAGGAAGAACACACAGGCAGTATCGTGTGACCCTTTACTGTGCTGCTTCCCTAAAAATGTTCTTCGGATCGGTCCTGCCTAGCAGTCTCCCATTCCCTTGTCAGCCATCCCTGGCTGAGATTAGCAGACACCATTTCTGCTTAATTCTAAAGCTGGAGTTGCTGAATTATGCATGTTCCCATAGCAGCTGCAAGGATATAAATTGGGGAAGTAGTGAATGCTGTGCTGTGCAGCAGATGAGAGCAGAGCAAAGTGATTGCCTAAACTCAAACAGCTTTAAGAAGTTAAATTGGAAAAAAAAAAAAAGAAAAAGTCTTTGTAGGGTGAAGGCTGCCAAACTGGTTTGCTGTCAGCAGAGATTATTATCCCTTTCCCAGTCCTCTTTTCCCAGCTCCACACTGTAGTATCTTTTAACCCTTCAGCCCCCAAACTAATGACTCTTGCCTTGCTATATGAGTGCCCACATGACAGCATTGGTGGTAGAACAAGCACAATGTAGCTTAGAAGGTTCTCCACTACCCCTGATCAAACAAAACTAGACCTAGACACATGGTAAGGGGCTTCGCACTGAGAGGCATGGAATGAAAAGCACAAGGACTGAGCCCATTTCGTTTTCTTCCTGGCAGAAAGAAACCTACTTTCTTTGTCTCTCCCTTTTATTGCTTTAGAGTAAGTTTAGCAGAAATGATCCATATCCTCCCACATGAAGTGCCTAAATCCCTTCACTTTGTCTTTAATATGAAATGCAAATGTGGGATAGCTCAGAAAAAAAAAAAATCAAAACTATAAATAAGGACAAGAAGGTCAGAATTGTATAAAAGGTCTCTTAAGGAAAGAGGAGACAAAGCTGGCTTGTTTTTTTAAACTACGTATCTTTTCAACTGCCTTATTCTTCTTCCCCTTCCTTCCTTCCTTCCTTCTGTCTTTCTCTCCCCAGCATACAATACCGTGGCCAGGCAGATTGTCCTTCTAGCAGGTATATGTAGGTTGCTCCAAAGCAACTGAGAAATCCTAACCACAGTATGTGTTCCCAACGTCACTCTGATTTGCCCTCTGTAAGAGCTAATGAAGGGCTCTCTGAAATGTCTGCTTACCTGTGTAAGGACTCTCTCACATACAGCTAAGGGGCATAGTAGGAGTCTCCTGCAGATTTCTGTAGTAATTCCAGCTGTCAAATCTCTCATCCTCTTTTTAATAAAGTACCAGCAAGGTCAAATAGGGGATTTGCTGTATTCTGCATAAAGCAATGGAAACACATAACAGTGCATTGATTTTAATCCTCCCTGCTAAACAGTACATGAAGAGTGGTGTTTCCAGTCCCTCCCCCTCTTGCCCAGCTCTTTCGTCTGACCTTTTCTCTCCTGGCTGTGGCTAGGAAGTGAAGTCAACAGTCAATCTGGTAAAGGACTTACAGAAGAATTTAAGCCATGCTCAGGAGCAGAGCAAAGCCATGTTTTCTGAAGAGACTGCAATATTAATAGTTAGTGGGGAAGGGACAGTTTTAAAATAAACCCATTTGCAGCATGGCTGTGTCACTCGCAAGGACCCCGGGGGTATCTGTCCCACAGAGAGCAGCAGGGTGGGAACTGTGTGCGCAGCAGGGTCCTGCTGGGACACCACCAGCCCTGCTCCACTACAGTGCTCCTGTGACCGTACTGGCAGCAAGAGGGAGGCTTCCTCACTTTTTGAAAACTGAAACACACATTGGCTTTCAGAGTAGGTTAATTTCCATACCATGCTGCAGCTGTAAAATGCTTGCTAACGAATAGAGCTAATTAATAGAACTATAGGTGTTCAGAGAACCTGGTTAACTGAGCCATGAAGAGTTACTGAATGCTCAATAAAAGCCTCTTGAATGACAAGCATAACCTTAACCACCGTGTAGCTGTGGTCGCACTAATTCTGTTATGATTGAAGTCATTTACAAGAAGTGAGGCTTCAGCTGCAGTCAGCACTGGTGCTATTTTCAACAGTCAAGAAAAAAAGTGTCCCCTGGGGCAACATGCTGACCATATCTAGCCATCAATACTCTTCATCCAGCTTGTACTTAATCCTCTAATGAACAGTGTACCCACCTCCTGAATCTTCTGCTTCAGATCCAGTGTCAGCCCTTTCTGTTGTGCCGGGCTGTTGCTCAGTCCCTGGCTCTCCTTCTGCCCCTCCGTTCATGGTGCCAACAGCTGTGTGAGCAACGCATTTATTCATTAACTCCAGCTTTGAGACAAAGGCTGTGTAACAGCGACTTAATTCGGATTCTACATTGCTTTCTGTGCAGTCAAAGTGTAAGCTGACTACTGCACGTGTGGTAGGTTTCCAGGATGTTTCTCCCAATTGCAAAGAACTGCCATTCAAGACTTTTATTTGCCACTGACTTGTCTGCTGTCATACTTCTGCATAGTCCTCAGATCCTGTCACTATATCTGACTTTTTCCTCCACAGCTGTTTTTCAACATAGTAGCCAAATTTGCTACACCTGGGTCCAATTTGCTCTGTGTCACCATGGAGTAACAGAAACACAGGCCAACAGGGAGCATAAAGAAAAGCCCAACTTCTCCCACCCATCCCAGCATGTAACCACTGCTCAAGTGCAGCAAAGCAGCAAAAGCCAAAGAGTCAGAATATAAACTCCTGACTGACAGATGGGTGAGTTAGCCACACGCCAAAAGTATTTCCCCTCTGGACCACAGTAACATGCTTTGGATGTCATTATTGAAGACAAGAATGACAGCGATGATGCTTGCGCGTAGCAAAACAATTACCCTATAGTCTTCAGCTGAGAGGAGCAGGTATTGTGAGGACAGAACAACAGCCAAACAGAATAAAACAAATAGTTAACCGTGCCACAAGCCACGTTTACTCCGCCTCCTTCATTCTGCTCCTCTTGATAATATTAGCAAGGCAAAAAAATTTCTGTTGTCATTTTTATCTCAGTTACAGGTATATACTTTGTAGCTCCCAGCCATGTAGAAGAATGACAAATCCAGTCACCACCCTTAGAGTTCTGTCTCCTTCTGTGAATCACTACTGCCTGCCCTGCTTCCACGTGTGAACACAAAGGTTCATCTTCACTAACAGAGTTTTGGGGTTTTTTTTGTTCTTTGCTGCTAACTGAAATAAAGCAACTGTGAAGATTTGGTCTTTTTTTGCTGAATAAGATCCACTGACCACTGTGCTGTGCTTGTAGGTGTGCACAATCCCTCCAGACATAGCTGTGGAAGTAAAGTTCTGAGTGGTAAAAAAGGGGAACTTTCTTTACGTGATTAGTATTTTTTTTTTTTTATCAGAGGCTTCTTACAGACTTATCTATTGCCAAACACTTATCACTTCTTTCATAGAAATACTCATTAAACGCTTCTTTCTTCCCAACATATGTAATTCCTTTTTAGTTCTATTCTATTTGGTTTAATCTTAACAGTATCCTCGTTTACGTGATTCTGAATTCTACAGCCTGTAGTTGTCTCTACTGAATACAGTGGACCAAAACATGCTTAGGTTTACAGTGAGATATTCCATGGACAGATCCAGAATGGTGCCAGGATGCCGGAGAGGATGCTCTGACCCAGACGCCTGTGCACTCGCAGTATTACATGTGCTCGGGATGTACACACAGTGGTGTTCGCTTAATGCAACTCGTGGATCAGATCTAGGGATCATCGGTGGGACATTAGTTCCACAAAGCCCCTTTACTTATATTTTACAGCATCTTTGCATGCCATAAGATTTGAAGGCTAGAAGATACCAATACATTCATCTAGTTTGACTTTCTTTAGATGAAAAAAGGCCTCAGGTGTTTCACCGGGAATTTTCTGCAGTGCAGAAGTTATTCCTGCAAAGCACATAGTTATGCCTGCTGCATAAGTGAACATTGTCAAAACCGGTTACGTGTAATGAAATTTAGCAGAGTTTTTAGGCAGACATCCAATCCCAACTGAAGGATGTCAAGCACTAAAGAATTTACTGTGTTCTTCCATGTGCTCTTCCACCGGTTAACACACTGGCTGCATTACAATGCAACTTATCTTTTCTGATCATCAGCATGTCCAGCCAGTCACAGTTCTCTTTCCGTTTGGGCTTACAATAGCAGCATGACATGACTGCAGGTGGAGAGGGAATAAAGCCCTCAAGTAGATGGTGGGACATTTTTTCTCCTTACCTGACAGAATAGGACTGGCCACAAGGCTGGCTTCTTTTATGGAAGGTGAGCTAGTCGCCACCCAGGACTCACTGAGCTTGGTAACAAGAGAGGAGAGAGGAAGGTCGTGATCATCAGTCTTAGTCGAGCACACTGAGAAAAGAGAGGAATCTGAAGTTCTTATAAATCAAGTTCCTCCCTCTCTCAGGCAACTGAAATGCAGACACTGAAGAAACTGTAACTACTGTACTAAAATAAGATGAGCAGGCCACACAGACAAAAGACCTGGAAAGATGGACCCCGTTGGACAAGTAAGTAGGATAAGTAGTTTAGGCCTTTACTTAGATGCTGTCAAATCTCTTGGAATTTCTGTGCTCTGTTTTAATTGCTTTTCATAGTATAAATGGACATCCTGGCTCTGTTAAAAAAGCAAACAAGTATTTGGCCCTTCCTTATTCGACCACTAACTGGCCTCCTGATACTCTACTGCAGACTTGGAGTAGCAGAAAAGAGATCAGTGGTTTCAACAGTCAAGACACATAATACGTACACAGGTGAACATGTTAATGATAAGAAAGGAGAAGAATGAACTTAGTAGCAAATAGGAAAAATAATTAGCAAATTTTCAGAGGAGATAGTAGTAAAGGGTGGCTTTACCGTGATGAATGCTGGGACATTTACTGGTGGTATCAGCAGAAGCAGAGAATAGGGGATAGGGAGATAGCTTTAGAAGGAAGGCACAAGTGGGATCAAATCTCAAAGTCTGTACTTTCAACATAGCTATAAAGCCATCCTTTAATCTAGTTACAATGGTCCCAGGTTAAGTCAGGATAGAGTGAAAAGTGACCAGTGTACCGGCAGATGAATATGTTGTCACTGTAAAAGAAGCCTCTGAATTCAGTTAGCTTTATCTTAGACTGAAGATCTGAGATAATTCCACCAATCTCTCCCATCTTTCACGGAGTTTAAACTGAAAATAAGGTGCTTTATTATACTGGTCTAATAGGCACCGTAGAGGTAGCATTAGCACAGGACAGCCAGCAGCTGCGTGAAGTCACGGGAGTGCGGAGGAATTCCCAGCACTGTACTGTTCCCACGGATCCTGAATTGAAGGACAGTTTGCAAGACACAGGGAGGATACTATGGACCCATTATTTCTCTCGGTAAATCTACTCTAGTCACAACATTTACACATGTTGTGGGAAAAACAATAATATTAGCCATATTCAATCACAAGTTTATCATATCAGAACATACAAACATCTAGAGTGAAATCTTAGCTCCAGTGAAATCAATTTCCAGGGAAGATCAACTTTTCTATGGATAATATTATTAAACAACAGTAAGTATCTTTTAAAAATTAAATCTAAGAGCTATGGTCGCATCATGAAGATTTCTTACTTTATAGACCCCCCAGCTAAATCGCAGGTTGAGGGTGATGTGAAACTGTACTTATGCTGTTCAGTTTTGATCCTGAAAGTGTGTGTACAAGATTGTGTGCAATTTCCTGCCCCTATTCCTTCCAGCTCTGCAGAATATTTGCAAGTCTCCCCTGTGCCCTGCAAACTGAAACTGAAAACTATGTTACATTTTCACCCTAACCAAACTTTCCCCAAATCAACTTCCCTACAGCAGAAACTAATTATTACTGGAATTTGAGTCAGATTGAACTTTCAGGCTGAGATTTTAGGTATCCTCTCTGGGATTTGAACAACTTCTGGTTCCCAGATAAAGCACTGAAAACAAAAGTGAGCATAAAATATTCTCCCAAAAACGTTACAACACAGACTTGACTAAGGCTTACAGATTTTGTAACACTCGGTGAAATAGTCTCGTTTGGTTATTTCTTGACCTGCCTGTATGCCATCACTGTTGAGGCAATCTAGAGAGATCTGGAGATAGAGCTGGTATATCCTATAGACTCCTGACATCGAAGTAGCATAGGTATGATCTCTAACATTATCACTAGGATGAATTTGGGAGATCTATATGCTACTTTCTTAAGTGTCCACAGATAAAAACCAGCAAACCTGCTTGCTAGACTCTTCTGGCATGTATTCTACATACACAATCTGTTCAGAAATACTTTTGACAAATACTTCAGAGATTATTTGAGGTTTTCTGTCCCTCTTACAATTCCATGTGCTCTCACCAGGTAAGTTGCTGACACCAGCTACCTTCAACAGCTGACTTACGTGCAAATGCAAAGGTTTCAGAGGCAGATGCCTAACTGCCAGTGGGCAATTAGAGCAGTAAATTAGGTGCCTAAACGACATTGTGTGAAAGGTTCCTCAGGTCTCTCGCTGGTTCCCAACAAGGCCAGCTATACAAAGTAAAATGAAGTGAGCCATGAAAGCTTTACAAGTATTACATAGCAATTTCTTTCTGTTTAAAAAAGCTGAAGTTACAGTTCAGTACCTTAAGCCTTTTTCAGCCATGAAATAGGAATTTGCCTTTTCAAGTAGAAGGATATTCTTTATCTAATCTTTCACAGTTACTCAATAATTATGTGATTAATGGTAAATCTGTCATTGTCCTGTGACTAAATGTACCATGCGTAAGTTACTATCTTAGGCAATTGCAGGTCTTTTTGTTTTGGAAAACCAGGAAGAAGTGAAAAGCAGGAAGAATTATAGTTTTGTAGGAAGAGGAGAAAATACGTCAGAGTGTCTGTAAAACTGGCAGCCAACAGAAGCTTTTCACAGACAAGACAGAATAACAGCACAGTAGTCCAGAGCACAAGCTACATTCTTGTAGTCCACAGCTCTGCAATGTATCATGAAGCTATCCCCTATATGTATTTGGCATGTACTGTATTTGTATAATTGTATGCAAAGTAGATGGTGCCTTTCTTAACGGTAATAATTTTGGTTCCAGTATTCTCAGCCCAGCACATTTGGTAATGTAATTTCCATTTTCATACAAGAGTTTCTGGCTGCTGAAAATTTTCTCATTACTGTTGTTGCAGAGAAAAGGCTAGTGACTGGCTGAGCTGTGTTACTAGAGCATAAGATCAACCTGCTTGTTCAGTGTAAGTTTGCTATAGCTTTCCTCTCTATGAACATTAATTACAAAGGTCCAGGTGTACAATGGCATTTACAATCAATATTGTTGTTACAATTTGCAGTTATGCCAAATGATTCCTCTTTCTAAGTTTCCATTCAGTAAAAAAAAGAAAAAGAAGGCGGCTGCAATGACAGAAATCTTAGACCTTACAGGGGATTCATTAGTGGCCCAGAGGGCAGAGCTGTCTAAACCATCTCAAGCCTTATACACAAACTGTTTTATAGCATTCAGTATGCTGTTGTACGCTGGGTTTGTATACATGTCCAACAACCAATATGTGTACATCTGTTGCTGTAATTCATCAGCTCACTGTAAAAAGCAGTTAACTCCTTCCTGGAATGGATAGCTGAAGCATAGAATCACAGAATCGTCTAGGTTGGAAGGGACCTTTACGGTCATTGAGTCCAAGCATCAACCTAACACTGCCAAAACCACATCCCTAAGCACTACGTCTACCCATCTTTTAAATACCTCCAGGGATGGTGATTCCACCACATCCCTGGGCCGCCTGTTCCAATGTTTGATAACCATTTTGGTGAAGAAAGTTTTCCTTGTATCCAATCTAAGCTTCCCCTGGCGCAACTTGAGGCTGTTTCCTCTTGTCCTATCGCTTGTTACTTGGGAGAAGACACCGCCCCCCACCTTGCTACAACCTCCTTTCCGGTAGTTGGAGAGAGCCATAAGGTCTCCCCTCAGCCTCCTTTTCTCCAGCCTAAACAACCCGAGTTCTCTCAGCCGCTCCTCAGAAGACTTTGTGCTCTAGACCCCTCACCAGCTTCGTTGCCATTCTCTGGACATGCTCCAGAATCGCAATGTCTTTCTTGTAGTGAGAGGCCCAAAACTGAACACAGGTGGGGCCTCACCAGTGCCAACTACAGGAGGATGATCACTTCCCTAGAGGGGAAAAGCAGGAGTCCAGAAGAAGGCTCAGAGATATATGAATTTTTACACACAGGGACAGTGATTCCTGGGTTTCTCTGGCTTTCTCTAAAGCCTGAGAAGCCAGACACCATAAGCATCTCATGGGGTGGTGTGGATGATCTTCTTGGCTAGTCTGTTTGTCTTTAGGGCGAGACTGACTGTCATGATGGGAGTCCAGGTTAGATTGGTAATTAAGAGATGTTGTTAAAGGATGGCTTTTTCAACAGACTGCAGTGTCATTTGTCCTTGGGAATCAAATAAGAATATCTCACCTAATTTGCGTGTTGCAGTTGTAAAGATCTGTGAGACTTTAAACGTCTTCAACTTTCTGCCGGGGACACACAGTTTTGAGGACTTGAAGCTTAGTATAGAACACACTGGGAACAGTTGATAACTTCTAACATGCAAAGTTGAATGAGTGGCCCACATTCCACTCTTGCCTTGACTTTTATGAGTACAATCCATGTACATACTGGTCAGAGGGATTTTCTCTGGATTCTAAATGCAAATAAATGAGGGAAGCTTTTGTTTTAGGAGCAGAGAGTGAGGAGTGTGAAATAGTAGGGCCTACCGAAGCTGTAAGGCACAAAGGATGCTCCAGTTAGCTGCAGAAGTACTTGGGATAGGAAAAGAAAAATAGGAAAGAACAGAAATTCAGCCTTTGCGTGAAGTGCTGCTGAAGTGAGGCTTAGGACATTACATAGTTTGTACAAAATATCTATTTGTACATAGTTTAAGTGAAGCATTGTAGCCCAGACTCATGAACAGAGCCCTTTCCAAGGCATCAGGAACCCTTAGTTTCATTCTGGACTCTGCCAAAAAATTGTTCTATATATCATACTACTTTACCTTGTAGTCTCCCCCCCAGCTTTTAACTGTATGGGTAATTTAGAGTTATTTTTCACAGCACATAACAGAATGTGTATCACCTTTTTTGAACATTAGGCAACACCGCAATGGTTTCAGTAACAGTACTCAGTAAAGAGAGGTTTGGCTTTTTTTAGTTCATTATGGCCTATTCTCTCTAACCACAACAAATTCCACATCTTTCTGACAGTAGGATAAAAGTCTCTTGATTCAAAATCTGAGTCTATAAACCTCCCCATGCCTTCATTCCCTTACCTATGCAATGGGTATCATGCTCCAGTCCTGGAAGATTTACAGTAATACACACATGCATTTAGGAAGAACCTTTAACTCTGGGGAATAAAAGTACAAAGGCCTAGGTATCAAGAAGTATTTGCTGATTATTTTCTCATATGTCTAAGTATTATTTTACATCTACTTTTAAAACAAATATGGCTAATGAGGAAGTTGTCCATGTGAACTGCACAATCTGTACTGTGTATCTTTTTATTATGCTTTGGAACTAATAAAACCTAGGTAATCTTTCTTCCTGAGAAGTGTAATTTATGGACTATATGCAAAACCATACACAAGCTCATTGCCAAGGTGAATATAATGACAATTTCAATCACAGATACTGAAATAGCTTAGGACTTCCAAAGTTGCATTAAAAGACACAAGCGAAAAGCACAGGTAAAGCTATGTCTGTATACTAAGTATAAAGTGAGGACCACACAGTCCAGGACTGCCTTTCTCAGCCATCCATATTATTTTCTCCTTGCTCTCCTACATATCTCATTTCCTATGTAATTGCAATACTATTTTAAGAAGATGGTGATTTTAAAATGCAGCACATTTCACATCAGTCCAAGATATGTTTTGGGACTGAAAGCCCAGATAGATAGGTTTTAGTAGTGACATTTCTACTGGGGAAGAATAATCTCTTCTGACTCCTTGAAGTTCAAAATACCGCAGCTCATCTGCTAGACCTGACCTTCTGATCCAAGTAAAAGGAAAAGCTGACTGCTGTATACAGTCTGCTGTAGTTACACTGTATACAGACCATTATCTATTAATATTGTACACAAACCCATGTGAAGCCCAAAGGCAATTGCATATAAATGCTAAACACAACCCATAACCATGTTCCAAGCTGGTATAAATAGGCTTTGAGTGAATTTATGAGTGCATGGGTAATTCCACTAGCTTGAATGCTGTCCATTGGTGGAACAAAAAAATCACTGCAGGGCCAGCTTCAAGCAAATCCCTGGTTTAACTAACGGCCAGCGATCTTCAGGGTTTCTTACAGGGCCTGATTCAATCTCTAGTGAAGTCAACAGAAACCAAACTGAGCTCCAAATTAACCTTGAGAGAAAATGTTGTTTCTCTAGAGGAAAGTTCTCTGTGAAATCTGGGAAGGCTGTAGCATGTCAGAGGAGATTGGAAAGCATCCTGGAAGGCTGTGAAATTTTGGAAGGAGGTAATGCATTCGAGAGAGTGAGAGAAAATATTTGCTTGGTTTTAAAAGAAGTGTACAGAGGCAGTAACAGCTGCAAGGGCATACAGGTGGTTCTCAGAAGTTCTCTTGCCAGCTGTAATCTGTTTTAAAAAAGGAGTCCCAAGTGCAGAACAATTATATAGCTAGTTTGGAGCTTTGTACTCAAACATTCAGGCATATGACATAATCCAGCACAGTCCTAAAACTGCTCAGTTTCCACTGACAACAGTGAAGGCCTGAGCCCTTATTGAGGACTTGGAGAAGCCACTTAATTAATTGCCATACAAATTATGCTACCGGTGGTCCAAATTTTTAAAGCTTGAACTTATTGTGGGTCAGTTTTAACGGCCTGTAGCACTTGAGCTGAAATGAATGCATTCTCTTTTATTCAAACGTAATCCACATTAAGTGCACAATTTTGCAATTAAGATGATGTGCCGATTATAGAAGAAAAAAAGGAGGGGGGAGAGACACTTATTAAACACCTTCATAAGGCAGTGTCTTTTTAAATAACCATGAGCAAAGTATTTATGAAACTCCCTCAGTCTGACTCATAAAGCCTTTATGTAGCAGGCAGATTATGAGAGAAGCTTGGCTTCACCAGCTATAAAACATACAGAAGTGACTGAATTTTAAATACTCTCTATTGAGTTAGCTGGTCATTATACGTTTAGATTAGGACAGCTTTGACCAAAGTGCAGCTCAGGAAGTTCCGTAAAATAGCACCTTGCAAAATTGTTCCAGAATCTAGAGGTTTGACCTGTGGAGACCATGTGTCACCATGCCAAAACAGATTAAGGGAAAAGCAACTCAACTCAAAATAAGGATAACTACAGTCTACTCACTTTTACTTTAATCTTTTGCAGGTCTTCCTTTTACTTAGTTGCATAATGAGAAGCACAGATTGTACACTCTAGCTCAACAGGCGCTGGCATCCAAACACAAGAAAAACAAATGCCTTCCTTTTAATTCAAGTCCATCCTGCTTCCCATGATTTCCTGTCCTCCAGCGCAGTTCAGTTCCTAGGAAGAGTTGCACAATACAAATATACTGTTGCCTGTGCTAACAAAATAATTGACCTGCCATGAAAAAGCTGGCATAAATATTATCTCCTCTTGGTAACTAACCAGCTAAATTGCATGTGGTAATGCTGTTTGCTATTAATGTAATTTTAAAGAGACATAATGCTTACAAATTTAAACAGAGCAGCCAGTGGCCTGTTCCATGCAGAGTGTACAACAAACGGCACATTTTACTATAAAACAACTACACCAGAACCACTGCAGATAAAGAACATATTTCACAGTCACAGTCCTCTAAATTTACTGGTCAGATACAATCCTCCAGGAAATTAAAGGCTGAGAAGGGGAAAAAAGCATCATCAAACAGTACTTACTAATGTTATTGATGATGGAGGAGGGAAACAATCAACTTTTCACTGAACTCAATTTCTGCTTTACAAATCAATTCTGGTTTTCTGCTCTGTATGGTTCAATATTAAGAGGTCTGAGGAGGATGAGCTAGTCAATATTCTAAACCTGGTAGAGTTTTATTAATTTTACTGTAAGCTTAAATGAAAGAAATATCCTCATCATATGATCAAGTTGGAGCTCAGACTTGCAAACACTAGTCCTGCTTTGGAAATACTCCAGTCCATGACCTCTGCTTCAGCCACTTTAGGAAATGGAGCTGATAACCCAGAAGCAAGTCCAGGAAAAGGAATTAAGTATCTGGAGACTTAAGCGCACATAGGAGAAGGAATAAGGATTTAACAGTGAATAACTAAAATCCAGAAATAATTCTGGAGCAATTACTAAATCACAGGATTTCTCAGGTGCAGGGAGCAATTGAAGCAGCAGGTTGCAGACCTCCCCTGCTCTCCTATGCTCAGCCCAGAGATGCATTGCTGTTTGTACAGTCTTTATAGACCCAAGTGCCTTCCCCTCCTCCACAGAAGCCTCTGTAGTGCGGGACCTTCGCCTTTGAGGGAGGCAACAAGGACTTGACCCAAATCCTCTCCCAACACTGAATCTGTTTGGAAGCAAGCGCTCTGGCCACTAGACTATTGGGGGGAAAAAAAAATAAAATGTTTCTTGGCAAATACAACAACTACCTCAGGACTCTCATGTTTGATGGTGGAATGCTGTGAAAGGGCAAGACCATCCGTATATTTAAGACAACCATCTCCCAGGAGCAAGAGTATGAAAAGGAGAACTTTTCAAGAACTAAATACTTCCATGAATCTCTACTGAAGTTCATGGAGTTTTGCTATTGATTGTAGAGGCAGCAAAATCAGGACTAGATTGCACATGCATCAGGCTGACATAACAGAAACTCTCCCTCCTAGGACTAGTTGAGAGCCTTGATTTCAGTAGAAAGGCTTACTCACTGTATAATGACCCATCAAATAATGCCACCTGGCCTGTGCTAATCAGATCTGACTGTAAAGTGCCTGCATGGCTCTGTCAGTAACAGAAACAGGATGTCGGTAGTTGACAGGAAGTTCAGGTGTTAGAGTACAAGAAAGTCAGAAGTGCTTCCCCACCAACTCTTGGGTTTGCACACAGAAAGTGTATGAACTAATTTAGGAGAATCAGACTGCAGATCAGAATATTAGTCTTCTCTTTGCCACGCCATCAACAATAAACTTGAATCTGGTTGCTCTTATACTTCAGCAGCTTGCCAGCACTCAGATGTTTAGAGGCTCTGTTCTGCTTTTTGGGATGTGATATGAGTAACACTGAGATTTCATTTCAGGATTTTGCTCTTTCCTTTGTTTTATTTTGAAAATCCCAAAGGACATGGCTAAAAGCCATAGTCATATCTGGTTCAGGATTTTCACATCTGATTATTAATTGTCTTGGAAAGATGATTTGCCTGGGAATAGTACTGTTTGAACATGCTTTTGTTAGTGTTATTGAGGGTTTTTCCTTCCCTTCTTCTGTTCCTCTATTTCACAGAAAGCTTTTTGTAATGCTTTAATTCTTCAGTTCATATATGCCTTCCTTAATGCACAAGGAACTTCGGGCTTAGGTATGGTCATTTGGACAACTCTTTGCCATATGACTTAAGAAAGACCTATTAAACCACCCATGCTGAGGGTAAGGCCCCTTCTTTGAAGTTCTTGTTAGTTAGTCCGCCACCAAAATACATCATACATTTATGCTATTCCGTGTTGACTTATTTGTGCTCTGTGGCCTCATACATGGCTACTGATGACTGTGCAATCAAACGATCTGATCTGTTGTGGGCTCTGTATCATGGAGACATGCTCCCAACAGTGAATCAGCTTCTCTCCAGCTAGCACACAGCAACCTTGTGCCAATGCCAGAATTTAGTGTACTGGAAGGGCACCTTGTCCCATGAAGGCCACTGCTCTCTCTTGTTGATGCAGGAAGAGGAAATCAGAGAGAAACTTGCATATTATATTCCACTAATGCCCTATAATTCTAATAGCTGGATTTTTGACCATTACCTAGTTACCAGTTCCTATGGAAAGGGGCTCAGTTGCTCTACATGAGCAAACAAGGCTTTGTAGAGAACTTTCTACAGAGGCAACACAGGGAAATCATGTCACAACCCATTCTCTCTTCTTCTCCACCTTTCGCCTTCTCCCCACCCCAATGACACTTAAGAAATTTATCTGCACTCACACACAGTCTGTGGGATGGGAATCCCCTTTAAAAAAAACTCTGCTGGCTTCAGAAGTCTTGTAAAACTGCTGCATTGCATCCAAGCTGCAAGTGAGCAAAGCAGAGGAAGGACAGAGTGACAAGGGTGGCCATCCTGACTCACTCTCAAAAAGCTGGAAAATCTGGAGGTGAAGGGGACCATGCCCTTACTCGAAAGAAAGGATTGGGGGATTTCCCCCCTCTTCCCAAGAAGAAATCTACAAGGAAACTGTTGTGGCATTTCCCTATCTGTGTGTTTCCTCCTGTGGGATTTCCAAAATTGTTGTTAGACAAGTTGTGAAATCTGCCCTGTCCTTTCAGAAGGGAGGGGGCAAGTACAGACTTGCTGTAGCTGAATGACAGCAAAGGACAGAGGTAGGTAGACCTTCTCCCCCTGCGTCTATACTGGCACCTGTAAGAAGTTATGTAGTACAGGAGGAGCTGGCTCTGGGCCACCAACCTACTCTGGCTCTTAGCAGGCATTTGTCATTTTGGCTTGATAATGGCCTAAATACAGCCACCTAGCTACTGGTTGGCAAGCTTGAATCCGCCTGCCACGAGCATAACTTCTGATAGCAGGAGTCCTGGGCACCCGTATCAGCTGAAACATATGCTGCCAGTGACTGGGAGAAAGCAAAAGAGGGGAGGTAGGTGTGGTGTAGATAGGCACACACAGACATGTGGTAGGCTGATGACTCCTCCCGTATGTGCTGAGGCAATGGGAATATACTCAGGTAAGTGACAGCCAAACCAGAGATTGCTGGAGCTGTTTGAAAGTAATGATGGAAACATTTAGCACCAGGAAAGTGGTGCCCGTTCACTCATTGTGGTGTTGCTATGTGAACTTTCCATGATTTTCCTTAAAATGGTGATTTTGACGCACTTTGAAGTCCTTATGTGGTAGGGCAAATGCATTTACTCACGGTAAGTGAAAAAGGGTCTTATTTTATCCAAGGAGCTGCTATAAGGTAATTCCTTTAACCATTCATACATGGCAGATCCTGCTCCTCTTTCTACCTATACTAGACAATTCTTTCCACTTCCCTCCTGGAGTTACATAAACACTACAGTGCCTTCAGTACATTCCTGCAACGCATATATTGCGCTCCAAACTGAAACTGATAAGCAGGTAAAAGACACTCGCTGAAAAAGCAGGCTCATCCATTCCATTTATGTAGCCCCCACACTGAAGTGTTAAAGGTAACCTGAAGGACTTAGTCCAACTAGGTTGACCCTCAACAGCGTGGCCAGCGTAACCTTCCTTTGAGTTGATCTAAATCAAAACGTGTCCTCTCTTAGCACATTGGTCAAGCCTGTTAAGTAAAACCTGTCCCAAGCTATATTTTGCATTCCTGAAAGTGAAATTTTTCTCAATAATTTTAGCTCTTTCCTGTGCGCCACTAACTAGAAGGCAGTGCTGGCTGGGTATTTGGTGTGATAGAAACAATGGAGGCAGGGTGTTTTTCAAACAATTCAAGAGTGTGGTGTCACAGACAGCTGAGACAATCCAGCAGCTTCCCTCCACAAGTTGGCCTTTCTCTTTCTCCACCCTGCTCCTCGGCCATGGAATCCTACCTCATCCTTTATGGTGGTTCTTGAACACTTCCAGAGCCAAGACAACCTGCTAT
>VYXH01006077.1:335641-362884 GCA_013397275.1 Burhinus bistriatus
AATAAATTCAGTCATGTCACATTAAGGAGCTAAAAAGGCTTAAAAAAGCATCCAAGAAATGTCATAACTGGTGCAAAACAGCAGCAGGAATATGTAGCTGGGACAGATTAGAACTTTTCAGATTTTAGGATTACTGGTCGTTCTGTTATTTGTGTTAACCTCTACATTGTTGTATTAAGAAACACCCTTGTGTATTACAGAACAAGGGGAGCTTCTAGGATGTACCAGCTCCAGTTTGCTTATCAGATCTGGCAATTCAGTCGTGCAGAATGTCAATAAAAGACAAACTTCTCAATCTAGACCAGAGTCACTGAACAGCTATTGCAGGAGCCTGCTGTTGAGCTTGGCAGGATTATACTGGAAATAGAATGCTGAACCAAAAGCATGTACCCAATAGCTGAATCAGTCTTTCAGAGTCTATTAATAATGTGGCAGGTAAGATCCAAATAAGCATGTAAAGCGATTGACTTTGCTACTTCTGGCACAAAAAGGGAATGGCCTTACAGGTATGAAAAGCCTGCTGAAGAAAGAGTCGAGTGCAAAACTTTCTCTCCGTTAATTCTCCAGGAAGGATAAATTAAAAAACTTAAATGCTAAATTTAGATTTCATTGGGAAAAAAATAAAAGCCAACAGCCCAAAACCAAACCAAAATAGCTGTAATTAAGGCTGAATATTTATGGAGTAAAATAAAAGACTGACCAAGAGAAAAAAACATGCCACTGACTAATCCAAGAACATTTCAGATTTACAGTGAACTGCATTAGCAAGCAATTTGGAATTAAGACCTCAGTTTTCCTCAGACTTTTTTAGGCAAAATTCCCATTGAAGTTGCTGCAGAAAGTTGACAATGATTGCAAAACTGAATTCAAAAGAGAACTCAAAAGGATCTGAGTTTTTGCTGAAACATAAGAAATCCCTTTTGCACAAAAAGTAATTGAGGGGTTGGAGAAAAACAGCCTATTTTATTTGCTAGTTACATCTTCCGCATCAGGTCAGATTTAATTTGTCATTTCATGGGTAGGGCCATCAGATGTTAGCTTTCCAGAAACTAAGTTCTCCTCAGGGGAAGGGCTGCAGCTGAATAAGAGTCTAAGCATCTGATCCATTGGCAATGGAGAGAAAGTTTCCAGTGATCTGTGGAGATTTATATCTCAGAACAGGAAAGAATAGCAGAGTCTTTTCTGAGTGCATGAAGAATTGAAGCCTTTTGGCCAACAGCAGGCACACGCAGAGACTACCACAAGGCTTTGTTTGGATGACTCGTACATACAGACCATCACTGGTTGAAAGCAGGCATACAACACAAGACTGAGTTCTTGGAAAGATGGGAAGAAGGAGGAAAAAAGGAGAGGGGAAAAAACAACAGTAACTTCTTTTACTTACTGGAATCCAAGATCATCTTCACAGAAAATGTGGTCGGTTACTATAATTTGGAAAATGATTGTTGTAATCTGCCTGCTAGTAATTCCCTGAAAAGAAAGAGCAGGCTTTAGGCCAGTATGCTCTTATTTGCACAGGAGCTGTTAAGTCCTTTCATCTTGCTGCAGGATACTTTTTTAAAACCCTAGCTTTCTCAGTGTTTGGCACATACCTGAGGTAAGAGAGTAGCTTCTGTGAGAGGAACCCCTCAGGGCAGTAATTAGTGTCTCACTGGAGGACGTTCTTCCCCAGGTAGGGAAGCAGTGGGGAGGTGTGGGCTGAGGCTGGGTGCCCGAGTCTGATGTGCTTTGGTTACTCCTTCTGGTTGAAGAAGATAGCATAGATTTAACGAGGGCCAGAGGGGGAACAAATGGGTTACAACCCAGTCCCCCTGTTAGCTCTAATTGAGCAAAGCAACTGCTCTGTCACAATACGGTCTTACTTCATCTCAACGCAACTGAATCAGCCCTTGTAGGGCTGGGGCAGTGCAAATTAACTTTTTCACTGTTCACTGAGTAGCAATGCACTTCTGTGACACAAAGATCCCTGCTAGGATCATAGATGTGCCTCTGTGTTTCTATTTGTAGCAGAACTTCATACACCTGGGCTTTCTAAAGGTGTTCCAGGTGTAGCGCACACATCACCAAACAACTCAGCCCTCCTAGGAAACGCCAAAGGGATACAAGACAGGGATTTATTTGTGCCCATACATTTGCAAAAACCGACAGCTTAATCTGTACTAGAAGCAAGCGGTGACCTACAAATCTGAAATGAAATAGGATACTATGGTACATCAGCAAATTGTTCCCAGGCACAGTGCTGGAGAAATGACTACTCAGCTAGTGAAAATAGTTTAACTGGATTTGCACAGCTATTGTCAAATATGCTTAAAAATATTTGAAGAGAAACATGCAACATGACACATGTATGTTGATGTCAGTTCCAGTGACACTCTCTCTACAGGCTTGAATTGTCCTGAAAATATTGTAACAGCAGAGACTGCTAAAATAGTTGTTTTTAAAAGAGGTACATGAGGTCAGCTCAACACAAGAGATGACTATAACTTTCAGTAAAGCACCTGTTTAGTGACCTGAGCCTGGGATGTGTCGCGCTTTTGTAGTTCGAAGGGAGCGTCTCTCTGTGCGTGTTTGGCTTTTAACACCATCCCTCCATGTGATTAAAGAAAGCCACAAGAAAGAAGTTTCTACATTATTATCTCTTCCTGGAAAACAAACCTGACTGTTTCCCCGAAGTTTGCTGGTACAGAATTACGCAGCTTTAAAGGTAGCCAGACATTTCGGCTGCCCATCCACTTGCCTTCCTTGCAGTTGTCATTATCTCTGTTTTACTTACCTGGAACTTAACAATCCCTCACTCTCTTTCCTCCTAGGTTTCAGTAACTCTTCAAAATGAAAATCAATAACGTTCCTTTTACTCCAAGGTACAGCCTTTCAGGTAATCACGTCATATTGTGCAGCAGCTGCTTGGAGCCTATGCAGCAGAAATAGCCCTTGGATGAAGAGTTTCCAGTAAAGTAGCTGCCTTTTTCTAGCATTTCACTGTTTACTTGTAATACTAGTTTAGATCAACATTGGGTTTTTAATGAAGTGATTAAAGTGATATGTTAGTGGCATGGGTAAGAAAACTCAAAGTTGGTGGGTTTTTTTTGTTTTTGGTTTTGGGGTTTTTTTTATTACTTCACCTTAGAGACTCTAAATAAATGAAGATCTTACGAGTCAGTGGATTTCATTCCTGTCAAACGGCCATTGAATTTAAGCAAACCAACCTCAAACCTCTCATTGGCAGAACTGCGTGTGTAATTTCAGTTTCTGTTTTGCTATTAACTGGCTTGTAAATGGGTTATAGTAATCCTACTTCTTTTTTAAGAAACTTGTCATGACAGATACATAAGAGGCCTCAGGAAACCCCCCTCCCTCTTCCCCCAGACATGTCAGGTTTGCGAGGAAGAGTTGGCATTGCAAAACTCTGGACATAATTTAACAAATTCTCTCAGTAGACAGGGCCACAGCCTCACCCGCTGAAGATTCAGGGCCGTCTCCTTGCCGCAACTGGAGCTGTGCAGATGGGTGGCCTGATCCTTCCCTGGAAACACGCAGCACAAACTCAAAGAACTGAGCACTGAAAGTGACCGTGCTATGGCTGGCAGTTCTCATAATCCAAATTATCTGAAATATCAAATACCTCAGAGACAAACCAGGTTTCTGTTAGTACTGCGAAGCTGATTTTTGTATAAAACTTCTAAGGAGTTCACAGTAGAAGTGACACATGGAAAAGCTGGAAGTGGCATATTCTCAGAAACACAGTGACAGGGCCGGGGGGAAGGGGTTGTGGGTAAAGGGCTGCAGCAAGGCAAATTGTTGCGTTTGGTTTGTCTTGGGTCTTTTTTTAAAAGAAAGTTTAGCTCATCTGCTTTTTGAAATATTACATATATATCTATACTTATGCTACAAATAGGGTGATGGCTTTATGGTATATTGTGGTATTATAATATAAATGTAACTAGTTGCCCTTCTGCTCTGTCCACATAAGATAGACATGGGCATAACTGCCCCCCTGCGCTGTCCATAAGACAAAAGTCACCCTGCTAAATATTTCTTCTTTCTCTACCATCAACAAATGTGGGCTGTTTCCTTAAGTTTTACTTGCTTCATTTGTTGTAATCACGGAGTGAACTATTAAGAGCAGAAATAGCAGCTGAAGACAGGAGTTTTAATCGCATTAGAAATGTAAAAAGTCCAAAGCTTTCCTTTAAGAGACTCATCTCTTTTAGTAAGAATAATCGAATTTTAACACCGCCACAACACAGTTTATAATTAAGCTATTTTGATTAATCTCGAAAGATTTCTAACAGGAACTTGTAACTGTCCTTTCCTTTTCCCTCAGAGGCTTCTGCTGTTGTGTATAGGAAACCTGCATTTATAAGCAGAGAGCTAAACAAATAAAGAGCAAAACCAGTCAAAATTTACAAGTGTGCAGTCTGGCCAAGAGGCCACCTTCCATACTGACAGACACCCCAAAATCTTCACCATCATTCCCAGGCTAAAGACTGCTCTCATTCAAGAAACTGTACTGTGAGGACTCCTGAAGACAACTTTGTGTACAAGTAGGGTCCCAAACCTCAGTGAAACTTGTCCTTATTGGGACATTTCAGGACTGCACAAACAGATCCACATAATGTCAACAAAACCAAGGCCTGGTAAGAGATTGGTTGCAGATTTTAGAGACAGGTGTCTCTCTGTTAGGTCTGTAGGGTTGATAAGTAAGGGAAAAATACATATTGATCTTGGTCAGAGAAGTGGTGCATGGGCTTTCTTTTCCCTTTAGAGTACAGTCATGTTCTATAGGAACGGTCCAACTGAGGATGCGTGAAAGCTTTGCTGCAGCTGCATAGTGACCTCTTTATAACCCTCTTTATTGCCTACATGAAGGATCAGTCAGCAGCTGTGTAAGTCAGCTTGGATTTTGAGATTTCTTCCTCCAAATCCCCTCAGCCCGGTCTCCCCCCATTCCAGAGAATTACAACTGGCTTTGTCCCAACTCCTTCCCGCTCGCAGCTCCTTCCCATGCAAGCAGATACCCTCATGATGTTGGCACCACTGCTGGGAGATACCAACTCTCAAACAGCAGCAGCTATGACTACACTACCTTGACTACATTTCCTTCCTTCCTCCCTCCCTCCATCATTCCCTTTGGCAGCCACAAGCACCCTGGGTCTTTGTTTATCTCCTATTATGGTGCTGCTTGGCTGCCTAGGTAATACCTGCTATTTTGTTGGGCTTTCAATGCCTTCTATGGGAAGAAACGGCAGACCAGAATCAAGTGTCCTGCAGGCTAAATCTGACTCACAAGTGCCTTTACTATTGTAGAAATATTTCTGTAAATCTAGAGAAACAAGGCTGTATTCCATATATGGTGTAGCCACTCCAGATATGGTACAGCCCCTTCAACTCATCTTTGCCAAGCAGTTGGGAGAGGGTTCAGGCAACATGCTTGAGAACAAGAGAAAGAAACAGCAAACTTCTCTTTAGCCTACACGTAGGCTGATTGTACGATCCGATATCAGAAATACACAAAATACACATAAAGCTAGAGATATATGCAGCAATAATTCACTTAGTTGGGAGTCCGTTCATTCAAACCAGAATTACTCTACAATGCCCACAATCCATTAGAGACAGAGTAGCTTAATTTAAAACAATCTGGTGAGAGAATGATTTTGCCCAGAAGTATGTGGCTGATGAGCAGGAGTTCCAGGTCCCAAAATAGCTCCATTAAAGCTCAGTAAACTAAGCAAGAATCTCTCTTGGTGTTTATTTCTGCAAAACACAGGACTCTAAAGCCACCTCAGCTGGCAGCTTTCTAGAACTGTGGTGATCATTGAGAACACTGCAAATACTGTTTTTCCTTAAAATCCAGGGGGATTTTGAAGTACATCCAGACATATGAAACTTTCTTTTAAGCAATAACCTCACTGCAAAGTACTGATGTGCCAAGAATTCCCCCCCATTCAGGAGGTAAGTGTAACATAGAAAGTAACAAAATCTATCCCAGTATTCTGCAGCCTAGACTGACTGGGGTAGAGCTGAAATGCTTTTTGATAGAAACTTTTAAGATACTGATTTTAAGCTGAAGTCTTTAACTGGGACTTAAGCCCAGCTTTCTCCAGACTCAGCTATTTTCAGCCCACATCCAAAACTCATATGCCATTGAATGATCCTATCCAGTGTGCTCCAAAGTCCAAGCATTTTGAGGAAGTGCCACCTTCACTAACGTTCAAAAGTAGTTTACATTTGACTTATACTTTACTTTCTTTGTATATGCAAATTCCTCATTTTAATCACCGTTTCCAGTTAATGCTTTCCTATTTCTGGAGATCTATACGTTCACTGGTTGGAGAGAGGAAACTCTGGACTTAAGCACCAGAAGTCATCAGTAATGGAACAAGGCTTTGTTTTGTGACCAAAACAAGCTAGACTGGAAAAAGCATATCCTCTGTGGTACTGACTCAGCATGGTGAAAAGTGGCAGAAGATAGTATTGGTCTTCTCAGATTGTTCCCTAACAGGCTACTTCAAGGCTGCAATAGAAAAGACAAGAATTGGCAACAGCTGGAGACACAATCTGCATCTTAGCAACAGATAACAAGGTTCAAAGGTGGATTACATGCTTATATGTCGACTGAGCATAGGAAGAAGGAAATAATATATCCATTGTTAGAGGACAGAGCATTTCATTCAAGCCCTGTTACCAGGAATATTCAGAAACGTATTGCTGCAATGCCTTAGTCCTGAGCCCATCAGAACACATGCCACTCACCTATTTTGGAACAGGAAGTTATTTACCTCAGGTTATACCTCATGCACAAACGTCCTGTCTCCCACCCAAGTTCTTCAGCCAGATGGACACTTAAACCATCCAGTAGCCATTCAGCCAAACCAGCTTGTTGGTGAGATGCAGAGGGTAAGCTAAGTGGTGCCAGGTGTGGTTGGCTGCTCATTCAGATGTGCGTCTACCAGGTGTGGGTTGCAACCCCTCTTGACTGCAGAGGCCCTTCCTCTCCCAAACAAATCCTCCTGATGTAGTAAATGCTAACCAATAATCAGGACAAATGATCTGGAGGAGAGATTAAAGAGCAACAGAAGAGTAAGCAAAGAAGAATTCAACAGCACCAAAGGAAAAAATAATTCAATAGCACTGAGCTTAACTAGTTTGGGAAGATGTCCCAGAGGAATAACCCTTATCTGGTAGTTAAAATTATTGGTAAAAGCAGCAGGAAGCATGCCGGAGAGAAGGGGAAATCCTGTTTCTATGCTATAGACAAGTTGAAAATAATTTCTGTTTTCATTCTAGGTTGCACTCTGTTTGTGCCACTCACTCCTACTGATGAACACACACACAATTTCAATTAGCAATCAAGATCACATTCAGCAGAAAACCTGCACGAAGTCTAGCTCTAGTAAATCACAAACTGAAATGAGTCACATGGTAAATACTCCTATTCACAGCTTCCTGAGTATCTTTAATATAGGTGGATATTTATACTTATATCTGACAGATCTGAATTTCTTAGCCTGCTTTATACTTCCTTTGGAAAAAGCTATAACAGCTTTTTATAGAACGTAGTCAATGAAACTAATATACAGTACTTTTAGCTAACTTATATCTAAAAGGACACTGCTTTAATATTTTAAGAGCAGGGGAAATGCACATAGGTCCAGAGAAGCAAAAAAGAAATGTTTGAAGGGAATGATAACATGAAAAAGGGAAGATCTGAGTTTGGAGTGTCTGCAGTGAACCCCAGAACAAAGAGCTAGAGGAGACAGAAGAGAATATAATCCAGAAATGGTCAAAATAGGGGTAAGAAGGAAACAAGAAAGAAGGTGCAGAAAAAATTAAAGTATACAGGTAAGGAAGAAGTGGCTTCTGGGAACATAGCCATTGTAAAGCTAGTATCCCTAGTTTATTTTGGCATTTTTACTAGATACAGATTGGTCTGAGGTGAGAAGGAATTTGATATTAATTTGAAAATACTCAGTAAGATGTCCTATCTATGAACCCTATAAGGACTCCCATTCTTCTGCATTTATTTTAGTATAAACATTTTCTTATTTTATTATTCTAAAAGTGTTCTTTATTTGTTTTAGTATAAAAGAAGAACGTATGCTGCAGAGTCCTGGAGGAAGGTTAACATAACAGAACTTTTGTATCACTGGGGCCCCAAACTTAAAAGGGCACAAGCACTCAAACAGCCCTAAACTTGGGCTGAGTATTAGTAAGTGACATTTAAAACATTCTGGTGGAGCAAATATTATTGAATATCAGAATGCAATTAAATGGATTTCTGGAATGCTATGTTGGGTTGCTCTGAACTATATCAGAAGACAATGTGTATAAATCTAGCAGGACTTTAAAGAACAATTTCACACAGTAGCCTGCTGAGGTTAACTCCGTGACATCTGCTGGATACGGTCTGCAATTAAACAAGCAAGAGGTTGCCAAGAGTCATATAGGTAGCAAAACATTTTCTTCTCCTTCAGACATTTCTTTTTTCAAGAACCAACCTTCAAAATTGACTGTGAAGAGGGGGCTCTGAGCTCCAGCTCTAAGCGTAAAAAAAGATTTTGGCACAATTCTGATCATATGCTAGAAACAAGGAGGGGCTCCAATTCCAGTTCCTAGATTGCTGTTAGGGAGAGCAGAACACTGCAGAGCTTGTGTGCAAGTGCAAACTGTGAATGGTTTCCACAGCAGCTGCAGAGCGGCATGTCTCTTGGCTTCGTTATGGAGTTGTCACCTGCTCGATCCGCATTTGAGCGGAACAGATTGACTACAGACCTGTTAGCTGACATCGGAAACAGGATCAATTAGCACACATGCAGCAGCCGTTTGTTTCAGGGACACATAGCTTTGAGTGTTGACGAAGAGAATCCTATGTGTGACAGCAGCAGCAGATCTTCAGAAGTAAAGGGCTACTATTTTAGGCTAAACCTAATGACACTAGCAAACAACCCACTGTTTATAAAGCTTATACTCTTTTGTTGATATTAGGTGTGGAGAGCAGGCATTAGCTGTCCCACAGTGAGATCAAACTTGTTATGAAAGGCTTCATCTATCCTAGCATCTTAAGTCTTATACTTAAGCCAAACTGCTCCTTTAATCACAAGACTGCCAACTAGCAAAGGGCAAGTCAAGGTTGTGAGTGAAAAGAGAAATAAGATCCGGTTGTGGGTGAAAAGAGAAAAACTTCAGCACAAACTTGTCATTCAGCTGGGACACTCCTTTTTCTTCATCTTATTGCTCTCAGCCTTGTCTGCTAATAGCTTCGTATCTCATTCCTTTCCCACGGCTTTAACCCGGGCCTAACACAGCAACAAACAAAAATCCACCCTGTGCCTTGAGAGGAAAAACAGCAAGCAAACACTTAAACAACTTTAGTTGTCTGAAAGATAAGAGTATATCAAAAGTCTGTCTATGTTAAAAACATATTAAGTTCTTCCTGTCTTCTAAGTCTCTGACTTTCAGCCTTACAAATGTTACGAGGTGACAATTCAGAAAGACAACTGGGCAGGAACTGGGAGCTGAAGCACAAACTGTTCTACAAGGTCAGCCACTACTAATGAATTCCCACATTAACTTTTGGCCTAACCAAGCCTGGTTTTATACTGCTACAATTGCTTGGTCAAAATAGCTCAGTGCATTTCTAATCATCTGATCCTGCCGGACTCCATTATAACCCTACAATCATGAACAAGGACTTCTGCCTTTAGATGGACACCGGTCTCTATTCTAGAACAAGAAGTAGAAACGAAAAGGGGTAACAGCTTTATACTTCTTATAAATACCTCCTCTTAAGCAAGCATGCTTCTACTTGAGAACAGCTTTTTGCTTTTAACTTTTGGTACCAATTTGTTTAAACTACAAAGCAAGGGCTTTATACATGCAGAATTAAAGATGAGATATGATCTTTGGAAAAAACCCCACATTTATTTTCCCACATCCCGGGCAGCTGCAATATCATTTACATGTTATTAATGACCTTTCTATGTACTTCACTTTCAGACTCAACCATTCTGGAAGAATACCTTGTTTTAATTGGCTAGTGTCAACCTGAACCCCCAAATTTTCTCAATGCTTCTCACTCCTGTGTCCCAGTCCTGACTGTGGCAGAGACTGTCATTCAGAAAACATTTTCTTCACTGCCTGCACAGCTGCGTATCTGCATCAGCATGGAACTGATTTTATCTCTTAAAGGCTTACGGTACCAATTCAAAGGTGTTTGCACATCTGTTTACAACAGTGTTCCGTATGTCCTCTTTCAAGGTGATCCAGAAAATCCCAGAAACTAAAAAGCACTGGGTAGCCACCAGGCGTCCTAGTGTCTTCCAGGGCATAAGTGCCTTTGTGGCACATTCAGCGGAATATGACCTACAGGGAACACAGACTGTTCCCAAGTTACGTAGAGCTCGGCTGGTACTAACAGGAACTTCAGCCAGAAGAGTACGCTCTGTGCAGGCAACAGCAGCTCACTAGATGTTACAGCACTCTTAAGAGATAAGGTTAAAGATATTATATGCGCTGTGTGCTAAATGATTTAGTCAAATGGCTTGCAGGAAATTGTTGATGTATTCTCTTCCAGGAATGTTTCCCAGGAAAAACAGCTGGCAATTCAGAACAGAATGCTTCAAGGCTGCCTCCATATGCCAGCTGCAGCTTTGCTAGTAGCATAGAGAGTAGGAGTTAACTTATATTCATATTTAGTGTGTGTTTCTACATAATTAAAGAACTTGATGGAGGAAAGGCATTTGTGAGTAGGAGCACAGTAAATTCTGCAAGCAGGGCTAACTATTAGGAGTTAAAACTGAATCCACAAGCTCAAATGCAGCCGGAGAAAGCACTGTAACAGACACAGCCTGTCCTGGTGTCCACTGCCAAATGACACAAGGAAAACTCAGTCACTTTGCAACTTCAAATTTAGGCGACCCTTGCTGGTTTCAGACTATGTCCTTTTCTCTCAAACGTAGTTTTAGTGCGTGCAACTGCCAAAAATCTGAGGATATGGAAAACATCAGCTTCTCCTTTAGCTTGAATGCACCGGTAGGAAGAAATGAACTAGTCAGCTGAGCTAGAATTATAAGCAGCTTCTCTGCACTACAATTGCTTTGTGGTCCTTGCTATTCTGTGTTTGCTTTTTTCTCTCAGGTGATGGGAGGGAAGTGAAAGGAGAGAAACTGTAACTAAAGGGGTTTGCATTGAGAAGCTGCTCTTTATCGTGCATTTTTTTTTTTTTTTACACCATCATAGCATGAGATTTTTCTAGCAGCGCACTTGGAAAATTGTAAATCTTTGGGCTAACAAGGATCAAAGTTCCTGCAGACCTAACTGACGAGCTTAGAAACACTATCTCACAGTGCACTGCACAACGCCAGAACCCTCCCGTCTTACTCAAATGCTGATGCTCTGACAGGTGCAGGCCACTTTCATGCCTGTGGGCGAACATACATGAGCTAGATTGCACATTGCTAAAACTGCACAGTGCCTGCTAACTGTGGGCACTTTGAACTGTGCAGCTTTCTTGCCTTTCAGGAAGAGATGAAAGATCAGTGAGTCCTGCAAATGCCTCCACAATGAGCAGATATATGAAGCTGTCACCATAATGATGACTGAGCAGGATCTTTCCCTTGGGTACATCCTGTACCAAAAGCCAGAACTGTGTAAGGAAACTAATAACCAGATATCCTGTTATTTCATCCATCACACATGGAACCGAACGTTACTAGCACCTCAACTTACAGAGGCTGTAAACCCAGTCACTGAAGCAGAGGATGAAGAGTCCTTCCCTTTATAAATCAGGATGTTCCTGTGGAGAAACCATGCACAGTAGAATCCAGCCTAGCAGAGAACTGTATGGCAAAAGAAGAATTTGGTAAAGCTGTGGGAGGAAAAAATTAAGAATATAAATGTTGTTGGGTAAAAGCATGGATGAAAATAGGAGAATGGTTTCAATTGTGCTAATCTGCAGTTCATTAATTGTGCAAAAGCAAGCCCAGCAGCATCCTATGACCTCAGATTTGAGACGCAATGAAAAATGGGGTAAAGCAAGGAGTGAGAGAGAAAATATGGTGGTGTGACCTTGATGTGCCTTAACACTTAAGAAAACAGAGGAGGCTCAGGAATGCTCAAGATCTCTGAATTAGACCCTAGAAATTTATAGGATTGAGTAAAATTGTGAAACTTTACAGTTAACTTTGTATCCTGCTGGCAAACAGTTTTTTGGTCTGGAGTCTCAGACTTTATGGTTTGTATTTGCCAGCTTTTTCTCCTTGACAAAAACTTCTTTTTGTTTGGGGGATTTGTTTGTTTGTTTTGGAGAACAGACTGAGAATTTTATATCACTAAATATTATGAATCCATAATGAAACTGAGAGACCTGGTAACATTGCCCAAGCCACTGCATCAGGCAGGTTTTCTGCTGAGCATTCTGCTCAGCCCTTCACCCATGCCTTGGGCTTTGTCCAAGTTCAAGTACTCTTGCCCAGCTGCAGTGCTTTGGGCACTACGTGACCTGTCCATGCCTGCGGCTGACCTACCCTCACCTTCCCTCAGGGAGACAAGAACGGAGGGGCAAACCCTGGCCAGTTTGCTGCCTACCGCCTCTCCTACCTGCCACAGCTCGGAGGGCTGTTTTGTTACAGTGAACCTTTCTAGTGTCCTCCTGTAGTGAGGACAGGAAACTACTGCTAAGCAAAGAGGAAAGCACTCGACATCCTCTGACGCTCTCTTCCCCAAAACAGCAGCAGCCATCTGGGAAGAGAGGGGTTAGCTGCTCTCTGGATGAAGGAAGCCGTGGCCTGTAAAGAGAGGGGTCTTAAACTCCAGCTCTGATGCCTGTGGTTGCAGATGTTGGACTAGCCCTTGCCAATTAAAGAAATGACACAACTTCCTGTTGCAAAAGGGTCCAAAGGTTAAAAAAGAAGGGAAAAGTAACATAGGATAATAGCACTGCACAAAGCCAAATCCTGCTGTAGCCAAAGTAAAACTTAACCAAGTTATAGTCTTTAGGAAAATCACGTTATTCCACTTTACAGGTTGGTAAGTGACTTGCCCAAGTCATCCACTAGGTCAGTAGTAGACTCAAAGAGTGAGGTGTTGATTAAATATAGTCATGACCCTGACTGATCTGGACACTAAAGAGTCTAGGTGTGTTTTCGTCTTAATCTAAAGCATAATCTAGCATAATCTAACACACTTTGGGGCATTTGTGCCACCAAAATCCTTATTTCTCTTCACTGACTATAAAGGGAGCTTAGGGTACACATGTCCATGCTGTAAGTAGCTAATGGCCAGGGAGGGGAATCCCACCTCTGCTTTCCTGCATCCTGGTTTCCAGTGGTCTCTCCTACCTCAGAAGCAGGCAATGTGTGATGGTGCCAGCTCCTTTGGCTGCACTTTTTGAGAAAGAAAGGAGAAAGGGGGTAAAAAAAATATGGGGATAGGAAGAAGGAGGCAGTTTCCAAGAATAAAACAAAGAATCAATTCAATTGAAGGAAAAAACAAAGAAAAAGTAGCCTGAGGAAAACTTGGCCTCTGAAAAACAATGGACCAAGATGAAGAAGGAAAACATGGGTAGGAGAGGCATACGGTTTACTTCAGTTTTTGTGTTAGAACATGTGATTTATAGGAATTTGAATTTCCTTTCAAGGGAAACTGCTATTCCTAACGCTGCCCTCTCTTCTGAGAAGTTTTCTGAGCTCACGGCAAAAGATGTGCCAGCATCCTGCTCCTTAGATGCCCCCTCCAGATATTGATGATTCCTTGTTTTCTTTGGAAAGCCATTAACAGGTATACACAGAGCCGCCTGCTCTCTGCTGCAGCTGGTCCACACAAACATCCCTCCAGGTGATCTGATGAGCTCCTGGCTTGACGTATTACCTGGCAGATCCTCAGCAGCTAGTCCTTGTATTTTGGGGAGGAGGGAAGAATATTTTGTTTTTACAGCGATTAAAACCAAAGTCTGGAATGAGAAATTCGGTTCCCTTTTTCTTAAACCTTGAGGTCTTAGTCATGCATCAGTTATGATGACATTGGGCCCCAAGAGGAGGCCTAGAAATAAGCCACAAATGCGCGGGGAGCAGCACAACCGATACACCAGCACAGCTGTTAGTGCTCTGGAAGAAAATCTTCCCTGAACACTGCTGGAACACAGCCAGCAAAACACGGCACGAGCGGCTCAGGGGCCTCCCACTGCTGGCACTCTGTCAGCAAAGGACACCATTTGGATAATTAGCTGAAAGCAATTTTATTATTGCCCTGTAGCATACTGCTGTGGGTGTCTCCTTAGAGTCACGAGTTACCTTCACTGATCACGTGTACAGGCAGGCTTAAGCAAGACTGACAGAGGATGTTGTAAACCTCCTGTTCTTGACTCCTTTTCAAGCCTATTTGCTCTGTTGTATCCTGCTCTCTACTCCATCTCCCCGGCACTCCTGCTTTCAACATTATTGCTAATTTAGTGTTTGCAATGTAAGTTATCTCTTAATTTCTACCTTTTTTTACTGAATTGGAAAAGGAAATTGGAAAAAAAGAAAGAAAGAAAAAGAGTGCTGCACAGACAGCCCTTGAAACTGCTGTGCGTGAACTCAGCCTATGGAACTTTGTTACTGTTCCAGCCCACCTGACTGGAATGTGAAAAATATACTGCAAACCAACACCCTTATGCATCACACCTCCCTGATGTGACACCACACGAACACTCAGATCCTGTCTCAGCCTCTTCCTCCCAAAAGAAGGGTAATGCCTTAGCAACCTCCAGCAGAATCCTATGACACATGTAAATGATTTTATGAATGTTATTCATAAAAGGTTCATCAGAGTCTCTGTGTCCTTAAATTATGATTTAGGGGTGGAGATATTATTTCATTAGAAGATAAATCACATGTTCTAACTTGATGGCAGTTTTTAAAAAGAAACTGCCCTACAGCAGTTGGACCAGCTGATTAGATATTTCCCTCCTGAGCTTACAGGCTGGCCCCAGAAATGAAGCTGCTGAGCAGAACTGAGCCCATGCCAAGTCATTGTTATGCCAGGACAAACACCGAGTTCTCCCTGCTCTTGACATAATACATCCCTGCACAAACATAACTGCTTTGCAAGTCCCTTCCCACCCAAGAGAAAATCTGAAACAGCTGGGATCTCCACCACCAGGGGATCAAGCCTATTTCATTCACGCGACAGGAGATCAGTGGCTGTACTGAGGGGTGGGGAGTGTTGAAGCCCCTCCTTTCCCCTGCAAGAAAGGTTTATTTAGCTGACTTGGTAAAGCATACTTAGAAATCTAAGAAAATTTTGTTTCTTCAGACAGTCATTTATGCTCACACCACCTGAATTTAAGCTGACGCTGTTTTTATTCTTGTGCATGAGGTTTGCACCACATAAATACGCTTATTAAGAATAAGGAAGAGGCCACAGTCTTTTGGGACTGGGTATCACAGAGGACCACTAGTGCATTGTTCCTACTGTTACTTGTGGTCAGTGGGTAAAATCAGTGTCTTGGCCAGAATTCTTCATTTGATGGGCTTGGATTCAGAAAAAAAATGGAGCTGGATTTTTAATTTGAAACAGGAGGAGGGAGTTTTTGGTCTTTTCTGCATCTGCCACAAATGAACCATTCCCTGCAGATTGCAGCCAGCACACAGTGAAACCAGGACCATCCTCTGCGCCCTGCTCCAGACGCTGCACTTGGGCAGGAATTGCAACGGCCACGTGCCTGGCAGTCAAGACCAGCACTGCCCTGGCTCAGAAGAGGTGCCAAAAGGGGGGGTCAAACCTTTGAACCAGTGAGAAGAGTACAGAGCCAGTGTGGTAGATTCATAAGTGCCTAATAGTAAGAAGAGGAAAAATGACTCATAGCGTTATGTGTACACCCTTCAAAATGAAAGCTTTAACTTGTGAAGCGTAGAGGAAGAGAAGCCTCATTAATCCTAGCAGTCTTTGATCACCGTGTCTGGGGAAGGGGTCATTATCTGCCTGATAATATGGAGGAAAGAGGCTCCTTCCCAGCCTTCCCTCCTTGTTTCCACACGTCCCTATCCCCCCATCCTCAAACCTGATGTTCCAGCTCAGCCGGGTATACTGCTGTCACACTTGTACTTGAATAACTCCAGTAAATTCAAGCACATCACAGCAGGCGTAAATCTAACTCACTGGCCTGGAAGAGCAATATAGCTCCAGTATTCATGCTCGGATGAGGTTCCCAGATGGGAGCTGCCAGACTAGACGCTGGCTTGACACACTTCTCACAAACAATCCCAGCTCCCAGGAGAGGGGCTGAGTCAGTGCTGGCCCCCCGTGACGTGTCAGGAGGGGGCCCACAGCCCTTGCGCAGCCGGTTTCTTCAGGAGCGAGTCGTCCTTTGCTCTGACCTCCATTTGCAGCTAGATTTTTGAGAGAAGCGGCACAAAAATCAAAGGACTCGCCGTGTAAGCTTTGTTTAACCTGTCATTCATGCTCTGCAGCTTCTCTTAACAAGACTGACATTGTTGGCTTTTTTCTGCTGAAGGGAGGGCAGTAGGGAGGGGATTAATGTATTGTTTCTCACTACATCCCAAGTTACTGTTACATTGCAAGCCAAAGACGCTCCAGGCCAGTCAGTAATTTGATAAGTCATCAGAGTCATTCATCATTTTTTCCTCAAGACCCTTCACTCTACCGATCACAGGGGGAACTCACAATTAAAGCCCCAGATTTGTCCTCAGTTCAGCCTTTTTATTCAGAGCCTCTGCTCACCATTCTCAGGATTTCATCTCTACCAGCACGTTTAATTTCTCAGTTAAGCTGTCACATATCCCTTGTTTCTGGGGGTGGAAGACTCGGTCATAGGCCATCAGTAACTTTTGATACTGACACACAGACATCATGGCTCATCCTACACGTACCACAATAAACCACTAGTCACTGCAGATATATCTAAATGTCTCGGAAAAGTGCTGTGTAAATACCAATAAAATCCAAGAACGTATTTTTTATTTTGAACTAATATTTCTCTTTTCAGCATTAGAGCTAGTACCTGCCAATCAAATCATCTAGTAATCCCATGAAGTACCATACCTGAGCATAGACAGGGACCTGGCAGCATTCAAGAAAAACTCTGAGAGGCTCGGCCTTCCCTAGAAACTGAGGACACCATCACAGAGCCGGTTTCCTGCCCCTGGAAAGGTCGCCCCTGACTGTGTGCCCAGCCTCGCCTGAATCTGCCCTTCCTCTTCCCACTGTGCTTAGTGTAGCATCATCAGACAGCTTGAGAGAAAGTGAGGCAAATCTCCTTCCTCTGACTCTCACCGTCCTCCTCACTGCTGGGTCTACCCGCTGCCAGCATGGCTTCTCCCTCCAGAAGCCAGGGAAGGCCTCCCCTCTCTCTCTTGCACACACAGACACGCTCTTGCTCATGCAAAGCATATTTTTGCTGTCCCATCAGTGCGTTGCTTCAGATAATTGTTGGTTTGTGCCTGAAGAGTCCCTTGTGACGGTCAACGCTTCTGGCCTGGTGTGTAAGACACTAAGAAACAAAGTGATCCTTCTAAAAGCCAGCGTCGGTGGTTAGGGCTGTAACAGAAACCTAAGGGCCCTTATGGTCAGTTGTCTTTAACACTACCTTTCTTCTGTTTTCATTAGAGTTTGCGTGGTCCCCAGACTTCTCATAAGCTGACCTCCCTCTGGTTATCTTCCCCTGTCTCTTTGAAACCATGCTGCATTAATTTTCCAGCTGCAAGGCAAGTTCTTTTCAGGTGAAGCCCTTGCATGGAAGCATGGCATTGTATAACAGTTTTCAATGCATAATCCACTGCTGTGCTGAAAAACTTGTTTCTGACTGCTTTCAAGCAAAATTATTTAACTTGAGAGAGCACTGTGTCACCACGCCTCCTGTTTCTTTGTTCATCTCCACACCTTGCTGTGTAACCTAAGCTTAGATGCAGAGAACTTACTAGCTTTGGGGAGTAGGATGTTAAAAAAGTTCTCCAGTGAATTCTCGTCCTTTCCTTCGGAAAGTTTAATTCATAAAATAAATGTTTCAGGTTAACATTTGAGCTGCTATAAAGTAAACCATAGCATGGAGCCTTGTAAAATGCAACTGCTTGTTTTGTGTGGTGCAACTCGATACAGCATGGTGTTCCCACAGCTATGCAATGCTCTGTCCTTACATCCCCTGCACAGCCACGGTGGCTGCACTGATGCTGCAGCACATCAGTAAACGATGATGCTGAAGGCATTTCTGTTATTCAGTCTCATTTCCAAGAAGTCATCAGAATTTTCTATGGTTCCTTCATGCACTTGTTAAAAACCAACAATGGTTTTAATAGAAATGTGGTCTTACTAATATTTGACCGAGGCAGAAGCTCTCTGACGTGATGAGCAAGCAGCAGGGAAAGGGGAAGTGGAAGATGAAGACACCAGGGTGAAGGAGTGTGCTCTGGCCATGCAGGTGGCACTGTGGCAGGCATCAAAGGTCAGCAGTGATTGCTAATGCAGAAAAGCTAAGGGCACAAAATATCTCGCCTGTTGCTGCCCTGGGAGGAGAAAAATGCTGCCTCCTGCAGGAAAGCCAGTCAAAGGCTCTCTGATTCCCATAGGTTTCTAAACAATTTGAGTCTTTTTTTCCTCAGTTTGAGGATACAGCCATAAAATCCCTTTTTTCTTTAGAGACCACAACCCTTTTTGGCACCAGTGATACCAGTATGCGAAGCTGCAGAAGTCATGATTTCAGAGACCAGGTTGTATTTAGGACAGAAAATGGTGACAAAGGCATGGCATAAACTGAAAATATAATCTATTTTACTAATGTATATATTTCATACCTCACACAGACACCTGAACTATCCCCTTTCAAAAAACCCAGCCTAGCAAAAATGTCTGGTTCCCGCATGGTAATGTCAGTCAGGGTCAGATTCCAGATTCTCAGGCAACAAGCGATCTGCGTTCCTGCTCTCCTTCTCCCGACAGTAACATCACAATACATCTTATCAAGTCTTAACACTTGTTCAAAGAACTGAGGTGTGTAAGAATCCTCTTAGATTTACCATGGGGAAGTCATGTTTGTCCAACTTGACAACCTTCTGTGCTGAAATGACTGCCTTAGTAGATGAAGGGACAGCAGTGGATATTGTCTACCTAGACTTCGGTAAGGCACTGTCTCACAGATCCTCATAGAGAAGCTGTTGATGTACAGGGCTGGATGAGCAGACCTTGAGGTGGACTGAAAATTGGCATGAAGCCTAGCTGGAGGCCAGCAACTAGTGGTGTACCCAAGGCATCAATACTGGGTCCAGTCCTGTCCAACAACTTCTTTAATGATCTGGATGATGGGGCAGACTGCACCCTCAGCAAGCGTGCAGATGACACAAACTGGGAAGAGTGGCTGATGCACCAGAGGGTTGTGCTGCCAATCAGAGGGACCTCAAAAGGCTGGAGAATTAGACTGACAGAAACCTCATGCAGTTCAACAAGGAGAGAAGTGCAGAGTCCTGCACCTAGGGAGGAACAACCCCATGCACTGACATATGCTGGGCCCACCCAGCTGGAAAGCAGCTTTGCAGAAAAGAACCTGGCCATCCTGGTGGACACCAAGTTGAACACGAGCCAGCAATGTGCCTTTGTGGCAAAGAAGGTGAATGGTCTTCCGGGCTGCATTAGAGAAAGCATTGTGAGCAGGTCAAGGGAGGTGATCCTTCCCCTCTGCTCAGGCCACACCTGGAGCACTGTGTCCATTTCTGACCTCCCCAGTACAAGAAAGACATGGACAAACTGGAGAGAGCCCAACAAAGGGCTATAAAGGTGACTAAGGAACTGGAGCATCTCTCCTGTGAGGAAAGGCTGAGAGAGCTGGGACTGTTCAGCCTGGAGAAGAGAAGGCTGAGGGGCATCTCATTAATGTACATAAATACCTGAAGGAAGGGTGCAAAGACGACAGAGCCAGGCTCTTCTCAGCAGTGCCCAGTGACAGGACCAGAGGCGATGGGCACAAACTGAAACACAGGAAGTTCCCTCTGAACATCAGGAAACACTTTTTTACTGTGAGGGTGATCGAGCACTGGCACAGGTTGCCCCAGAGAGGTTGTGGAGTCTCCATTCTTGGAGATATTCAAAAGCCATTTGGACGTGGTCTTGGGCAACTGGCTCTAAGTGTCCCTGCTTGAGCAGGTGGCTTGGACCAGAGGACCTCCAAAGGTCCCTTCCAACCTCAACCAGTCTGTATCTGTGGTAACAATATCACCCAGTAAGTAACACTAGCACAAACATTCATATGCATACTGTGCTTATCAGCAGTTGTAAGCCTAACAGCCACATTTGAGCATATTCTAAGTAAAAAATTCTTTCATTCAAATTCCATCAAGTCTGAACAAATTTCTCTTAGCTGGAATCAGGTAGTGGAACTATCTCCATGAACTTAAAAAGCTAATTTTCATGTACAAGTAGAAGTCCATAAACAAAACAATAGCAATTCGAGCTGTTTTCAATTCAGTATTTAAATACCGATATTCCTGGCAAAGGCAGAATCCAAAAGCACAAAGTAATAGAAACTGAAACTAATTTCCCATTCACCTGTAAAGATCTTATTTATATACGTATTTACTTTGTCAACCATAACAATCACCTTTCTATATAGCACATCATCAAACCTTACTAAAGACAAAGAAGAACAGACAATCTGCTGTGGCTGGGACTAGCAGGTATTTTAATTCTCAGTGCAACAGACTGTTTTACAGCCAGAAACTCTGATGTTGTGTGACTTCTATTAGAAGTGGACGAAGGCAGAATTCCAAAAGGCAACTGATTTAACAAGATGGCAGCAACCAGCAAGCACTTGGGAGACATAAAAAAACCCTAGTCGGTCATGTTTCACACCACTTACAGTGCAATATGCAACAAGAAACACACTTATTGGTTGAAGTCTCTTGGGTTGGTAGGACATGGCACCTCTCAATCTGCAGTACACTACTATGTTATGAAGATGTCTGAACTGCAGTGAAATTTCTTCTTCCCGGGGGATGAGAACTCATTTCAGTGACACGATGAACTGTGAAGAAGTAAGAAAGGTGTTTAGAATGAAAAAAAGCCTGCCTGAGATAAAGTTACCTTGAGAAAGTCAGTAAAGGTGGATCTCATGGAAAGCACTGAGAGCACTTTTACCTCCAGACTTGCTATAAGGAGAGTCCTCTCTTGTCAGAGACAGACAGAAGTACTGTGAGGAACCAATTAATCGTGGACCACTTTGATTTCCCAGAGAACTGCTATATACCAAATGTTTCCAGTAATCATACAGCCCAAATATTTTTGTATGGTACAGTTAATACTTCTGTCAACCATTAGTCAATGAAGTTTTGGATTTGTTTTAGTAACTATGAACCATCCGCCATTAATTTCAATCTGATGTTGCCGTGCATCCTGGAGGTGGTTCCACACAGTCATTTTTTCAGCAACAGCTTATTGTCTGTCTTATGATGATTTTTTTTTATTTTATTTTATTTTTTTTACCCCCCCAGCTTTCACATGTCTGTTTCTCTCCCTGATCTTGCTTGGTGCAGAATTTTAGCTTTGGATCCTAAGAGCTGTATCACAGCCCCTCTGCTTCTCTATTTTGTTCTATAGCATCCATGGCAGACTGCCTGGTAGCATACCCTGCTCTGTAATGTACCAGGATAAATCTGACATAACACTGCTAATTCCAAGAAAAAAAGCACCTGTAAATAGCCTGATCTGGGCAGTATTTAAATAGGATAGTAATGCCTACACAACACAATCCCAGCAGAGTAGATGTGTGTAAGTGTTGATAAACACCATAATTAGACCACAGTGTTTTATATGCTGATTGTATGTATGGTGGTGCCAAACTTTCTATCAAGCTTCTCACAAAACTCTTCTACTCCCAGAAAAGCTTAGAGAGCCAAAAAAATGCAATCACCTTTAGAGTAAACTTAATTTAAAATACATACAGTTGCTGCCCAGGCTTAGAAGCCAAAAACATGCAAATAAAGATATCTGAAAGATATCTGGAAAAGTTTGGATAACAAGCCTGTGCTAGTTTCCAAGGGAATTTCATCCAGCTGCTAATATCTTTAATGTGGAAATATCTCTGCAACAAAAATAGGTCCTTGGGAATGGAGAGATCCCTTACAGCATGCTGTGCGGCAGCAGGAAGCCATGAGGCAGCAGCTGGCAGCACCTCCCTGTCTCCTTGGGACACTTTCCGATCAAAGTGCTGCATGATCAGCACTTTATTACCAAAGGCTTTTTGCAATTGTCTGAACAGTCTCCTAGTTTTTTAATCAATGAGTTAATAAAGGACTAAATGCAGAAGGATGGCCACAGGCTGACTGGTTTTGAGAGAGGTTAATAGACTAGCCATAGTATAAGACACAGCAGCAGAGGATAATCAAGCTCCTGTGCGGTAGAGAAACAGCCTGGTGAGCCCTAGCCTGCACTAATTTCCTGTGCAGCGTGCTGAACCCGGACATCAGCGCGGGCCCTACAGCGTTCAGCTGTGTGGTGATGCGCTGTGGTCAGCACAGATAACTTCAAACCATGTAAACCTTAGCTGAGCGTGAACTACAGCTTGCACTGATTTCTTTAACAAGATACTGTAGCTCCAACTAAGTCAGGGGGAAGTAACTCCTGTTGATTTCTCAGGACTTCCCTCCGATACCGTAACAGTGTTCAGCATAATTGAAATTAAAGCTAGATGGGAAATTTTCTGTGGACTTCAACAGAAGCAGCTGGACCTCTGCTGCCACACTGGAAGGCTCCTTCCTGGTAATGCAATACAGAATATCAAGTTTACCACACGATACAGTCTGCAACAAGTTGCCCACTGACTTTGCTTAGCAGTTTATATCCACCAGTTTCTTCTCAAGAGATTATTAGAAGTAGGTTAATTTTTTTTTCAGTGAATCTACTGAGGAAAGAAAGTTAAAGAGAGTAAAACTGTCCTAGATGAGAGTCAAATCATTTTTTAACAGTTTTGACTGACAACTCCGTGCTTGCCTGACCAAAGCTATCCAGCTCTTAGGACACTACATAAACCTTGCACGTTATACGATGGAGAAAAATATCCTTCCATAACAGACTGCACACACACACACACACAAAGAGTTTTAAAAGATCTTCTCCAAGGGATGTTGTCGTGCCTCTCACCGAGTCTAGTCTTACTCATTATTTATCCCCAAAATACTGGTCTGGGGCTGTACTTTGAATTTAAATTCATTGAGATAGTCTTTGGTTACTGTTTCCTCCTCGGTACTTCACTGCACAGCACAGAGGTCAGCTAGACCGTGATATGCTGGATGAGGCATGTAAGCCTTCTTTGAGAAGTTACAGGAAATCCTCTCAAAGCTTTTCTCAGTAGCTTGCTGAGCTTCTTGGGCTCCTGATCATTCTGCCCCATCCTACTGCCTTCTGACTTCTTGCTGTTGTCTGTCTTCTTGCAGAAGTTTCCCTCTAGTCAGCATTTGCTAAAATGCTTTGTTGAAAAGAGAGGTGTGCACATATACATACCTCATATTTATATAGGCTGAACTGGCTCGTGTGCTCTACTCTCCAGCAGTCTTTCTGGCACACTTTCTCTCTCTCTCCTAAAAAGTGATTTGAGAAACATCCTTTGTGTTACCATCTGTGATTTCTGTTGGCTTACTTCCAATATCCAAAATAAACAGAAAAAATTAGAAGAAAATTGGCCCCTGCCTCAAAATTCATCCCCCCTTTGCTCCCCACCTCCCAATTACATCTGGAAGTACAATTACAGCTCGTGAGCATCTGTGTGGCCTCTGAAGGGCAGTCAGAGCCCAGGGAATGCTCACACACTGGGGGGAAGATTCACCCCCTCAACAGACACAGAAACTTATCAGAGCCGGGAGGATCCTGAGGGAGACTAACATACACAGAGCACTTTATTTTATTTTGTGAAGAACAGGAATCTTTCTCCTCCCCCAGTCATAATGCTTACACTGAGCTCAGCATCAAAAGGGAGCAGGTAAAGTCTCTCTCTGGACAGGGATTGCAGTAGCATCGAAGGGAATGCTCCTGTCTTAGAATTGTTTTATACAAACGAAGTTTCCCTGTTACAGGCTTCATTCTACTGACTTGCTAGGAAGTTTCAGAAAATGTGGCTTATTTTTGTTCCTTTTCTTATTATAATCAAGTGTTGGTCCTAGCTTACAATTTCCATTTAACAGCCAGGGCTTTGTATTCCTAAAAAGTAATTGCATGTCTCAGCATTGTCCTTGCAGCATCATGCACCATTACAAAACCCTGAGCTGTACCAACTTTAACAAAGAAATCTGTTTCCTTATCATTCCAGGACAAGACTGTCTAAAACTCCAACTATTCCATGGCCTTGCCAGATTTGCTTATTGTGGACTGGGGATTTGGTTACAAAGTCTATACAGTCACATTTTATTACCTAACAGCAATTAAGCAAATTTTACCTTCTGATGAATGAGATACTACTTCAGTGTTTCAAATGCTTCAGCTAAGCAAGTAATTACCTGCTCATTTCATAGAATGAAAACAATTAGCAGAAACAGAAAGCCGATTGTCCCTCTTAGGGAAATATTTCCTAGGGAATTTTGGTGATATTAACCAGAAAGGAGGAAGCAGCAGCAACGATTTAATTTCAAAATAATGAAAAACTCTGTATTTTTATGTTAACAAAGTCTCTGCTGAATATATTCCTTACTGTTAAGGCCGTGCACACCAGATATCCATCAACACTGTAAGTCTCCTTCAATTACACTAACACTGTAAATCTCTAGCTCAAATGCCAAGTAGCAGCCCAAGCCATCCCCTCAAAATTGTTTACCTTCTTGATAGGAGGATGAGCCGACCTTTCTTCAGACACTTCTCATCCCAGTCTATTATTTCCTTCTTCCAGCTCACCTGAGTTCTGATCCTCCTCTTCCCATCCTGGTGCAAACCAGAAGCACCTCGGGAAAACACGGTATAAGAGAACCTGGGGTACCTCTTACTGCTGCACGGTACAAGATGTAGGCATCAGAGCATGAATGGCTTTGGTACGGTCAAAAGGTGATATAGATGGGAGAAGAGGGATGGCAGCTGGTATTGCTCTGGCTAGCCAGGATCACCCTCTAGTCAACTCTAAATACAACGACTCATATAGGCCCTTTTGTTGTATGGATTATATGGCCTCCTTGTTCCCCAGGAGCAGCTTTTGTGTGTTGATTCTAGTTGGATGTAATCAGAAATCTATTGTAATTGGAAAACTTCCACAGCACTCAGGTCCTTGACTGCATGGAAACATGTGCAGTTGGTGTAAGGCTGCCTTCATATTAAGGGCACGATGCAGGGGTTTGAAAGTACTGGGCCATAAATCATTATATGGATATACTGATTTGATTTTAATGCAAATACTTAATGTTACGTTATTTGTGCTTCAGAGTTCTGAATTTTAATAAGGGGCAGTGATCAAGGTGTTCACGTTCAAAAAAGGATTACTATTTGACTATGCCTAAATCTGATTACAGCCTAAGGATCAATTTAATGTTTAGTGTTTCTCAATTTTCTTTTCTTTCCCAGAGCACAGAAACAATTATCTCAGTTTACACGGAGCTCTTGGCTACATCCACACTACAAAACCAAAGTTATTTTCAGGCTGGGATCCTGTCTAAAATGGAGAGTAGGTTAGTGCTATTTGCTCCCTCCATATTTCTCAAAATAATTAAATTAGTGTATCTATGGTAATATCTAATTGAAAATCCAAGGTAAGCTTCTATGTAACAAAGAGAGGCCAGAGAAGGTGTCAAACTCATTAACTTAGATGTAAACTATGGCTGTTTGAGTGCTAATACCATTGCATTATATCTAGGCACAGAAGAGGAAAAAAAAGTAAAATCCATCTGACTCAGTACCTTTGGTACTTCATCTTTTAACGTTTTAAGGCAGAAGGAGGCCATTTTCATAAAGTCATTGTGACCATTTCACTCTAATTAGGAGTTTCTGAATTCAAGAATCTTTAAAAATGCTATTGTTATGATCCTAATATCACATTTTAGAAAAATAGCATGAAAGCAACTAAGAAAACAACAGGACAAGAACAACTAAGAAAACAACAGGACAAGATGTGGGAAAAGTAGTTAGTGTTTTTTGGATGCCTAGTTCATGAGAACAGATTATTGTGCAACTTCAGTTTCTAGGCATGGGCAAGTAAAAATACCCAGTGGCAATAAGCTGACCTGCTATGTTTTCAACGATTAAATCAACACTCATTTATATTTCATGGTCTGCGCATAGACACACAAGTTTTCTGCTGTACTGTTTTTGGGCACAGAAGCAGTTACAATAGCACGAAAGACATTTCCGACAGCTATAGGTAAACGTCACAAAGCTCTCTGGCCTACTGGGTTTCCCATTTTAACTGCAGTGTTGCAGCTGAAGCTCAGAAGCAAGGGAGGTGCAGGCTTAGACTCAAGCAGATGCAGGGTACTGAGGAGTTTGTACTCCCAGCACTTGGAGCTCACTGCACAGGCAAAAAACTAGAACCGCTCTTTGCGCTTTGCCTGCCGGTTTGCGTGGCTCTCATCTGCCATTAAGCACCATCCACGGTTCTACAGACTCATCCACAGTTCTACAGACTCATCCACGGTTCTACAGTCTCATCCACGGTTCTACAGTCTCATCCACGGTTCTACAGACTCGCCAGTGACAAAAGGGACTGAGAAGTGCTTTCAGCTGCAGCATTAATGTCTGTCCATGCCTGCTTATACAGGAAGTTAAAACATTCTGTTCCTTTCCCTTTAAATGGCAAACACAGGACAGTGAGGTTTGGTGGGTTTTTTCGTTTGGTTTGTTGTTGGTTTTCTTTTTTTCTTAAACTAACACTAGATTTTCTTTTTCTCGGGGAAGCTCAGTGCTGACTTACAGCCACTAAGGGCCTTGCTGAGCAGCTGCCAGATGATGCTATCACCTCGCAGAAAAGGTTTCCCTTTCTAGCTATCTGTGTGTTATTTATAGGCAAAAAGCAATGGATACAAAAAACTCGGGGGAAAAGGGAGGGACCGCATCAAGCAACTTGGGACTTTATTCAATTACTGCCTGACAGAGAAATATTTGCCAAGGTCTCTCTGAATAGCTTTTAAAAAAAGTTTCTAGTACAGGGAAAAAAAGTCCATTATTCACAGATCTGGCAGCCTGGTGATAAGGAAGAGGCTTTAATTTCTAAACAAAAGGACACTTGGTATTAAAACAACCTGCAACAACCAGCTCTAGAAAATGATGAGGGAGGGTTTGTTTGTCTTTTTTTTG